>CM025780.1:24479972-24520020 GCA_014636745.2 Centella asiatica | reverse complement strand
CCGAATGGCTATAGTTGGATTTTTTGATATTTTCACACGTGGACCCATTTTTTGTGTGTTTTGCGTGTTTCTACTATCTGCATAAAAATTACAATAGTACCAAGAACTCGTGTGAAAATATCATTTTACGACTATATACTTACAACCGCATGCTTCTGATTTGATTGATCGATGTCATTCTGTGCGTCGTGGTGATCATAGGTTGCCATCAAGCTTGCTCCAGAAAGAAAAAAGTTCATGGAGGTGATAGGAGGAGCAGAAAATATCCAGGCTGATATGGAAAAATTCTGCACAGCCTTCTCACCGCTACTACGAGAAATCCACAAGTTTCTGGTCAGTCAATTTTTCGTGTTTTTTTTTTTTTTTTTTTGGTGTGTGTGTGTGTGATTGTGTGACAATTTTTCGTGTTTCTTGCTTCCATATCCAAATCTGGTCTGTCACATCTATGTAACTCGTTAAGAAGTTTGAACACATTGGCTTCATTGGGTTTGAAAAATCTATAGCCAGTTCTAATTTTGGTAGAATGAGTTAAAGCAGGGCTTGGAATGTACATTGTACTCAGTTACGGCAAAGTCCTAACCTTGCTTTTACATAATTACTCCCTTTGTTTTGAATTTTTTTTCTGAGTTTTGAGTTTGAAAGACAGACATATTGAACTTTAAAATATTAGTACGAATCAGAAAGTTTAGAATGGAATAAAATGATCGTGTTTAGCAGAATTAAACAATATTATAATTTAAAAATCAAATTCTGTCTCTTGTTTTGAAAGGGACAGAGTTCTAATCAAGCCGAAACAATTGCATTTTGTGTACTACTTGCAAACTAAAGTTGTTTTTCACCTGCTAAACTGATTAGTTTATAATTTTTGAAGAAATTTATCAACTGAAAGTTGATAAGGTTTGCTTAATTGAGTTTCAAAATTTCGTTTGTTTTTTTACTGCCAAAATAAAAGAAATAGTGCATTGCATTTTGTGATAACATAATAATTTGAATTTTAGGTATCATATAATATGATTTATTTTGTTGCAGGCTAGTTTTGGCTTGGATAGCATGAAAGCACTATGATGGAAGACGCGTCTATTGTGTAACTCTTGTTTTTTCTCTATTTATTTTTATGTTTGCAATGTTCTTTCGTTTTGTTTTGTTTTTCATTATATTTTGTTCCTTTTTTTTTTCTTTTTCTTTCAACAGAAAATATTGCAACAATTTTAGGGACGCTGTACATTGATTTTGATACGTACACTTATAAACCTTGTAAACTCTTAAGGTTGTAGTTGCTTGCGCGAAATACTATGGAATCTTCACTCTTTAAAAATGAAGTCTTATCTTAGCAAAAGTAAAAAAAAAAAGAAAATGAGGTCTTAATTTTTCTTCTTCTTTTAATAGTGTAGCTATTACAAGTGCAGTATCGTACTGTTATTAGGATTTGATTTATTAACTTCTACACTAAAAAAAACGAGTCAATATCAACATTTACGTTAATAGAAACAAATCAATATTAAGTGAATTAGAAGTCATGTCTTTTTTTTTTTAATGAATCTACGCGACATTTTATTAGCTGTTGACTTTATAGGTGACCAATTTGTACAATAAGAACTGAGACAAATACAAGTAAGGTTCGAAAGATTCAATAATAATAAAAAAGACATAAAAAGAAATACCTCTTTGCTTTAATTTTGTTGGAAATAGTCCTTTTTTTATTCTCACTATGCAATAATTATTAAATATGTTATTAAATTCCACAATTATTCGAATCAAATTCAACTTTTTTCCGGCCAGTATTATATGGTGAAAAATATTCTCATACAGTACAATTACTTTACAACAATTTCCATTAAATTTATATTACATGTTACTATGTGCAATGCTATTATCTATTTAACAAAATTAAAATGTAAATAATAACACAAGATATTAGATAGTAACATAGTATCATAGTAACATAAACTGCATGTGAAGAGTTTAAATATACTCAAATTACATAATAATACTTTTTAAATAAAAATATTGTCCGATAATTTTCTACATTTTTATTTATTAATTTTATCTAATCAAATCTGCCTCTAACTTCGATTAGAATGGCAATCGAGTCGGTCCAATGCTTGACACGGTCGTTTCATATTAACAATTTTGTTTATTAAGTCTATAAAGTACTAAAGTCAAGTATTATACAATGAGTAAAATGTTCCTAATTTTAATTTTAGGAATTTTATTAAATTCATCTCAATTAAAATATATTTTAATAATTTAATCAACAATCTATCTGTACGGATTCAACTAGCATATAAAAACAATCTATTATCTAGAATTCATTAGATTTAAAGTGGTGGTGCTGGATCAGCGGGATGAATGGAAATGTTAAATTTTGTCTACTTTTTATTGTGAAATTTTAATAACAATATAAACAAGATTGAGAAAGATAATATATACATTAAAATCAAAATTCTACTTCTTTTTTAATAATTGTATAAAGTCAAATATTATAAATGGGTTTGGAGTTTGGACGGAGGTATACTCCGTCTTTCCCTGGTGGTCTTTTTTATATGAGACGTAAAATATATCTTTCCTCAAATATTTTCTGAATTAATAATATTAAAATACTTCGAACTGCCCCTTTTTAATTCATTTATATTATTTTAAAATATATCCAATTACTTTATAACATTTGATATAAAAGATAATCCGGTATTTACAAATTTATTAATATAAAAAATACAACGACAATTCAATCAATATATTTATATTATGTTATGTATATATGTATATTAATAAGGAATTATACAATTGCATATAAATATCCTGTGAGCAGCTTAAAACCAATCACTACAACCATTTTATCAAATTCTATACAAGATAAAGGCAATCACTCCATTGAACCAATTAAATTTGGTAAGTATTATGTTGCTCTAATAAATCTGATTAAAATACTTATTAGAATGCTTCAAAACTTTACTCAAGAAATATTTGATGTAGGTTGATAGGTCGTGAGACTATAATTCACCCAATCTTTTATGGACACATCCATTACCTCAGGTACATGTGATAGAAGTCAAGTCGATTATACATAAGTCAATTGCTCAAGTGATGTCCATTTATTTTTTTATCTATAAAATTATTCATAAGATAGTGCATTAGAAAAAATAAAGAAAAATTAATATAATTGTAATACAGAATAAAAGTTAATATATCCACATTACAACAGACATTAACAATTTCAAATAAAAATACACAAATTTAAAATTTTACTAAATAGAAGATATATATGACAACTTAAATGTTTAAAAAATTAAATTCAAATTCAAATTAGAAATGGTCCGTGTTGTACACGAATGTTTCCATCGGTATTATTATAAACAAAGGACCTTAAGTTAGTGTACTCTCAGTTGGTTATTAACTCATTGAGGTGACTCATGATTAAAATGAGTTGTTACGAGTTGTTATGAGTTATTTCGTACTGTCTTGATTTTGGTGTTAGATGTGTGTCTATTAGTATTATTACTTATATATAATAAATGGCAATATAACAATTATATCCATAAAATATATTTACAAGACATTCTAAAAATCTCTATTGCTAATTATTCTCTTGATATACTAAATATAAAAACAATTATACGTAATCTAATAAAAAAAATAATTATGTATTATTTTAAATATACATTATATATTAAATGTATATTTTCATAGATATATTACATAATTTTATACACACATGCATATATTATATACTTTTCGAAATAGAAATATGTATTATATTTGAACACTTTTTAGTTTTCATAAAAATTTTCATTATTTTTAAAATTTATTTATAAAGAATAGCACTATTCAAATTAATCTTTCTATTATACCTCCTTTCATGATATAATCAAGATCCATAGAAAATTTATAAAAATGAATGAAAAAACACATAACAATTTACATACTGAGTACTTGACAAAATATAAACTTTACAATTTCATTTTTTTCATCTAACGAAATAATATGATGGCTAATTTTAAATATATGAAATTTTATTTAGATTTAAAAATAAGAATAAATATTAAAAAAATTATCAATTAAAAATGTGTTTGTGTTGAAGACGGACCATACTGTCTAGTTTCTGTACTAAAGTGTGCAAGAATGGTAAAAACTTATACTCTGTACTTTGGAATGGATGGAATATTCAATAATATATCTGTGTTTCTTCAAACAACATACAAATTAGTACAAAAGTATGACCAATATAAACATATCAAAAAGGAAAATCGATGATTAAATAGAGTAATGTTAGATAAGCCTATAAATTTTGATCTTAATATTAGCCTACTTTATCTCATCACTTTATCCTTTAGACAAAATTTAGTTAAATTATAATTTTTTTGAATAAATTTACTTACATATTCAAATTCACACTCATTTTCATAAACAATTATAAATTTTGTAAGTTTGTTAATACGACTTATTGAGTCTTGCCTTTTTTCTCAAATTAGAGTTTTAGTTTTGTTAAGATAAAACGACATAATTCACGAGCGTTCGTGAGTATACGTAAATATTTTTTAATTGTTCATTTTGAGATAAAGATAAAATGATGGGATCAAGTAATCTGATATTAAGTTCAAATTTTGTAAATCGGAGAACTTGTTAGTTAAACTTGGTAAAACCGAAAAAGTTTAGAATTTTGATATTTAGGAGTATTTAGAATTTTTTTAATATAATTGAATATTTAGGAGAACTGATAGAACTGATATTTAAGAGTATTTAAAATTTTGAGCATTTAGAAAACTGATATTTAGGAGTAGTTAGAATTTTTTTAATAAAATTAAATATTTAGGAGAATTGATATTTAGGAGTATTTAGAATTTTGAGTATTTAGAATTTTTAATTGAATATTTAGGACAAAATTTTAGGAGTATTTAATTAGATAACTGATAGAACTGATTTAGAATTTTATTTAATTGGACAATTTTAGGAGAATCGACAGAACTGATATTTAGAATTTTGAGTATTTATAATTAGGAGTATTTATAATTTTTAATTCAATATTTAGGACAAAACTTTAGGAGTATTTAATTGGACAACTGATAGATTCATTTAGTAAAATTTTTAATTGAATATTTAGGATAACCAATTGGACAACTGATAGAATTGATTTAGAATTTTTGAGTAAAGATAGAACTGGAACTGATATTTTTAATTGAATATTTAGGAGTATTTAGAATTTCCTGGCTTCCCTTTTGTGATTTCTCTTTCCAACAAATCTGGCTTCGTTGAATATTTAGAATTTCCATTTTAGTTCTTAGTCCCTGACCCATTGGAGTTGTTGATGAGTGAAAGAATAAATCTCATTTTAAAAGAACTGTCCTTAGATTTATTTTCTATTGATATTAATGGAGGTTCTTGGTTAGGGGTGCTAAACAACCTGTAGTTACTTTGCTTGTGAATAAGGAGTTAAGCAGTTGCGGGTTTAAAAGGGGCACCAGGGACTAAAACACGTCGGGGACACTAAAGTGCCGCATCAGGGACTAAGACGTGTATTGGACGCGCCAGGGACTAAAACACATCGGGGACTAAAGTGCCGCGTCAGGGACTAAGACGTGTATTGGACGCGCCAGGGACTAAAACACGTATCGGGGACTAATACGCGCATCGGAGACTAGTGACGTCATCAGAGACTCGCATCGGAGACTAGTGACGTTATCCGAGACTATAGTCTCCGATAGTTATTTTTCCATCAGAGGTTATAGTCTCCGACAGTTTAAATTTCTCAGTTTTGTTTTGGAGATTGTTTTCAATTTAAATTGGAATGTTTATTTTCCTTGTTAGATTAGATATCTTTCCATAATAGAATTCTTTCCATAATGGAATTCTTTCCATTGTAAATTCTTTTTAATTAGAATTAGGTTTTTTTTTTGATTATTCAACTTATAAATAGTTATTCATAATGTATAGAAGGACAGACTTTGATTAATAAAAATTGTGTGAGTTTTTACTTATGTTTATCCTGAAAGTTGGTGGTTAATTTCTTTAGACTTTCACAACCTGATTTGTTTTAGCTTGCGGTCTTGCGGGTGATTCCATTTCGTCCTTTTGCCACGTTGCTATTGGGATCATTGATCATTGAGGTCTGAGATGGTTTGGAATTTTGGGGATGTGGGAGATCATTGATCCATCAATTATCCCCGTTCATAAGTTCACGTGTCCGTTGTCCCCCTTTGAAAGTCCCCACTACGTTAAATGGGTCCCTCGTAAAGATTTATAAATCGGAGAATTTATTTGTTAAGGTTCGGGGTGGGAAATTCGCGCGTAAATCTTTATAAATCGAATAACTTATTAGTTAAACTTGGTAAAATCAAAAAAGTTTCGAATTTAGAATTTTGATATTTAGGAGTATTTGGAATTTTTAATTTAATATTTAGGAGAACTGATATTTAGAAGTATTTAAAATTTTTTTATACAATTGAATATTTAGGAGAACTGATATTTAAGAGTATTTGGAATTTTTAATTGAATATTTAGGACAAAACTTTAGGAGTATTTAATTAGACAACTAATAGAACTGATTTAGAATTTTATTTAATTAGACAACTTTAGGAGAACTGATAAAACTGATATTTAGAATTTTGAGTATTTAGAGTTTTTAATTGAATATTTAGGATAAAACTTTAGGAGTATTTAATTGGACAACTGATAGATTTATTTAGTAAATTTTTTAATTGAATATTTAGGACAACCGATTGGACAACTATTTAGAATATTTGGCATTACTTTATGACTTTTTTAATTTTTTTAAACATTTTTTTGATCTAGAACTGGACATTGGCAAATCAGATCTTTTTTAATTGAACATTTTTTTATCATACTTTTTTAATTGAACATTTTTTTGATCTAGAACTGGACATTGGCACGCAGATCTTTTGATCTAGAACTTGACATTGGCACGAATATATTTTTTAATTGAACATACTTTTTTAATTGAACATTGAATCATTTTTTTCGTCCCCATGCCGCCACACGGGGGCATGGGAGCGTAAAAAGGGGGTTTGACAGCAAAAACAATACAAAATTCAATATAGAATATTATTTCCAAGGCTACAGGATATGATTGATTAACTGATGTTTCTAAATTTAATGTTGATTCAGTAGAACCATATAAACCGACACCGAGAACTCCCAGTAAGAGAAAAACGGAACCTTCTGTCGTGTATAAAATAAATTTTGTAGTCAAGTAAAAACGTTTCTTTCCCCCGACATAAATAAAAGTAGATAAATCAAAATTAATTCTAACTCCCACATGAGGAAAAACAAATAAAATGTTCCGAGAAAAAAAATGATTCTATTTGCCCGCCGTACATTGCTAACATCATTTCGGAGAAGTAGACTACTCAAAAAAAATTTTAATTGACCATAAACCCCATCAATTTGTATTGCTAACATTTTGTATTGACCATGTATTGCTTGCTAACATCATTATCAATTTGTAGTGATGTATTGCTTACTAACATCATGATCAATTTGTAGATATGTAACAATACAATCAACACAACAATCAATTTGTATTGACCATGGAAGTAGTAGTAGAATATAACAGTAGTTGAATATTTTTTCCTTTATTTATTGATTGAACAACATTTTTTTTGCGTGGACTTTTGCGTTCGCGAGGGAAACCATCACGTGTCCGCTCGTAACGGTATATAAATATGAGAACTTATTCGCTAAACCTCGAGGTGGGAAATTCTGAGAACTTGTTAGTTAAACTTTGTAAAAACGAAAAAGTTGTTTCTTAAAAATGGCATATCCCGAGGCCTTGCTCGCTACTGCTCTTTCTGTTTTTGTGACAGTCGTAATTTTTTTTGCTGCGGGTTCGTTTGCAGCACTCTTAAATTATCGCAACATATTTCCCATGGTACCACAGATCATGAGCGATAAAGCAACAGAAGTTTTTAGTGTCAAAGAAGTGATATCATCACCCAACCTACTGCCTGCTGGCTTCTACTTTGTTTTGATGACCACCATATTGTTTATCCCCAGCAACCTTACTATAGCGCTCATCGTATGGCCATTCAAAGGCTCAGGGACGTTTACTTTCCGAGCGGTCACGTTTTTTCTCGTAAGCGTAACTTTTGTAGCTTTTGGTCTGATGGTGAAACTATTTGTTCCGTTATTCTCTGTGAAAATATTAGGCGGTATGATGGTGATCTCCAGCGTCTGGTTCGTTTGGTTATTTAGTTTTGCTGTAATCCTACTTTTTTCGACATTGCTGCTGATTGCCAAATGCATCTATTCTTGTTTCGATAACAAGCTCTGACACAGGTTACTTAACCTCATGTTGCATTTTGTAATTTGGAGTGCTTTTTTTTTTTTTAATTTTTTATTTTTTTTAATGTTGTCCTTCTTTCGGTGTTTTTTTTTTGTCTGCGTTTCGGTGTTTTTCTTAACGAGAAACGCAGGATTGGTTCGTCGAGCTTAGGTACAAGATGAGTGGACTATATATATATATACTGTCTTTGTATTACCCACTAGTCTTGTAACACTTGAGGCTTATTTTCAATGAAATAATAATGTGATTATTATGATACGAGTACATGGATGTATTTTCAATGAAATATAATAATAAAAAATTTATTATTATTATTATTTTTTTGTGTGGAACGAATATAGAAGTTAGTATTAGGTACAGTGTTCATTTACTTTAAAAATAAGTTATATTGTGTACGCTGACAAATCTCCATCAAGCAAATCAACTATTCATATCATGGTAATATTAATACATATCGTAACATTATGGTCGATCATAATTCTATATTGTAAAAAATATTATCGTGTGAACTTTTGTCTATTTTATACTACTTGTTGAGGTGATTTTGATTCTCTTATATCATTTTTATCTGAAAAAGGCATAGTGATTACAGTTTTATGTAAAATTTAGTAAATATTAGTCATTATAGATAGTTTTATTTTTTTGCAATATTATTTTTATTTTTTATATTTTATCTTAATTTTTTTGTTAAATTAAACAATACTATATCTATGTATATTAGATTATATACTTAAAAGTATGTACTCCTTTAAAAATTGTAAATCAAAAAAATATGAATATATTTATGTACACAAACAAACTCAAGGGTGAGAAACTCACATATTTATGAACCGTTGCATCCAATGGTCCAATTATAACTTCTATCTTATTTACCACAATTTTGTTTTAAAAAATATATTTCTTTGCACTATTTATAACAAACAAAATATGACCAAAAGTATTAATTTAAAACACAATAAATAAATTTTCTACTCATAAACATAAAAATTAATTATGTGAGATTTTCCTTCCTTTCTCCTTGCTTAAATATTAAAAATATGTAATAAATGAATAAAAAGAGTAATAAAGGTGTTCGAGTGTACATTAATATATATTAGGTTGACCGTACTATATATCACGACGCTGACTAATGCAGCAAATAAATTAGGTTGATTCGCTCAGCATTTTTCAGCAACATGCGGCTCAAATAAATTTTAAATCAAATAAACTTAGTAATTTATTCGTTCAGTTAAATAACCCTTATGCCCAAATACATGTTACTATATTTTCACTATTAATAGTAATAATTATCTTAATTAACTATTGTGATTTATAAATTATAATTTTATAATATATTATATGAGACAAGGTTGACATAGAAAAGCTATAAGAAAAAACCAAAAAGTGGTACAACATGCACATGCATATATATATATATATATGACAGTTGCCCCCAGCGAAGGGAAGGGAGGAAGAAGAAGGGTTGTGAGATTCGAGTTGCCGGAAAATAACCGGTCGATGAGTTTTCCGGCATCTTTACGAAGAAATGTAATTCTTGTTGTGGAACTTGGTTTCCTATGCCATCTATCTATGGAAGGAAAGTAAGGGGAAGGAAAGTAAGGGGAAACTCTTGTCAAAGATACTTAGAAATATAGTCGTAACCACACCAACGGAAGCTAATGAAGAGCAACTCCACAAGCTGAAAGACTATACGGATGAAACATTAGCTTCACAAACTAATTTTGTAGATAGGCATGAGGACGAGAAAGGTATTGGTGGTGAGAATGGGGGTTTGGGTTGGCTATTGAAAGTAGTGATTAGTAGGTTTTTGGAAACATCCTACATTAATTTGTAGATGAGGAGAAGAGTACGTTGTTAATTTTGTTCATGTTTTGGGATGATTTTGTGAGATTGGTTTTCAAATATAGAGGTCTAGATCGGTTGTAGTTTTTAGTTTTGGTGATGGAATCTTTCTCTAGCTTTTCCCATCTTTTAAGCTTACTTTGTATATGTTTTCTCAGTGAGATAGCCGAAAACTTGTAGAAGAGGGGTTGAATACAAGTTTTTTGAATTCTTTTTGATTACTTGTTCTTTAAGAAATCAATTATTACTTGCAGAAATAAAGAACAAGAACTCAAATCAATTTATAAACAATTGCTTTTTATTGCTTTAACAATTGAATACAAATTTTAACAATCACAAATCGAATGTTAGCTTCTATTCTGTATTTGTAAGATAAACTCTCTCAAAACATACAGCTTCTAAATTACAATTTTGTAAACCTAATTACAGCTTCCTAAACTGAATCGTAATTAATTCAGTTACCAATTCTAAATCAATAATGATTTAGCTTCCTTATTCGAATCAAACGCAATCTTTCATTTTTGATTAGGAATAGATTTCTGGTTAGTTTCCTTACCAGTTACGTCTTCAATAATATCTCAGTCCACGTGGAAGACATTCCTTATTCAATTCGAACTCTGTATCTCATCAGGGAATAATTCACGACTAGTCCCTGACAGCTTCAGCTTTAGTCTCTGATCAAGTCAACGTTTAGTCTTTGATGACGTCAGGTTGTGTAGTCTCCGACAGAGTTATTAGTCTCCAATGCTTTAGGCTTAGTTTTTAATGATGTCAGCTTAGTCTCCGATGTATTAAGCCTAGTCGTTGATGACGTCAGCTTAATCTCTGATACACTAAACTTAGTCTTTGATGACATAAGTTTAGTCTCTGATGCTTTATTCTTAATCCCGATGACATAAGCCGTAGTTTCCGATAAACAAAACTTAGTCTCTGACAAGTTTGCCTTAGTCTCCAATAAACCTTTTTGTAATCTCCGACGGTTCAAAAACACACTTTGACTTGTTGAAGATTTGATACACTTTCCAACAGTTACTTACAATTAAAAAATGAATTTATCTCTTTATAAAAAATAAATGAATTATAACCAAAGAGATAACTACTGACTACAAAACTTCAATGCTACTAATTAACACTTTCTATACATTTGTAATCTAAGTAATCTAAAAACAATCATCCTCAAATGGTATAAAACCTAACACTATATTATTTATCTTGTAAAGTTTTTTCAAATTAAAGAATTATATTACATTTTTTCAAATTGTGTCAAGAAGACTATATAAGCTGTCCAACTGAATTTCCCACCCCTTATTGAGAAGGTTATATAACTCAACCCAAATATAGGAGATGGGCATGGGTTCTTTCACCTCTGTATTTCTGGATTTCTTCCCTAAATATCTGCTCAACTCCTGATTTTTATTGAGTGGGAACCAAAATTTAAAAATAAATCTTTACCAAACAAGTAAAAGCACAAAAAAAAAAAAAATCTTAATTTTCTTTAACAAACTTTCTGTTTCTTACATTCACACCAGCTCTGAGAACAAATTTTTCCTTCAAAACTTTCTTTGATCATATATACAATTTTTCCACGATATTCTTATCTATTTTTTTCTCCGATGATTGTATTGCCATCAAAGAATCTTATTTAGAAATTTCGGTTTTCCATGGATTTTCGTAAAGATCCAAAATTGAATTGAAGGTGTGCGCACACAAAGAACTTGAGATTTGAATTTTGTTGTTGCTTAATTCGTCCAATATGTCAACCGTCAAGGGCTTTATGAAAGGTCTAAGATACATTTCCCATATATTTGGTATTTACAACTTCCTTATCAAAACTTAATTAATTACCATTTCTTTGAAAAACTGTAGGTATATTCATAATTATTGCAATGTTGCAGAAAATGAAAAAGAAAAAGAAATGGAGATTGGTTTACCCACAGATGTAAAGCATGTGGCTCACATTGGAAACGATGGTTCATCATCAAATGTACCAAGCTGGGTACTGGCAATTTATAATTTTAATTATTGTCGCTACATAATTTTTTTTAAAAACAATCTTGTATGTATAATTGTTTATATTTCCGAAAACTTTGTAGATGAATCAATTTCAAAGTACGGAAACCACATATGCATCGCAGAATTCAAATAGTAGTATGGATTCTCTGACCCGACCCAGTTCGGACAAATCGAAAAAATCGAGGCTTCGGAACCAAACCTCAAATGGGTCAACGGGTTCCCCAGGACGAGAGGTCTCGAACGTTTCAAAAACAAGGGGTAACAAATATTCAGGCCTTGAATCTCCAAGACGACAAAAAGTTTCGAGTAGTGGGTCCACACAGGATTCAACTGTGGGCCCGAGATCATCACGGAAGAAAAAGACAAAAGGTGGCGGTGGCGGCGGATCTGTAAAATTAAGATCCAAAGACTCGGATCCCCTTTTGTCCACAAGTACACCGAACTCTCCTGGTTCAGGATTTGTATAATGAAATGGACAACATAGAGGACTGCCAAAAGGTGATTTAATAGAGGAATATGTACATGTTTTTGTAGATTTATACCAAGTTTTGACATAATTAAAGCTACAACTATCAATATTTTGTCAACACCTTATACACAATTACAAAAATAAGTGCAAAAATAGATTGTGTATGAACAACAGTCACTTGTGATGGCAAATGAAAACCAAAAGCAACATGTAAATAGACTCCAATAGGTTACAATAGCCTTGGTAGATTATAAATGTACATGACTTTCAGTTTGTGCTAAGTTTTTTTGTGCACATAGCTGCATTTTGTTTTCGAAAAAATTCAAGACTCAGAAAGATTCATCCGACAATAACAGTTCTCTGCCCCGAGACAGGAGTCTGTTTCGCTATGCACATATTCTTCTTGCGACAGCTATTTTTTGAGCAGAATACATGAAGATTAGAGCCTTTCTTAATGCCATAGCTAGCCAAACTTCTGAACCTATCAATAAAACGTTGCACTCCAAGTATGACACGAACCGATTTGGAATCAATCACCAGCATGCTAGAGAACTTTTTTCGCGCATCTGTGTCACTATTTTCTTGGCACACATCAAGTGATATGGCTTTGTAGTTTACATGGTGCACGAGTATCTGAAAATCGGCTGGTAATGTCCTGCAATTTCAAGCGGCACTCTACCTGCAGATATTCGACACGGGTATCAATTAGGTTGTGGTCATCCAGAAGCCCCTAAGCCCTGAAGAAAAGATCTTGAAAGTAATCTGAAAATCCTTCATTTTTGCATGACATTGCTTTGGAACGTTTAACATTCTCCGAATTTTTTACCCTAAGAGAGACTGTTCTATTGACTTTGAAGAATATGTTTATTTACATTGAAATGGAGCCAATGGTAAAACGAATTGTTTGAAGATCTATATCCCAGATGAACATTACACAAAGATCAGAAAGTATAACTCTGTTCTGCATATATACATCGCATTACTCCTTAGGGATTAAGAATGACACTTGTGATGGAATTGCATGATTAGTTTAATGACAAATATAAAACTTTATGGCGATAAATAAATAGGTAACTTGGGAAATGATATGTTTCTTCCAAGAATAAAGTAGATGTCAACGAATTGATCTTTGTAAAAGCTCCCAAACAGACAATTGTAATGAATTGGAGGGAGTATTATTAAATATATTCATCAGCTTACATTTCAAATTTCTCCCTCCATCCAAAATACAAGCGAATCGGCTAGCCTATTACAACTTTTGTATAATCTCCAGAACATTATATTCCGCCGGTCTGATTTTACTTGTCACTAATTGTATTTTAGTTTCTCAGTAATTATTTCACCTTTCTATTTCTATACTACTTTTAACTATATTCTTCCAATACTATCCTCATTTATTTATGATTTAGAATTTATTGTTGAGTGCATTAATTATAGTATTGGATAATGCAAAAGTTAAATTAGTAGCACTTTGTATCATATTCTTCAAATACTTTGCTCTTTTATGATCTGGGACGTCACATGATCTCGTGTAGAAATGTAGAACACGTGTGAAAATATCAAAATTAAAACACAAAACTGTTTTAAAATTATTGACCTTTTAATTACACAAGTTGTCCGAGAAGGTGAGTACGAATTTAAAAATTTCATCATCGACATCTTACAAAAGTATAGATATACACCATGATCGTTATGGCTATTAATGATCATTACTTGCACCGACTAATTTAGCCTAATTGTCGCTAATACTCATCAACATCCTGATGATCGTTTCCCTCCGGATAGCAAAATCTTCATCAGCAGGAGAAATGTTATCAAAAGAAACAAATAACCAAAAAGATCATAATCTTCGGCTTACAGGGCTCCATACCACAAATGAAATCCAATCCTCTGTGCTTGCAAATTATCGAATGAAATCTTAATTCTTTTGGCACTGCGAAATATTGGCTTCCTTACTCTTATGCTTACAACCCATATGAATTTCTCATCGAGACTTGTGCAATTTGCCAACCGAGTTGTAAAACCATTTGTTTCGATCTTGATATCAGCTTCATGATAATATGAATATGGGTAAAGCGAGCAAAAAGTAAAACCTCTGAAATGATTGCTACTGGTCTGGACATTAGTGTTGAGGAGCATATCAAAGCAGATTGTATAGCCATCTGATTGACGAGTGAGTAAATCTGAAATCTCCATCCATGGAAGTTCTATATTAAAAGTATGAGCTCCCAAGTATATATCAGTGCATTGATCCTGCAAATGAAATGAAGATAAAAATAGAGACTAATTATGTAGAAATATATATATATATATATATATATATATATATAGTTGGAGATTAAAGAAAAGAAACTTGTTCTCAATAATCTACACACTCACACAAAGAAAACTTGCTTCGTAAAACTTACAAACTTATATATATAACTTGAACTTTTTTTGAATGATAGCCATAACAAATGAGTTGTCCTATTTATAGGACTACAAAGAACTTCCTAAAACCTCTAGTACATGCACTATATCAATGACTCAAATACATGCATCAACTAAATTAAGACACATCAAACACATTCATGTATTTGCCTATTCATGCATAGTACCCAAAAGACACTTATGAATATTCTAAAATAATAATTAAATAAATAATAGATAATATAAAGTTTAGCTTATATTTCTAACAGCTTCCCTTATGCTAAACTTTTGCGCATACCAAGTTTCTTCTTCAATTCCTTGAAAACTTCCACCTTCAAAGGTTTCGTGAATATGTCGGCTATTTGATCTCAAGTCTTGCAATGCTTGATCACAATTTCATCTTTCTTGACCAAGTCTCGAATGAAGTGATACTTTATCCTTATGTGCTTGCTTTTGCCATGAGATACCGGATTCTTAGAAAGTTCAATTGTAGAACTACTATCACAATATATAAGTGGAGCATTATTGAATGAGTGTTTAAGTTCCTCCAACATCCATGAGATCCATAGATCTTGACAACTTGCCATTGCTAGTGAGATGTATTCGGATTCTGCCGTTGAAAGGGCCATAACTTGTTGCTTCTTTGACATCCATGTAATTGCACCTGAACCAAGAAAGAAAACATTTTCGGAAGTACTTTTACTATCATCAAAATTTCCACCCCAATCACTATCACAATATCCAAGTAGTTTAGGATCATTTACCTTGTGATAATGAATGCCATCTTCAAGAGTTCCACGAACATATCTTAAAATTCTTTTTTCAGCTTCCTAATGACTCTTCTTTGGTTTGTCCATGAATCTACTAATCAAGCTTACACCATATGTGATGTCGGGTCAAGTAGCCGTAAAATACATCAAACTTCCAACAAGGCTTCGATACAATGTCTGATCAACATCTTTGTAATTATCATATTTACTTAGCTTTAGACCAAATTCAACTGGAGTGCTAATTGGCTTGGCCTCTTCCATTCTAAATTTCTTCAACAAATCTTTTGCATACTTTTGTTGAGAGATGAATATGCCATCATCATTTTGTGTTACTTCAATGCCAAGGAAATAATGAAGTAGTCCCAAATTCGTCATCTCAAATTCTTGCATCATATTCCTCTTGAACTCATTAATATCATCAAGATTATTTATGGTAAATATCAAGTCATCCACATATAAGCCAATGATGAGAATATTACCTTTGTTCTCCTTGATATAAAGAGTATGCTCAAATGGACACCTTTTGAATTTCATCTTCATGAAATAACCATCTATGCGACTATAACAAGCACATGGTATTTGTTTTAGTCCATATAATGCCTTCTTCAATCGGTATACTTTATTCTCTTCATTTTTCTTCACATAACCCGGGGGTTGATCAACATACACCTCTTCTTGCAATATTCCATTCAAAAAAGCCGATTTTACATCCATTTGGTAAACTTGCCACCTATTTTGAGCGGCCAAAGAAAGCACTAACTGGATTGTTTCAAGACGTGCTACGGGAGAAAAAATTTCTTTGTAGTCAACACCATATTTTTGCTTGTAGCCTTTCACAACTAAACGAGCCTTGTGCTTTTCAACTTCACCATTTGCATTCATCTTTGTCTTGTAGACCCATTTAACTCCAATGGGTTTCTTTCCCTTAGGCACTTCCACTAATTCCCATGTTTGATTCCTTTTAATTGCATCAATCTCTTGATCCATAACTTGCCTCTATTTGTCTTCTTTTATGGCTTCTTCAAAAGTGACCGGATCAACATTTCCATATAGAGCAAAATCAACAAATTCATCTTCCAAATTGCTTCTAATATCATTATATATCTCACCAAAACTTCTTGTTCTTTTTGGCGGAGTTTCTGAACTTGAAGATGATGATGATGGTGTAGAAGATGAGTTTGGAGAAGAATTGGATGGTGAAGGAGGAGCGGAGCCTTCTTCTTCAATTGGCTCAAATGCATCATCATCAAGAATAATACTTATTTTTTCTTTTTCATTCTTCCATTCCCATGCGTCCTCCTCGTTAAATATTACATCATGGCTAATAATAGTATTCTTTGTAATGGGGTTGTACAATTTGTATGCCTTGGAGCTTTCACTATAGCCAATAAAGATGCATTTTTCAGATTTATCATCAAGTTTACCTCTCTTTTCATTCGGCACATGAGAGTAACAAATACTTCCAAAAATTCAAAAGTGAGAAACACATGGCTTGTGACCACTCCATGCTTCTTGTGGAGTCATTCCTTGAACACTTTTAGTTGCCGCACGATTGAGAACATAGCATACACAAGCTACCGCTTCAGCCCAAAACATCTTAGGCAACTTCTTTATCTTCAACATACTTCGAACAAACTCCATGATAATACGATTCTTTCTTTCTGCCACCCTATTTTGTTGAGGAGTTGAACGAACCGTTAGTTGGTGACAAATGCCATGCTCTTTCAAATAATTACCAAATTCTTTCTCCATATACTCTCCACCATGATCGGATCATAGTGTCTTTAAATGAAAGCCACTTTGTTTCTCCACAAGTGCTTTAAAATCTTTGAATACTCCAAATACTTGTGATTTTTCTTTGAGAAAATAGATCCACATCTTGCGACTATAATCATCAATAAAAGTGAGGAAATAACGATTGCCTCCAAGAGAGTTTGTGCGCATAGGTCCACACAAATCAGAATGCACCAACTCCAAAGGATTTCGTGCTCGCTATGCCTTTTCTTTTGGAAATGGATCTCGATGGTGCTTGCCAAAGACACAACTTTCACAAACTTGATCTTGGCGATTAATATTTGGAATTTCTCTCACCATGTGGTCTTTGCAAATCATGGATAAAGTAGTGAAACTCAAGTGATTATATCGGTGATGCCAAAGCCAAGACTTGTCATTCACAATATTAGCAAAACAAGGAATAACTTCATTTTTGAGTTGCAACGGAAACACTTTAGTTGGAGTCATCTTGACTCTCGCAATAAGATCGAACACCATTCTTGTCTTTAATTTCACATAAATCATTCTTGAAATTAACATTATGTCCCTTCTTCAAGAGTTGTCCAACACTTAAAAGATTATGCTTAAGATCCGGAACATAATAAACATTAGAAATATGGTTTGTACCTTGCTTTGTGCGAATTAGAACATCACCATGGCCTTTGATGTTGAGCCTTTTATTATCTCTCATCTTGACTTCTTTTTGAACATGTTTATCAAAATTCACAAAGATCTTTCTGTTTCCGGTCATGTGGTTACTACAACCACTATCAATATACCAAACATCATCAAGATAAGTTTCTTAAATATTGCAAGCAAGAAGCACACTTTCATCTTTTGTCTCCGAATCCTCATGTAAAAAATTAGAATCACCTTTTTCATCATTGATTCTCTTATAGCAATCCTTCTTCATATGTCCATATTTATGACAATAATGACATTGAAAATTGTAAGAATTACCTCTTCCTCTTCCATTATATCCTCCATGGCTTCTTCCTCTTCCTCTTGAATTTTTACTTTGAACTTTTCCTCTTCCTTGTCCTCTTCAGCGAGAAGATCCTTTTCCTCATCTTCCTCTAAAACTGCCACGATTGTTATCTTGAATTTGAAAAGCTTGCTTAGAAGGAGAGGAGTCAAATTGTTTGGTTCAAAGCTCATGAGATTGGAGTGAACCCAATAATTCTTCAAGAGAGAAAATATTCAAGTCTTTTGATTCTTCAATAGCTACCACAATATGTTCATACTTTTGGGTCATGCTACGAAGAATTTTTTCTATGACTTTTCTATCTTCAATTTTTTCACCATTAACTCGAAGTTGATTAACAATCGAAATTGTTCGATTATAAAATTCCTCCATTGATTCACTTTCTTTCATTTTGAGTAAATCAAACTCACCTCTTAAAGCTTGGAGTCTCACCATTTTTACTTTTTCTTCACCCTTGTATGCTTTCTTAAGGGTGTCCCATGCCTCCTTTGATGTTGATGCTGAAGAGATCCTTTCAAAGATTGCTTCATCCACCGCTTGATAAATAAAGTAAAGAGATTTCTTGTCCTTCTTTCGATTCTCCATCAAAGTATTCAATTGTTGTGTTGAGAGGGTTGCTTGATTCTCTGGCTCCTCATATCCATTTTCAATAATTTCCCAAATATCTTGAGAGCCATATAACACCTTCATTTGGATGCTCCATTGGTTGTAGTTCTTTCCCGTCAAACGATGAAGTTGAGGTTGAAACATGTTGTTGGAAGCCATCTTTAAACCTTGCTCTTGATAGCACTTTGTAGAAATATATATATATATATATATATATATATATATATATATATATATAGTTAGAGATTAAAGAGAAGAAACTTGTTCTTAATAATCTACACACTCATACAAAGAAAACTTGCTTTGTAGAACTTACACACTTATATATATAACTTGAACTTTTTTTGAATGATAGCCATAACAAATGAGTTGTCCTATTTATAGAACTATAAAGAACTTCCTAAAACCTCTAGTACATGCACTATATCAATGACTCAAATACATGTATCAACTAGATTAAGATACATCAAACACATTCATGTATTTGCCTATTCATGCATAGTAACCAAAAGATACTCATGAATATTCTAAAATAATAATTAAATAAATAATAGATAATATAAAGTTTAACTTATATTTCTAACAAATTATAGTCTCGTTCGCTTTAGTTTAAATTTTAGAAGTTGTTTATTTTACCACTGTAATTTATACCGATAATATTTATACTTTTCAAAATTTAAGCTGAATCAAGTAGGACTTGGAGAGAGTAATAGAACCATGCACTAACCTGGACATAATTTCGTAGATCTAATTCGGTTAAAGAACACCGACCACTGAGAATCAAGCGGTACAATTTTCCCAATGGTTCCAACTTTGGTATTGTTGTTAGTAACGTACAACGCCTTGCTTCTAGCTTCTGCAGAGTAGAGGGAAGTTTGGGGAGTGACCGAAGTGCCTTTGAACCAACCAAGCTTAGCTCTACCAGAGGACAAGTAAGTTCGGTGGATTGAATCTCGATGGTAAAGGACTGCAATTTGCCAAGGACAACCACCTCACGTTTTGAAATAGATCATCAAAGTCTCCATCAATTGCATCTTCTTTACGCCACAATCAACTGCACTCTCCAGGTTCATATTTTTGGATTACTCAGCTAGTTTTTTCTGTTATATGTTTGAGGATATGCTTCTTTGTGTGTCTAGTTAGGTTGTAATTTTTCTTCTTTGTTGTATTAGTTTGGTTCTTATGTTAGACTTAAGACATTGAAAGTTTTCGGACATCACATATGTATTTTCTTTCATATTTTTTTATCAAGGTAATAAATTTCTCATGTGATAGACATGTTTACAGAGTCTTTCACTCACAAGTGATTTGAATTAGATTTAACTGAGGACTGAGGCAAGTATATGTTCAATCTGATGCTTATTTCAATTCAACACATTATCTTTTGATTCAATATGCGTACAAGGCTTTGATTATATGTTTCAATTGCTTTTATGAATGAGAATGCTATGCTTTAAATTCCGCTAACATGAGATGAATAAATGTGCATGGATATAACTGAACTTTGATTTATCAATATTCTTTAATGTTATATCCATGCAACAAATGAGAATTATATGTCCCTTAATTGGAATATGCCACATGGTTGGCAAAAGGAAAGAGAAGGTGCTGTTTTGTTCTGTCACCGGACCTAGAGGAATTATAAGTGACTATGTACGTTCACACAAGAAGGGATCATGCGGTCATAATTAGGCCAACTGTATACCGTATGGTTAGCAGATTTAACGGGTTTAGCCCCTGATGGATATTTTGAGAAAGATATGCACTGGTGTATACCTATCTTTCTTCGAGGAGGGTTACACATTGTTTATCATTAGTGATCGTCAAAGTTCTTGAAAGATTTCTGAGGCATTGGTATTGTTTCACTGAGCCTCACAAACAGAATTGAATCTCCATTAATATTATAGATTTGTTCCCTACTTTGTTTATATATACTTGCTAAGCGTAAATTGCTCATTCTTGTTGAACTTAATATCTTGTAGGGAATGGTACAAAGGCCAGCTGAACCCTCTAACAAGAGGAAAGCAAAGATGATTGGCTACTAAGAATAGTTGACCCCTTTGGGTGGCCGCTAAGGAAGGAAGGAAGCTGTTTTGAAATTGTAATGTTAAAGACTATAATGTAGAGATCACTTAGCTTCTGCTAGAATTATACTATTTTGGGTTGTAATAACTTGCTATTATTTCTTTAAAACTTTATTTATGCAATGAATGGATGAGACGTTAATTTTATTTCTCTTTTGACGGAGCCCTAGTTTAGTAAGAAATTTTGGGGTCATCACAATAAACAAGCAACTAAGATATACCAATTTAACGTGAAAAAACCACAAACCAAAAAACTTCCACTATAGAATTAATAATGAGAATACAATTGTCTCACTTCTATAGTCAAGTAGAGACTGCCCAAATCATTAAGAATCAATCTTGGTACTCAATAACAAAAGCATCATCTCATAAAGATGGAATTACAAGAGAAATAGAGAAAAATCATCCAAATATGTAGCATTGTTCATGGACAGAATCACTTGCCTTAGAGAGCTCCAAATCCGTTCTCCACCGTTCAAATTTTAGCCCCTGATGTTGTGAATGTCTCCTCCAAATTTTAGCTCGATCCAATAGTTAACGAAGTTGCAACTGCATTTCTAATGTAACAGCTATGTGCATAATTTTCCTCCTAAAATATTTTCTTCTCTCTCTCTCTCAAAAGTAAGTGGTTGAGATTATTTTTCTTCTAAAAACCTAGAACTAGATTTACTAAGCTCAATAGGGTTTAGGTTATTGGGTCATCCAAAATAAGGAGGGATAGCCCAACAATCCTGGTATGATGAGTCTTAGTTTGACGTAAGAAGCATTATATATGATTGAATAAATCCTGAGAGTCAGTCAGGTCAAGTCAAGAATGGGTTGCGAAAATCGCAAATGTTCTTGGGTTACTTTGCACTTTTTCTTGTTTCTCGATGCAAATTTACTTTACCAATGAACTAGTCATAAAACATTTATTGGTTCTCATTTACAATATATTTTTTGTTGAACGATTGTCGTTCATTCTTATTTTTGATTCTCTTTTAAATAAGTATGAAAAAAGTGAGAGTTCAAATGTAAGGAAAAGTTTTATGAATAGTTCTGTACTGAACTGACCATTAAAGGTTCATAGTACGAATTCAATGTTGTAATAGTTACCCCATTATCTTATCTATTGTTTAACTTGATGACACAAGATTTGTAATAATTGTTGGTTATATTCTATTCTAACCTGGATATATATGTGACTTTGTTTACTTCTATTCCACTGATGACCCAATGCTCTGCTGGTAGATAGCGACTGGTACAACATATTCTGTCATAATTTATAGCAGACGCAAAAAAATTGGGATTTACGTCTGCTAAGATTTGTGGTGGATAAAGTTCCCAATTTGTTTTATGTCCACTACAATTTGTGTAGAACGTCAAAAATTTAGAACTTACGTCCGTTAGAAATTGTAGCGAACCATGAAAATAGAGTTGAAAAAAATAGTACATTTTTTCAAGTCTAGCCATGGATCACTCCTCTCTCTCTCTCTCTCTCTCTATCTATATATATATATAATTTAAGTGCTATGCGTGGAATCTTAGGATACAAAATATTATTCTCTTCGTCTCCATCTATTTGTGTACTTTTCTTTTTTAATTTTTTATTTATTTGTAACATTCTCTTTTGTATAAAATTTAATAATTTGAAATAAATTCTCATTTATCATAACTAAAGTAGCATTAATTTTATTTGTCCAAACCTAATCTCTATATATTTTAAGGGCTACTTTTATACAATAATTTGAAATATTCTCTTTTATCATAACGAGTAAGTCATCCATTTATTTTATTTGTCCAAACCTAATCTCTATGTATGTTAAAGTGTTACTGGTGGAATCTTAGGATACAAACTGTTTATTTTGCCGTCTCGGTCTCTGTACTTCCCTTATGTTTTATTTATTTTGGGACACTCTTTTATGCAAAATATAATTATCGGATAATATCATATACCTTTCAATATCTGTCACTTGATTTGGAACTCTCACTTTCCAAAACTTTTGTCCATTTCAAAATAATTCCTTCTCCACCATTTATTTTAATGAACAATAATATTTTGAACATATTTTCAATTTTTCTTAGTATTTATATAAAGTCAAGGGATACAAATGAATGTTAGTGTGTATCTATATATATAAATATAAATAGGGAATACCATAAATAATCAGCAAAATACTTTTCAAAATGAGTTTGAGTTTTTATTGTTTACATCTACCGTAAGACCCAAAAAATTTCAATAATAAATTTTAGTTGTTTCTTTAATTGTCATGGAAAGTGTTATTAATGAATTTAAGCTTCAATAATAAAATCTTAAATTAGAGGAGACAAAATTAATAATGGCGGAAGCAAGAAACATTATTTATTGTTATAATTGGTGGGGTCCACAATAATTGGTGGAGCCACAAAACATGTCGCTATCAACAGTATATGACAAAATAACTATCAAATGTCAACAAAAAATGACCAAAAAAAATTATTTTGGTACTATAGTATTACAGTTTAGTAATTTAATAATACATACTGAGATAACTAGTATCCTCATTAAATCAATATAATATTTCATGAATAATAATATATTTGAAAGTTATATCCAAGTGACAAAATAAAAATATTATTTAAGTTGGTGATACAAATACTAACAAAATATTGTAATGTTATGATATATTACATGCATGGTATGAGAAATATTAATATTGTCAAGTAAAAAATTTGTACACAAAATAAATTCAGTTGGGATGAATAACACATTTTATATATATATATATATATATATAATTATTTAAATGATACATGGAAAAATATACATATATGTGTGTATCACGTATCTATTTGAAAGTAAGTAAAAGAAAACAAGTAGGAAAATTCCAAAAGAGAAAAACTATTGGATGGAGAATGCTGGGTGGGGAAGAAATTGACAGATGATGAAATTGAAAGAGTTGAAATGAATATAGTATAGATTTTGGTAATATATATTGTTTTCCAAAGACGCAACAGTTTTAACGGAAACTTGTTGGATACATTTGCCTATAAAAAGTAGGGGGTAAATGAGTCGAATTCAAGCTAATATTAGTGTGTTCAAATTTTACTCTAATAATTTTATCAATAGTCAAATTTGAACTCGAATATTTAGTTAAATAAAATTTTGGTCATCCGATTCTGTAATAATCAAATTCGCACATCTGTGTCACTATGTTTTTGGCACACATGAAGTCATATGGCTTTGTAGTTTACACGGTCTGAAGAAAAGGTCTTGAAAGTAATTTGAAAATCCTTCATTTTTGCATAATATTGCTTTTGACCGTTTTACAGTCTCCGAATTTTCTACTGTAAGAGAAACTGTTCTATTGACTTTGAAGAATGTGTTTATTTACATTGAAATGGAGCCAATGGTAAAACAAATTGTTTGAAGATCTATATCCCAGATGAACATTACAAAAAGATCAGAAACGATAACTCTGTTCCGCTTATATACATCGCATTACTCCCTCATGTTCACAATGATAGACTTCAATCACTTGTGGACAGGTATTAAGAATGACATTTATGATGGAATTGCATTATTGATTTAATGTCAAATATACAAATTTATCACGATAATTAAAGGGGTACCTTGGGAAATGATATGTTTCTTCCAAGAATAAAGTAGATGTGAACGATTTAAACTTTGTAAAAGCTCTTAAAAAGACAATTATAATGAACCGGAGGGAGTATTAATAAATCTATCCATCACATTACATTACAACTTATGTATAATTTCCTGAACATATATTCGGTCGGTTTAATTTTACTTGTTACTAATTTTATTTTAGTTTATGAGTAATTATTTGTCATTTTTTTGTTTCTACACTACTTTTAAACATATTCTTCCAATACTGCCCTCATTTATTTATGATTTAAAATTTATTGTTGAGTGTATTAATTATAGTATTAGATAATATAAAAGTTAAATTATTAGCACTTTTTATCATATTCTTCAAAAGTTAAAATTATATTGGACGTCACATGATCTCGTGTACAAATGTAGAACAGGTGAAAATATCAAAATTCAAACACAACTATTTTATAATTATTGACCTTTTTAATTACGCAAGTTGTCCGAGAAGGTGAGTACTAATTACGCAACTATTTAATTACTTCCACCGACAAATTTAGCCTAATTGTAACTAAAACTCATCAACATCCTGGTAGCAAAATCTTCATCAGCAGTGTAATTTTAGAGATTGTTTATTTTAGCAGTGTAATTTACACGGTAATTTACACGGGTAGAATCAACGATTTTAATAATTTAAGTTGAATCAGATAGGACTTATATATGGAGAGACTAATAGAACCATGCACTAACCTCTACATAATTTCGTAGTACAAATCCGAGCAGACTTGTTGTAAGCTACTGCAGCCACTAAGAATCAAACGGTACAATTTTCCCAATGGTTCCAAGTTTGGTATTGTTGTTTGTAACGTACAACCATACAAGTGTAAATGTCTGCAGAGTAGAGGCATGTTTGGGGAGTGACCGAAGTGCCTTTGAACTAACCATACAAGTGTAGCTCCACCAGATTAGGAGGAAATTCGGGGACTGTCTCAATCCTGAAGAAATCATCGAGGAAAAGCCATGTCAAACTGGATAATTCACCAAGGCTAGAGGGTAATTCAACGAATTCATTTCGAGATATATTCAAATGATAAAGGGAGGGTAAACTCCCCAAATCATTTGGAATGTCTAAGTCTCTTAGGCTGCAGCTGTTTAGGTGTAAATAGTTTAACCAGAAACAGAATGAGGGAGGTATGTAGATAATGACGACGGCACCTAATCATCGGAGCTTGGAGACGGTTTATTCTTACATCCATTGAGTTTGTAGTTGTAGAGAGCTCAATCTGGAGATGCTCACCGGAAGACTTGTGATGCTCTGGCAATCCCACATTTGCAAATTCTCCAACAGATGGACTTGATTCCCTTAACCTTTTACAACCTCCAAACAACAAACTCTTCAGCTTTCTCACCCCTGTGAAGTCTGGGCTAGTTGTCAAGGATCTTTAAGTTGGGAAGCGACTGGGTAAAATAAAAATACAACATTAATACATTTGCATCGGATGTCTTGGTAAGTACAATTTACAATCTATAATTTACTCAAGTTTTCTATTTCTACCCCAAACATAAATTTGAAGTAAAAGCATCCCACATTTTGTTCCTCCAACTAAAAGCACACCACATGCTCATAAATTCTGATAATTGATCGAAATGTCGTGAAACTCGGAGTTTTTCATTTGCGAACAGAATGGGATGTGCTTGTAACTAATATTTCTTTTGCAGCTTAACTAGGCCATTGGGATTATCTGATTTTTTTCGAAGATTTTCAATGAAGTAGCTCCTTCTGAAGGACTTAGTGAATTATAGACAGCTTTTGCGATTGTTGTCTTCCCCACTCCACCGATCCCATATAACCCAATTATCTGAACCAAATTTGATCTTTCTTCGCTCAATAATGAATTTACTTTGGTAACACGTTTGTCCATGCCGACTGGATGATGGGCAACATTCAAGCTTGCATATCTTTTCAGAACACCAGATACCTTCTCCACGATTTTCTGGATACATGTTGCTTCATTCCTGCCAGTGATAATTGTTATAGTTGGACATTGCAGTAATTATATCCCTGTACAAAGGTATTATAGTACACAAAAAGTGTAGGAAAAATGGTATTGGACAATTGGCACACAAATACTCTTGGGCACCATATCATTACCCATAGTTAAAATGTCCGTCTCAAATCAAGAGACCTATAATGGAAATTTTACAATCTAAAGAATATTATTTAACTTAGATTTGGGTTTTTAACCAATATTAATATTGCATGTTTGACTGATTGAAAATTACATGGTCAAATAATGAGCATTTTTTCATAATTTTTATTAAATGTTCAATTAACTAGAAGATAAGAAGATTCTAAAAATAATATTTGAAATTAATAAGGAGATACGAAGTTTTTCAAATGTAACTCTCTGTGCGAAAGGGGGGACCACTACATACTGCACACAGAAGAACTGTATGTGATATTTTTATAGAGAGACAAATATTTTGTAGCTGAATCAAGATTTGTAAAGGAACAGAAGGAGTAAGTTATTGGTTTGGGTACATCGGCTGTTCTTATTGATTTCAGTTCGGTACGTTATGGGTCTTTGCAGGAATTACCAAGAAGTTTAAGTAACTCTGTCTTTGTACTGTTAATCTAGATTGGCCAGTCCTTTTTAGGGTGCTTGGATGACAGGTCAGTGACGTCTTTGCATGTTTGATATGAATGACAGACATAGGAGGTTGTGAGTTAAGCGGATCAAACCTCACGAGGTTGAGAAATACATGAGATTGGGTTAATTATAAGGGGAATTTCACCGATTAAAAAAGACAGTAACCGTCATGTTGATCAAAGCATGGCATAGTGAAAACATAAATCTATTGATTATAATTTCCGTCATATTTTTGGATTGCCCAGCTAGTTTTTTCTCTTATATATTTACGATATGCTCCTTTGTGTGTCTGGTTAGGTTGCAATTTTGCTTCTTTGTTGTATTAGTTTGGTTATGTCCAAGTTACTTGGACTCTTCATGTATTTTGGGTGAGTTCCTCTATAAAATTTCTTTTCATGTTTATCCAGAAAAAAAAAAATAAGAAAAAAATAGTAAAAGCAACATATATAATTAACTCGCTTGTTTCAACTTATATATTAACAAATTTTAGATTTTAGCGGCGTAAAAAATAAAATAAGCAAAACCTAGTTATCCACAAGACAAAAGAAAGGGGGCCATAATAGAAGTTGAAAACTAGAAGAAAACAGCAGATACAGAAGCATAAGCATAAAACAATTTCTAGGTAACAAATTAACACATACCTGTTTTCCCGATCCCATCCAGAAATGTTTGCAACTTTGCTTAACACAGACATCCAACTATCCACAACATCTTTCTTAACTCTTTTATTTTCGAAGTGTTTGTCAATTGCTGTTTTAGAGCTAGCACTTTGATAATGTACGTTAGATGGTCTTACATTGTAAAAGATAGGAATAACTGACTGTTCTTTCTCAAGCTTGCATTCAAGAATCTTTACAAGCTCGGTGAGACACCATCCAATGGTATAGTCGAACTTCACTTCGTTCCCATACAGAAGCAACTTGCAGACATATTCATCAAAGTATTGGATGAAGCCACCTTCAACAGTAGATAATTTTAATCTGATAAAACATCAGTAGATAATTACTCTTGGGCGGATAATTATCGACTGATGAATAAATGAAACATTGATACATAATTTTACTCATCGGAGGATAATTATCTATTGATAACTAAAAAGCAGCAGCATTAAATTTTATCCCTGATGAATTATTCATGGGTGAATAATTATCTGCAAGCAGCAGCATTAAACTTGAAGAAGGATTGTGGATGCAAGCAACACAAGATTATTGGATGATCAACAACACACCTCATACAAGATTATTTAATCACATGAGGATCAAGTGCAGTTGTACTCACACGATCTTTATGAAGCATTGATTAACAAAGAAAAGAGAAACATGAAACTCCAACACTTCATGATCAATGGTTTTTGAACTGAGTTCTAGAATGTCAAGGGATGCATGTTTGGTATTCTCACTAATCTTCCTACTAATTCAAATTGATATTCAAAGGGGGAGAATAGTCAGATCATAGTTCAAAGGACATTCATGACCTTGAACAATTCTTCCTGCTAGTCAGCCTAATCTTTCTATTTCTACCTTTCAACATGGGATGCTAATGTCAAATAGGGGGTGACAAACACACGGGGAGAGTTGTTAAAGATGTTAGCAGATTGATGATTGAGCTTGAAAACCTGTACGAAGCCAACAAAGCTATTCATGCAGTCACCACTGTTAGTAGAACAAAATTGGTACAATTGTGTTTACACATATTTAATTTCAATTCTAAGCAGTACTTGTTTAAGTTTTTTGTTTTGACATCATTTTCAAACTTTGATTTATGCTTATCATTGATAATCATAAATAGGGGGAGATTGGTAGGAATTATAGCATTTGACGATAATGTATAATACTTACAATTGTTAGATTTGAGATTGTACTAGAAACTGCTGATATGTTATATAAAAATCAGTAGATAAACTACAACTGATTTTGTTTAAGTATTATTCTCCGACAGTGTAAATTGTTCATTAGTGGATAATAGACAGGCCAATGAATTTATCCTCCGACAGTGTAAAATGTTTGTCAGTGATAATTAGAGGATAAATCCTAAAACAGCTAGTCAAAGGATGATTTTGTTCCTCTGTGGATAAAGTATTCATCAGAGGATATTATACATCAGAGGTAATATATGACTATTAGATGATATTCTACAGAAACATGGTCATCGAAGGATATAGTTTTTCATCAGCAGATAAATGACCATCAGTAAATAAAGTTCTTCATCAGTTGATAAATGACCATCAACAGATGAAGTTTTTCATCAGTTGATAAATGATCATTGACAAATAAAATAGCCATCAACATATATAGAGTTATCAGAGGAGATATTGAAGATGATGTGGACTGGAACATAACAATGTTTAAACACAGTAGGACTTGCAGTTACAGAAAAGAAACCGACCAAGATCCATAGCAGAGCCACAATCAGGATTAACAAGGTTGGGAAGCTGGTCTGTAAAAATAGGGACATCGCATTACCTATTAGTCCATCTCAATACACAACACATATTGATAAATATATTTATTCACTGTAAGATATTTTTACAGAACAGAGATGAGAAGCTATACAAATCAAACAATGAAGTTGTTCAAAAAGGGTCGGAGAAGTTGTTCAAATCGAACAGTGAAGTTATTTAAAAAGAACATAGAAGCTGTTGAAAAGTAGAATAGAGAAGAGATAAGAAGATGTGTAGAAAATATATAGATAAAAATATTACATAAAAAAATAGAATAAGATTTACTGAGAGGATATTATTCAGTTCATTATGTAATAATGCAACAAAATCTGAGAGATTTTGAAAAGCAAGTTCTTGGAACTTGAGAAGCTAGAAATAATTTTTTAGGGTTGTTGTTGTTCATCTCTGAAATTATTTAAAGAAGATGGTATTAACAGTTTTTGATTACCAGATTGTATTTTAAATTTAAAATCAATAAAAGTCATTCTTTATTGATTGATATAATCTGTTGTGATTATAATTCCACAATTAATTTACAGATTATATTGTGATATTTACATTGGGTAAGAAATTTGAGATTTGTATTCAACCCTCTCTTCTGCAAATACTCATCCGTGAATAACAGTTAGAGAGGAGTGTAGAAAAGCCAAAGAGAATCTTGCTTGTGCTCTTGAAAGAGAAGCATGGCTTAGGGCTAAACTAAAAAACAGAGCAAGATCTCATTAAAGAATAGACCAATTCCTTGAAAATAGTGAGGGAAACCATTGAAAAATATAACACTAGTCAGACTAAGGGACTAAGCTATTACAAGGTCCAAAGAAAGCAGCCGGTGATTGAGGAGTTGCCAATCACTAGAACTAATGAAGCTAACACAAGTAAAAGTACTCCAGGAACTACTGCCCGTACTTTTAAGAAGATAAAATTTGTTAAATCAGAAGCTACTGAGGAAAAAACTAAGGAGGTTGTGTTAGAACAAATAGTGAGTATATATGCTCAAAAAGAAATTGAATGAATTCAGAGCAAAAAGCTCTAATCCAAAGCTAACTTGCTTAGTAGAGGATAAAAAACTAAAAAAATATAGACATGGTAAGGAGGAAATAAATAAGTTTACCAACTGTACTCCTACCATGAATGCTCCTGGGAAGCAATGCTGGAAGTGTGGGAACCCCAACCACCTTGGTTTAAAATGTAAAAATGCATCTAGGAACTTGCATGGTAGACAATTATCCTCTGATAAAAAGAACAGAATTGTTAAGAACTAAATGAATGCTAAGCATGTTAAAAGAAATTATCAAAAACCTTCTAGAAAGTTAAAGGTAAAATCTGAAGCACTTAAAGCTAAGAAGAAAGTAATTTCTTCTATGTAGTTGGTTAAAAAAGGATGCTAAATCTAAAAAGCCTTTAACTCTTGCTAAGTTAATTGCTACTAATGCCGAAGGACCTAAGTTGGCTTTGGTACCAAAATCTACTTAGTTGTTTGTGTGTATATGGCATGAAGGAACAAATCTAGTCCTTGGACAATGCATGTTCAAGACACATGACTGATCAGAAGGAAGCAGGTGTTGGATTCAAAGCTGGGGTTACAGATTATAAATTGACTTATTATACTCTTTACTATGAAACCAAAGGTATTGATATCTTGGTAACATTCCGACTGCTAATACAATGTAAAGCTGATGAGTCAAAGGATACTATAATTGACTCATCAGGAAGGTGAAGTTGATGAGTCAGAGGATACTAGAATTGACTGATTAGGAAGCTAAACCTCAATCAGTGAATGTTGAAAATGCAGAAAACACATACGCCATTGATTTATGGAGAGTTTCAGAAGTAGTTGAAATTATTTTTCAGAGAAGAAGTAGTTGAGGGATTTGAACTGAAGGTGTTAAAACAAGCACTGCAATCCAGAAGCAGAAGCAGTTTGCAGACATATTCACCAAACAATTGGATGAAGTCACCTTCAACAAGTTAGTAAATAAGTTAGGTATGCTCAACTTTGCTAAATAAAAACATGAAAATTCTTGTAAGACTGAAAAGGATGCAACAATAGATAATTACCCTCTGACAGCATAATTGGTCAGTGGATAATCATCAACTGAAAAAATGAAGTAGATATCATTATCTGTTGATAATATAACTAATTAACAGATAATTTTAGTATGACAAAGCATCGAAAGAGAATTTTACTCTTTAGAGGATAATTATGGACTGACGAACAAAAGTTACATTAGGAGATAACATTACTCCTCAGAGGATACTGATGAACAAATGTTGCATCAACATATAATTTTATTCCTCAGAAGAGAATTATCGACTGATGAATAAATGTAGTAGTAGTAAAATTTTATCCCCTAATGAATTACTCATCGGTGGATAATTATCTGCTGGTAGCAGAAATTAAAATCTTAATTTCTATGTTATCTTCTCTATTTCTTCTACTTCTGTTACAACGAATGAGGATAATGAAGACACAACTCCTTCAACCCAAGTAGCAAAACCTTCTAAATTCAAATCTATAACAAAAGTCACCCCTCTATCTTTCAAAAGATAAATGTTATAAAAAGGAAACAACAATAACCAACAACAACTAAGGGGGAGGGTGAGTATGTCAAAGGGGAAATAAAGTCGAAAAAGAGAACAGTGAGAACCCTTGGAGACTACGTAGTATTCTCTCAAAAGGATATTGAGTCTAAAAGGAAAAATTACATCTCTAGGTGCAATCTCTCAAAAGGCTGTATCTATTGAAAATAGTCCACCTTCAAGGACACAAGTATTTGAGTCTAAAAAGAACACATCTATAAATATCTTTCAAAGGAAGAAGAAGAAGCAGGACTTGGTAGATGTTGAACCTATCACTGAGTGCACACATAAGAGTCTCAAATTGATGTTTTTCTTTTCTCTATTCAAGAGAAGCAGTTAGCACTTAATTCAATACTCTTATTCATATTTCTTCTCTTCTTGATATTGTTTCAGAAGCAATGAAGATCTAATAATTCCATTGGTTTCAGATTCTTTGATAGTTCAATCATCAGAGAGGTTAATTCTATAGTTGAAACACAAAATAGCAGTTCTCAACTCATTAGTGTATAATATAATTGTTCTTTCTCAAGCATCGACTAATGTAGAACAATTACTATTTATATTTCCTATTAAGGTAGTATATAGGCCGATTGTAGTACTCCTGCGCTAACAACACCCTAAGACTCACTTTTTTCTCTGTTGCTTGCCACAATCCTTTGTATGATAAAGTAACACCAACCAATACTAGCAGGTTCCTCGCTGGCCTTGACTTGATTTGTTATCAACAAGCTCTGCTGGCCTCGCGCTCCAATGGTGTCTTTCTCCTTAAAGCCAGCGATAGCGAAGCCTATATATCTTTGAGTCGCCTATGAACAAGTAATCATGTTTGGGATTCCGCCGCAGGAACTATGGTCTAGACCTGGGGCCCAGTAGCCTGGCCCTAAATACTACTCCAAGTTCAGTTCTCTGAGTAGTAAGTGGGCGCGTAAGCTGGCTTTCTCCGGCAGACCGGGCCTATTAATTAGTTCCCCTATTTTCTAATCGGGGTACTCTAGGTCATTCACAACTAAAATGTTTAAATATTTTTGGTAAGCCTGAGAAAATACTTAGTGAGCGTTGTGTCTAGAAAAAGGTGGCGGAAAGAGATTAAAAAAATTAAAATAAAGAAAGTGAGTGTGAGAGGCTAACTTGTAAATGTCAGAAAAAAGGAGAAGGTGTGAGCAAGGATGAGATCGTTGAAGAAAAAAATTGAGAGAAGTTGTTCACACACTACTACCTTTGCAGCTTATGTATTCTCTGATCACCATTCTAATCAGACATAAGAGGATATTGGGAGAATAATTGCTTTAGGAGATGCAGAACAACAGTTGCTTACTAACATGTATAATCAAGACATTATTAAGCTAGACTGTTAGATCTCACAATAAGAATTGTAGATGAACCTAAAGAAAAGATTGAGGATGCTTGGTTGGATGCAAGCAACACAAGATTATTGGATGATACAACAATACACCTCATACTGCATTATTTAATCACACGAGGATCAAGTGTAGTTGTACTCACAAGATGCTTATAAAACATTGATCAACATAGAAAAGAGAAACATGAAGTTCCAACACTTCATGAATAGTGGTTTTCAAACTGGCTCAGAATGTCAAGGAACACACAATGGGTATTCTTACTAATCTTTCTACTAATTCAAAGGACATTCAAAGAGGGAGAATAGTCAGATCATAGTTCAAGGGACATTCATGAGCTGAAACAATTCTTCTTGCTAGTCAACCAAGTCTGTCTATTTCTAACCTTCAACATTAAGATGTTGATGTCAACAAGGGGGAGACTAATCAGGTCGGGGGAATAAAATGTAATTTTGATGAAGACAGGAGGGAGAGTTGTTAAAGATGTTAGTAGATTGATGGCTGAGCTTGAAAAACTATAGGAAGCCAACAAAGCTATTTATGCAGTCATCACTATTAGCAAAACATAACTAGTACAATTATGTTTACACATTTTTAATTTCAATTCTAAGTAGTATTGTTATAAGTTTTCTCTTTTGACATCATCATCAAACCTTGATTTATGCTTATTATTGATAATCATAAATAGGGGGAGATTGTTATGAATTATAGCACATGAAGATGATGTATAATACTTAAAATTGTTATAGTTTGTAATTGTACTAAACATCAGCAGATAAACTACAACTAGTTTTGTTAGTATTATTCTCTGATAATGTAAACTGTTCATCAGTGGGTAATAGACAGGCCAGTGGATGTTATCCTCCGATAGTGTGAAATGTATACAAGTGGATAATTAGAGGATAAATTATCAAAGCATTTAGGCAAAGAATAAATCTATGCCTTAGTTGATATGTGTTCTTCAAAGGATATTATGCTGTAGAGGATAAAGATTTTCTATAGAAACATGTTCAGCGAAGGATATTCTGCAACAAAGTTTAAATGACTGCCAGATGATAAAGCATGTCGTGGTCATCATTAGATAATGACCATCAGCAGATAATCTGCATCAGTGGAAACATGGTCATCGGAGGATAATGTTCTTCGTCAGCAGATAATAACCATCGATATATAACTATTCATGGATAGATAATCTGCATCAGAGGATAAATGGTCATCGATAGATAATTTATTCATCAGTAGATAATGACCATCGATAGATAAAATACTCATCAACAGATACAGAGTTATCAGTGGATATTGAAGATGATGTACACTACAAAAAAAAATGGCCTTTAGTGACGAACAATATTCTGGTCACCAAAAGTAACCTTTTGTGCCCTAATTTTTTCTTGGTCACCAAATTTTGGTGAACAAACAAATTTAGTGACCAAGACAAGAAAGTGGTCAATGAGTTCGTTACTATTGTTGTGGTGGGAGCCAGCGAGTCTAAATAGTGACCAAATTTGGTGATCACGTCTTGGTATCGTCAATGAATTTTCCTTTAGTGTTTAGAGATCTTGGTCACTAAACTTAAGATGAGTAGTGACAACTATTCCGGTCACTAAGGGTTGGCGGGAGATAAGCCCGCCAAACTATTATTGACCAGAAGTTATGCTTGGTCACTAAATGGCATGGTTGTGTTCCCGAAACATAAGGCAGGTAGATTTCCTGCTAAGACTTCTTGACCATGGAAAATGTTGGTCACTAAATTTTTTGGTGAAAAAATGGATCTTCAGTCTATATAATTTTATAATATAATAACGTATAGTAATGTTTTTTTACTTTATAATAACATATAGTTTTACGATATATTAATTTTTTGTTGTGTCATGTTAGTAATAACATTTTCATAAAAAAAAAGGTACTATTTTTTTTTTTTACTATAACTCTCCATATTAAGCAATAATAATAGAACCAAAAAATAATTTCAGAAATTTTCATAATATTATGTAAAATGTAATAAATGTAGTATTACAAAGAATGCAATCTTATGCATGAAAAATGAACACAACAACCAATTAAATTAAATTGGATTTTAAAAAAAGTGTGAAAAATTAAAAAAAAATAAAAGCGGGAACGAAATTGATGAGGGGAAAAAAAATAAAGACCTGATATTTTGATAGTTGAGGTACACAAGAGTGGCTCGTCTAGCGTGGTATGTACTAATAAGTTAGGGTGCTTGACTATTTTATCTCAATTGGGATAAGTATTTTGTTGAACTTTGGTTATAGTATTGGTGGATATTTTATTCCATGAATTTAATTATGTTTTGATATGGTGTTTAGACTTGGATAGTGTTTGTAATCAATACATAGTACTTGTGGATTGGAGTATTGTGGATTTTAGGATTTTTACTTTATTATTGAAAGGAATATCTTTTGCATAGTAAATTGCATTGGAAGTTTATTATTAGATTTTTTTAGGGATAATAAAGGTGAACATTCAAGGATTAAAGACCAAAAACTTTGGTGACCACTTCTCGGTCATTATCAAAAAATTTATTGACAATCTTATTGGTTACAAATGTAAAATGATGGCAAAGAATGTGGTCACCATCAGGAACTCTTGTCACCAATTTTTTTTTTGTCACAATAAATAATTTTATAATGACAACTCTGGTCACCAATGAAGTCTTACTTGAATGGTTTACTGACGGCTTAAGTGGTGAATAATTATTGGTCACAAATCTGTTAAATCATTGACCAAAGTTTTCGTCACCATGTTGGTCACCAATTCAATTGCCTGGCCAGCTCGAAAGAAATTTAGTGTGATGATCCAAAAGTTCCCTATCGAACTAGGGCTTCATCCAAATGAGGAAAAAAAATAGCGTCACATCCATTCATAGCATAAATGAAGTCGAAATAACAGTAATGAGTTATTATAGACCCAAAATATAGTATATCGAGCGGAAGCTAAATTACTTCTAATTTACAGTCCATAACATTACAGTTTCCAAACACCTTCCTTCCTTGGTGACCACCCATAGGGTCAACATAAACTCAATAATCAATCATCTTTGCTTTCCCCTTGTCAGAGGATACAACCTTTGCACCATACCCTGAAAAATATTAAATTCAACAAGAATGAGCGATTTACGCTCAGCAAGTATATAAACACAAAGAAAAGATAGCTCTGTAATGCTAATAGATATTCAATTTTGTTTATGAGACTTGGTGAAGCAATACTGATGCCTCGAAATCTTTGAAGAACCTTGAGGATCACTGATGATAAACAACATGTGACCTTCCTTAAATAAAGGCAGGTATCCACCTGTGTATACCTTTCTCAAAATAATATCCATCGGGGGCTAAACCCATTGGATCTACTAACCATACTAGGTACAGTTGGTAAAACTGTTACAGTATGATCCCTCAGTGTGTGAACGTACGTAGTCACTATAATACCTCTAGGTCAGGTGACAGAACAAATCAGCACCTTCCCTTTCCTCTAGCCAACCATGTGACATGACCCATTTAAGGGACATATCATTCTCATTTGTTTGCACAGATATAATATTAAAGAATAACAGATAGGTCAAAGTCCTATTATATCCATGCACATTCAGTCATGTCATTCTAGCGGAAATTTAAAGCATAACATTCTTATTCATAAAAGCAATTGAAATATATGAGGCATAACCTCGTACACATATTGAATCAAAAGATAATGCGTTAAATTGAAAAAAGCATCATATTGAATATATATACTTGCCTCGATCCTTTGCAATAAAATTAAATTCAATTCACTCGAGAGTGAGACACTCTGTAAAACATGCATGTAACATGAAAAATTTATAACATTGATAAAGATATGAGAAACAATGCATATGTGATGTCCAGAAATTTTCACTGTCTTAACTTGCTAACTGAACTGGTGAGTTTTAAAATAATTAATAAAAGTTTCTTAATAAATAAAAGGAAAATAATATTTTATACCCTTAAGATAAACTGCACATCAGTGGATAATTTACTCGTTAGGGGATGAATGGTAATCAGTGGATAATTTACTCGTAAGGGGATGACTGGTCATCGGTGGACAGTTTCACCTGTTAGGGGATGTCTAGCCCGTCAGGGGATGTCTCGCCGGTCAGGGGATGTCTCGCCAGTCTGGGATGTCTCCCTCATCAGGGAATGTCTCCCCTGTCTCGCCCTCATTAGGGAATGTCTCCCCTGTCTCGCCTGTCAGGGGATGTCCTCGCCCGTCAGGGGATGGTTTCAACCGTCAGGGGATGTCCTCGACTGTCAGGGGATGGTCTCGACCGTCAGGGGATGAATTTGTTCATCGCCAAACTCGTCGGTGGATAGTTTGTTCAGCGCCAAACTCAGTATGTCAGTGCCAAACTCCTCGGAGATTAAGTTGTTCAATGCCAAACTCCTCGGAAGATGAGTTGTTCAGCGCCAAACTCCTCGGAGATTTAGTATACATAGAAGACTAGGAAAAATTTCTCATCAGACTAACAAAATTTTGCTCATCGGAGACTAACAAAATTTTGCTTATCGAAGACTAACAACATTTTCCTTCATCGGGGACTAACAATTTCACTCTCGGAGACGAATATCTTTAGCGTATCAGAGACTAACAACAAACTTTCGGAGACTAACTTGGAATCTCCCAGGGACTATTTTATGCTATCAAAGACTAATATCAAACTGAGGGAGACTAAGTTAAAACTTGTCTTAGATGCAGTGGTGGCTTCTTCCTTCTTTAGAGGGTGGTTATTAACAGATAACCATACATAGGTCAACTCTCATCATCTTTCTGCAGTGTGTAACATTTCTTATTATCTCCTTAATCTTACAGACACTGTTAGACTTCAAGGACTCTGGTTGTCAGAGACTTAAGCATGGTGTTTTAACTATAGATGTAAAGATATTTTTGATAGTTAAAGGTTTGTCTACATTTGATGCTCTCATCTTGGATGGCTTTTTGAAATAAATGACATTAACTTCAGATGTTAAAAGCATGCATTAAATCATACTTTTGAAAGTGAATAAATCAAGTTCTTTTACAAATATGGCATGCAAGATAGAACAAAATAGTACAGGAACAGAGCAGGACTTTAATATGGTGCTCTTACCTCTTTGGTTGCGAAGAAGAAGTTAGAATCTTGGGTTGTTCTTCGAGAAAGCCAGTTGCTCTAAAAGTGAACTTGGATTTGGTGGTATACTATATAGAAAATTTATGAAAGTGGGGCTAGGGTTATACCCAAATGATATATATCTCACTTGCTGAGAAACAAGAGATGTTGGATTGTTTGAGATTTGATTTCAGCTGTTGGTAGGAAAAAGGAAGTAACAAGCTTGAGAAAGAAGTGATTAGTTGAAAGGCAGGTGTTACAACTGCTAAAAGTCAGTCAGTCATCTATCATAGCCAACAATCTAGTGTACTGTTGAAGATGATTGACAGGTCACGTGCACAACTCATAAATAATATAATTATATCACTTGCCTCACTATAGTCTTTGGTTCAAAATGGGTACTGTAGCTCACACTTGTGTGTTTCCTTCTCATGTGAAAAGCATTACACTCTCTCTTGATACAACTTGAATAAAATAAACATTTAAAGATTTGTGCTTTAAAATACATTTAAAACTTTGGACATCACATTGCCATTGAACTTTCATTAAAATACAAATTTATTATTCATACCCAAAAATTAAACCTTTAAACATAAATAAATATTCGTAATTGTTAGGAATTATAGCATTTGATGATGATGTATAACACTTAGAATTGTTAAATTTTGTAAATGTACAAGTACCTGCAGTAATGCACTATGAGAATCTACTATCAAGAAACTGCAGGAAAGCATCAGAAACTACAATGAATACACTTGGAGAGTTCAACAAATGTCAAAGTTGATCAAGCAAAATTAGCCCATTGGAGACTAAGCTTTTGTCTATCGGAGACTAAGTTTTTGAATTGTCAGAGACTAAGTTTTTGAACTGTCGGAGACTAAGTTTTTGAACTGTCGGAGACTAAGTTTTGAACTGTCGGAGACTAAGTTTTTGTCTGTCACTGTCGGAGACTAAGTTGTTGAACTGTCGGAGACTAAGTTTTTGAACTGTCGGAGACTAAGTTTTTGAACTGTCGGAGACTAAGTTTTTGAACTGTCGGAGACTAAGTTTTTGAACTGTCGGAGACTAAGTTTTTGAAC
>CM025780.1:24405337-24479962 GCA_014636745.2 Centella asiatica | reverse complement strand
CTGTCGGAGACTAAGTTTTTGAACTGTCGGAGACTAAGTTTTTGAACAAGTTTCTGTCTATTAGAGACTAAATTTTGGTCTATCAGAGACTAAGTGTTTGTTCATCAGAGACTAATGTTGAAGCAACCAGAGACTATCCATCAAAGAATAAATATTCACTGACATAAGGGATGACATATGACTAAAGACGGTGGAAATAAGATAAGGATGGTTGTCCAATAAGGAGAGATTGGCTACCAAGGAAGCTTCAAGGAAATAAGTTATACACACACACACACATCAAGTTGCAAGTATGAAACCTGCAAAGCCGCAAGCATGAAACCTGCAAAACAACAAGTTGAAATACTGCAGATACAACTTATAACAACTTGAAGCAAGAAGTTCATTGAAGTTGGATTAATTATGTCTAGAAAAGCCCACAAAGATAAGATATATATTGTTGATATTATATCTTGGGAACTCCAAGAAGAAAAATGGAAGTTGGTGCAGTGAATATATACCAGAAAAGTCACATAAACAGGTTGGCATCTAAGGGAGGTTGAATAATGAAGAAAGTTGTGTGACAGAGCTGCAAGTACCAATAAACTACAGAGATATTTTTGGTAAACAGCTCAGAATAGAAGCTTAGAGTATATGGAAGTTGTGTTTATAAATAGACATAGAGCAGCTGAGGTAAGAGACATCTGAGAATTCTGAGTTTAACAACAAGAATACATCTTATGTCAGATCACATATCTCTCAGAACAACACTTCCATACATATAGAGAGTTAGCAGCTGTAATTATTTTTACAGAAAAAGAGAAACAAGTTTTCATAACTTGAAGAGAAGCTAGAAATCATATTCTAGTGAGCAGCTGTTGTTTTCAACAGAATTGTTAGAAGCTGGTCATTCAAACCAGTGAGCTTCTGTAATATTTCATTCTTTTATAAAAGTTCAGAAACACTTGTGATATATTGTATTCTTTCATTTCCGCAACTTGTTATATAGTATATTCACTAAACTCACAAAATTCGAAAGAATTTTGTGGTTTGTATTCAACCCCCCCCCCCCCCCCCCCTTCTACAAACCATCTTGTGGGACAAATAATAATATAAATTAATCATACAATAGAACTTATTCAAATTTTTGGGTTCTAACATTTAGTGACTAGTCGTTAGTGTTTGGTTACCGAATTTATGACCACCACCTTGGTCACTAAACGTTACGTTTTAGTGACCAACTTTACTTGGACCTCAACTTAGTGACCGCCTTCAAAATCGTGGTCACCAAAGCCTTTAGTGACTGAGCTTTAATGACGAGTAGGTGACGAGCCATTTTCTAGTCACTAAAGGTCTTTAGTGACCAAATTCCATCACCAAAAGTCCTTTCAATGACCAAAATTCGATCGTCATTGAAAGCCATTTTTTTTGTAGTGGTATGATTGATTGAAATATAATAGAGTCCTAAGTCGATTAGGATTCTGAAGTCAAAAAGGAAGCTAATCCAATACAGAATAATTACGTACCAGAGAGATTATGTAATAGAGACGTTATCTAACAAAGTTATTACAAGTACCAAGAAAGAAATATTTTTCAAAAAGGTAATAACGTAACTATTCATGTGTGAACAGATTGACGAAGGACACTATATAAATATCAAGATGCAGAACAAAGATAAATATATACATCTCGAGAGAAAAAGAAAAAGAATCAATTAATAGAGAGAAACTGTAACTGATTTATAGAAAGAGCAACTGTATCAAGAGATTCAGAGATAGATATTGAGAGGGATACAAAGTAGCAAGTTTGTAGTACTTGAGAAGTTAGGATTTATAATCTAGTGTAGAAGTTCATCAAGAACATATTTCAGAAGTTGTTGTTTATAAACGAGATAAAGAAGCTGGTGTCAACAGTTTTGATTATTAGGTTATAATACAAATTGAAAGATTAATAAAAACAGGTATATTGATTGATATAATATGGTTTTTGTAAATTGTATTCTTGAGATTCTTTATTATTCTACAAGTTTATCTATTACTTTTAAAGAATAAAAAATAGTTACAGTATTTGTTGATTTATATTCAACTTCCCTTCTACAAATCTTTGAACCTATTGGGACAACAATAATTATATATATATATATATATAATAAGTTATAAAATTCACCTAACTTAAATAAGTAATTTAAGAGTGATCAATGACGTTCATAGTAACACAACATAGTAAATAATAAACTTGTGATTGTTCTAAGTTGGACAACATAAACCCATACATTCATTAAGGATTACATAACAATAAAAATGAAACACTTATATAACAATTCATATTGTACACAACCTAATAGACGTTACACATAGAGTCATCTTGCATTAAAGATAACTATAATTCAAACTTTGGAACATTTATGGATCAAATACAGATCTCACAGAATCACATCATCCAATCATAAACCATTACCTTGATCAAGGCAAGTATTTACACTTTTCTTTTTATGTATACATAATTGTTTCACATACGTATTGATAAAGAATAAGAATTATTTATTCAACTTGACCTTAAACGTTATTGCTAAATGATACACTACTAGTATCCAATTGCAAGCATAATATTTATTTTATGTGAATTCTTAATATTGAATAATTAATTTAATTCAATTCTTTTAAGAGCTATATTGTTGTATTTTGATAACAGACTCTATGTTTCTACCCAATGGCCCTCACTGAGATCCTAGGGTTAATCCATTGTTTAGGCGCCGAAGGAAATTTCTCGAAATAAAGAATATTTTCTAAACTTCTACTGGACCAAGTTGATCTAACTATATCTACACGAAGTGTCATATATATGTACACCGCAGACCATAATGAGATAATTTGGTCTACTATCGTCATATCGAAAAGACTTTTTGTAAGCCCTAGTGTTGAACAAATTCAAGGCGATCTAGTTGGTCATAGACCAAAAGACATCGTATGTTTATGTGGAGTTTCATTCAGTGTCATTACTTGCCAACCTCCTTTCAACTGAGAATATGGATTTATTCCAACTGCATCTGGAATGCACTTACTTGAACTCTTTATTTCATTATATTTCTTAATCTTGCCTTTAGAAGGATTACCTGAACTAGCCATAGAACATTTATTTGTTCTCATTTATAATATATTACTTGCTCAATGATTGTCGCTTACTTTTCTTTTTGATTCTCTTTTAGATAAAAGAGAGAAAGGTGAGAGTTCTAAATGTAAGGAAAAAATGTAAGGATAGTTTCATACTTGACTTATTGTTAAGGGTTCATAGTACGAATCCAGTATTATAATAGTTAGCCTACTATGTTATTCACTACTAAACTTAATGACACAAAGTTTGTAATAATTGTTGGTTATATTTTATTTTAGCCTATGATATGTATGTTAGTTTGTTTACTTCTGTTCCACTGACGGCTTAGTATTACACTGAAAATTGGGGCTATCACAATGTACGTCCTCCACAATTTGTAGTGGATGTAAGAAAATTGGAATTTACATCCACTAAAATTTGTGGAGGATGAAGTATCCAATTTTTTCTATGTTCGCTACGATTTTTGTTGGACATAAAAAATTTAGGACTTACATCCACTAAAAATTGTAACGAACGGTGAAGATTGAGTTGAAAAAAATAATATATTTTTCCAACCCTAATTATGGATCATTCCCCTGGATATGGATTATTCCTCTAAATGTTATATGTGGAATCTTAGGATATAAAATATTATTCTCTTCGTATTCGTCTATTTGAGGTACTTTTCTTTTTCAATGTTTTATATATTTGTAACATTCCCTTTTGTATAAAATTTAATAATTTGAAATATTCTCTTTTATCATAACTACAAGTCAACCATTTATTTTATTTGTCCAAACCTAATCTCTATATACTTTAAGTGCTACCCGTGGAATCTTAGGATAGAAACTGTTTATTTTGCTAGTAGGAATTATATATATATATGTATATATGTATATGTATACATATATATGTATATATGTATATGTATATGTATATGTATATATATATTTAAATGATACATGGCTATATATACATATATATGTGTGTAGATATATGTATGTATGTAGGTAAAAAAAAAAAAACAAGTAGGAAAATTCCAAAAGAGAAAAAGTAAAGGATGGAGAATGGTGGGTGGAGAAGAAGTTGAAAGAAATTGACGGATGATGAAATTGAAAGAAATGAAAATAGTATAGATTTTTGTAATACATGTTCTGTTTCAAAAGAGTCAAGGATTTTAACGAAAACTTATCGGATAAATTTGCTAATAAAAGGCAAGTTTTTGCAGACGAATTCCTCATAGCTTCTTAAAATCCTCTTTCTCTATTATACTCTTTTTATTATCAAGTATCAAAATTTTCAAAATTTTCTCTTGTGGATATTTTAATAGCAATAAAAAAACTCTAGTCGAAGCTATTCTTATCATACACTTGAGTCTTTTTAACTTTAATTTTTATACATACACATGAATGATATTATCATCAAGCTGATTCATTATAAAAGTTTCTTGTATATGGTTTCTAAATTACATAAAAATAATTTAAATTGATTAATATAATTTTTACTGCTAAATGTTCTAAGAAATTTACAAATAAACATATTTAGAGATAATCATTTTTTGAGTGAATAGTAACCTACGAAAATTAATTAAAAAAATATATTAATGAGTTAAATATGAGTTACTATTTTATAGGTAATCTAATAAATTATGAGACGTACATTATCGACAAATTGAGGTAAGAGAATTTCCACTCTTTTACTTATATACCGTGAGTTGGTATATTTTTTAAAATTTGGTATTATAGTCTAGGCTTCCTCTTCTATCTTTGTTCAGACTCAAATTTATATATTGATTCTATAATAATACCGAACCATTTTTTATTATGAAGCTGCGGGTATAATTGGACATTCTTATTGAACTGCTAACTTTATTCGACATTATTGTTGAACTATGAATATTATTGGATATTCCTATTGAACTAAAAATATTATTGGACTAACCATTCCGTTGAATTAACTACCCCTGAGCAATTCTTATTATTGGACAGTTTGCACATTTCAAACATTGAATTTGAATATATAACTTCAACTAACGGAATTTATTTGTCGTTAACATTTGCTGTAATATTCACTTTCGTTAAATTTTTGTATTTCTCTTTGTTAACTTACTTATTTATGTAACTTTATGTTTTTTATTGTCGTCAAATAAGTTGATGTATTATTTCCTTTGCTGAGAGCAAAGTAGTATGATTATCTTTAGCTTGTGTGGTGAAGATAATTAGGTTGAGTTATTTTTGGCCGTAACAAAAAATTGTGATTGGTATGATCATAACAACAAGCAGAAGATTGTGATGCTATTAGAAAATATAATTTTTTTTTATAATTTCCTTGTTAAATATATAAGTATGATATTCGTTTACTCTTAATAATTTATTTTTGTCAGCTTTTCATATTATTTATTTGGAGGCTAAGGTTAATATTTATTCTTCATTATCTTAGTCACAGTAGTCTTTTACTAGACTCTTTGAGCTCACTCTTTTTACTCTTAATCTCTTTCAGGAAATGAGGATAAAAATGAGGATTTCATGGGATTGAAAGAGTGATGGTTCAATTTTAATATATAAACATAATTTTCTTGATGTAAAATATTGAGAATAAAATTAAAGAACACATTATATTCCATATGTAGTCGGCGTATTTTATGTATTCTGTTTATTTTTATGAATAAATTATAGTATGTTAATGTACATGTACTTCTTTTTTGGCGACTCAAATTGAGTTGAGAAAGCCCAATTTTAAAGGTGTCACACTATAACTATTTAAAAGTAAAAGAAAATTATCAGTTCAATATATAGTTTATATTGTTACAAGTTTATACCAAACATCACCAAATACCATGATAATTTATATACTTGTTTTTTCAGATGCTCTAAATCTATCTTATCAAGTTGGAAATTGTTTGTCCCGTCCCGTGCAGTAATTGTAGAAGGGGGTGGGAATTGGGGGGTGGGAATTGAATACAATTTTGAACTTTTCTTTGAATTAAACTGTTTAGCATAGTTTAAAACTTAAGAATAGTTATAACAACTTTACTGAAAAGATATAACAATGGAAAGAGTAAAGCAAATTGCAATATATAAATCATTAATCAATTGGATGAATCTCTCATATAGATCGTCGACAGATTCATCATCTTTGGCAGTAAACAACTCATATTGTTGAATCAACAAGAGTTGTTTGTTTAGCTTGATTTGGTCATTCCCTTTACATAGGACAGTGAACTTTTTTGAAATCTCCTTAGATGTTTTGCACTTCATAACTTTGTATAACATGTTGTTATCAAGTACTGTGATAAGGATATCTCTGACTTTCTTATCCTTGGTAGCCTTCTCCTTTTCTAATTGAGTGAATTCTTTTGGAGTTTTGCTTCATATTTGTCTGATGTAATAACTCTATCAAAGGTGATTCCGGGAACAAGGTTCTTTATTTCTGGAGGACCTTTTTCAATAATCTCCAAGTATTGGTCATCTTTTGCATCAAGATAACTTAAGATTCTTTGCCTCCAGAATGAGTATTGTTAGAATTAAATAAGCTCAAGTATTTGTAGAAGGGGGGGGGGGGGGGGGGGGGGAGAAAACAAACACTCAAAACTTTTTTGCTCTTTAAAAAATTATTAAACACGGCTGGAAATAGCTACAAGATCAGAAAAATTTAACTAAAATAAAATAAACACAAGCATTCAAGTTAAAATAGTTGTATTAAAACTTGGCATTTTTCTGGAAATCTGTTTAATCACATATGTGATTAATCAGCTACAATTTCTGTAACGAGTTACAGCTTCTTTGTAATAAGATTGCAACTTCTTTTTTACACTCACTAGCTTCTAATTTTCTTTGAATATTTCTCTCAAGATATATTACAAAGCTTCTCTCTAGTGTCTGTGTGCTTCTCTTTCTCTATTTATGTAATGAGAACTCTTTTGCATATATAGAAGATCAGTTGTTGAACCCACATGCTTAGACGTGCTACTTTTTTAACTTGGCCGCATATATGTCACATCAATGTCCTTTGGGAATGATGTGTCAGACTGCTGATGACTTTTGTTGCTTCTTTTTCATCCCCTGATCTTCGAGCATTTAATGATCGAGAGTTGTCATTGATTCACCAAACTTCAAGAAATATTTTTCCAGTTATATCTCTTGCTTCTATGACAAGCTTCAATGGTTCGCTTGTAAGACCTGATGATGAGTGTATGCAGTCATAACTATCCTTTGATTACAGGCCCTGATGTGGACTTGATCAGTGCTTCTGGATCCCCTGATGACAAGTCCTGCTTAAGACTTGATTAGCGCTTCATGCTTCACTTGAGTTGATCTCTTGTTGAAGAGTTACCCAAGTGCTTCTTGATCCCCTGACGTTAAGACTTACAACATTCACTCATAGCTTCCACTGATGCAGTGTTGAGTATTCCCCCTGACAGGTTGCTTTGTCACTATCATGCCCTGATGAGTTACCCTGATAGGTTGGCCTGCCATTATCATTCCCTGACGCGTTCCCCTGATGGGTTAGTTTGCCAATGTCATGCCCTGACGTGTTCCCTTGATGGATTGGTTTGCCAATGTCATGCCCTGACGATTCCCCTGACGGATTGGTATGCTATTGTCATCTCCTGATGGGTCCCCTTGAGGAGTTCCCCTGATTGGTTTCAATCACTGAAACTTTGTCGATTTCGTCTAGAATGTCTAATGTGCTGAATACTCAAAAGCTTACAAGTAACTTCAGACATTCTCTACTATACTATTAAGTCCTTTAGATGTTTTCACTGATGACTTGTATAGTGTAGTGCAGTTCATCGTTTGATGACTAAATTGATCATTAGTGGATGCAAAACTTGTGGAAGAATACTAAGGTTTATTGTATACCTTAAATATTTACATATGCACAATTATTCTCTAAACATCATCATCATTATTTATCTCTAACATATGTACTGATGATAATGTCAAAACCAAAATTGTATAAATCTAATCTATTTGTATGAACAGAAAAAATAAATTTACAAGTATTTCCTATAACTAATAAAGAAGAAATATACATTTTAGACATTATGATTCCTTCTGTGTTTGGCAGAAACAAAGGGCAATGGATGATTTGATTCAATAGGTTGTGAATCACTTCCCAGGCCTTGTCTCCTTTGATCTGGGTTTTGATCTGGAATCCTGAGCCTATTGTCTTCAGCTCTTGGCACTGGCTATTCCAGCTCCTTATGAAGAAGTCTTCTAAAGTTGACAATGTTGACATTCCTGGTGGATTCCAGAGCTTCAAGGACAGATCTAATCTCTGGCAAGTTAGTTGCAGCAAGTTGTGACCAGTGAAAGGTGATGATCTCCCCTTTTGAGTTCTTGAATTACACGCCCATGGGGTTTGTGATCATCCATGGATATTCTTTGAATCCTTTTACTGAGGGAACATCCATTTCAACTGCTGCCGTCCTATCATCAACTCTGGTTTCTTCAATCTTCTTTAGCAACTTGTCCATAAGGAGGACTTGGAACTGGATGACATGTTCATTCTTGTGATTAGCAATTTGACTAAGAATATGCATCAATTCCTCGAGGTTAAACCCATCAACTTCTCTGACTCTTATGCTTTTCTCTTGCCCACTAGCTGTTTGATAAAATAGCCATAATGGTCTTTCCAACGCTGTGGGCAAGTTTCTTTCATCATTGATGGCTTTCCATAGCTTCTCAATCATCCCCCTTAAGTCTTTATTCAGTACTGTTGATTTGGAAATCAAGTTCAAGATTAGCTCTAATTGCTCAGCATCCATTCTCCTAAACCAGTCAGGGGTGACTGTGAACTTCGACCCATTTTTCAGTTGTATAATGATTAGTTTTTCCCATTTACTGTTTATCCTGACATTTCTACTTTTTATTGAGAAGATAAACGTCAAGTTCTTGTGCCTTTCATCTCTTAGGGATTCAGCTAGTGTGGATGGTCCATATGGTATTGGAGAAAGTGCTTGATCCTTGGCCTTAGATGACTTGGGTTTGGTGGCATCAGTGGATTTTGAATTTTCTTTGTTTTTATCCCCTGATGCACCGTTAGGGGATTGAGATTTCTTTGGCTGAGTTTTCTTGGAGGTTCTTGGCCTAACATTCTTCTTTTTTTGCTCTTCTTCTTGTTTTTCCTCCTCCACAGCCCTTTCCTCCTCCTGTTGGAGTTGTTGTGCAAAGATTGCATTAGCTTCTACCAAATTTTTGTCTTGAGGATAGACAAGCTCCATTTGCTCGTCTATTAATACTTCAACAGGAGTTCGAAAATGAGTTGTCTTCATTGCATCTCCAAGTAGTTTGGGTCCTGATTGACTGTGGGTTGTCTTTTTAGGTTCTTCAATCAGGATACCCTTACCCTTGTCCTTGGCTTTTGGGAGCAGGAGCGACAGTCACATCCCCTGATGGTTGGCTTATAACAACCCCTGATGATGGCCCTGAAGATTTCTCCCTCTTTTTGACAGCATCATCAGTGGAAGTTGAGAGTTGGGATGTGACTTGAAGAACTTTTTGTAGAGTGTTAGCTATTGACAGTTGCAAAGTTTCCATGCTGGCTATCTTGGTGGTGATGGAAGAGAGTTGTTTGTCAACATTGTCAGCAAGTTTCTTCATTTTGAGAATGGTTTGGCTGGTGACAAGGGAGTGCACAACTTGTTGTACATTGTTTATTCTGAGACTCCACATCCACTGATTTCCCTATCATTATTTGTGATTTGAGTACTCTTGTCAAAATTGGATCTGTGGTCTTTGAAAGCTCTTGTTTGAGTAACTGTACAGTATCAGCTATTTGATTCTTTTGAAAGTATAAATCAACTCCATTGAACTGAGGTAAGTCATCCATTGGAGTGTTATTTTTATCACTCTCAGAAGAGCTGGAAGTATCTATAGTATCTATATTTTCTCTATTTTCTTTATTTACAAGGAGCTCATCCTTATCTCCCTCAATCTCTCATTTTTCTGTGCCTTCTAAGGCATCTCTCGAAGACTCCCCTTTTTCATTGCCTTCTAAGGCAGTACCCTCATCCTCTCCTTTTGCCAAAGTCCTCTCAGGGGATTGACTTTGTCTCTCTTCACTAAGTATTAATTCTCACATCCTCACTCAAAGTTGTCCTAGAAAGGCTCCTATGGGCTGTGACATCAACAACGTGGTCAGTTCAAGTAAATTATTTATAGTAATTGGTTCCACAGAGGTGATAGAAGAAGGAGTGGAAGTCAATTGTGTATGTAAAATTGGAGAAGTATATGTTTCTATAGAAAAGGTATGTACAGTTGGGGGAACATAAATGCTTATTGCAGTAGTATATACAGGTGCATTGGTGTCCCTAGATTGTTCCACAGTGATTGAATCATTTAAAAGAGAATCAACCATTTGAGCATGTTGATTATCAATCACTGTATCATTGAGTGTTGGCTCCTCCAAGAAGTGAGAAATTGGAGAATTTGATTTTATGACACTTAGAGTTTGTGTCATGATATCTGAATAAATTTGAGGTAGTGAAAAAAATGGGAGAGATAGAAAGGAGCGTTAGCTGGATCATCGAATGAGGAGGTGATCCATCAAAAGAAGTTGTGTGTGCACTCACTATGTCAGTTATCTGCAAGTGACTTTTAGAGACCCTGATCTTAATTTCATCAGGGGCTATGGTCACTGTTTGTGCCTCACTCAATTATGTCCCTGGTTGGGACTATTTTCAATAACTAATTCATTTTGAGAGGAACTAGTTAGAAATTTGTTTACTTCCTTATGAAAAGCAATATCCTTTTGAGAGGATACTGCCTAGTCTGGCTGTAGGGTTACTCTATTGGCCACTTTCTTCTTCTTTAATCTCCTTATACTAATCACTCTCTCTTCTTGCTCCCCCTCACTTGTTGTGGTTCTTTCAGAGGGTTTTCTTTTGGTACCCTATGTCTTTTGGGAGACTAAGGGTTGGGTTAACGAGAGTGGTTGTGTTGAAATTGGTAGTACTACTTGGGTAGGCAGAGAAGTGGTAGTGATCTCTACCATAGTAGTTGAAGGAGAAGAAGTAATAGAGTGAGAAGAGGAAGGGAGAGTTCGAGATACCTGTTCCATGTGAAATGGAAGTACAAATGGTTTAGTGGTGTATGATTTCTTTATTATCTCTTTGAACAATTATGTCATTCTCAAGAGAAATGTTAGGAAATTGATCTTTGATAATCATTGAAAAAATCTAGCATAGTAGACCTCTAATTTTCTAGAAGTAAAACTACCCATGTTATTTACAAGATCATCAAAAAACTATATTAAATTTTACATTTCTAAACATGGCATAAGTTATTTTAAGAGTTAAAGATGTTATTATTTCATAGTTAGAGGACTTACCTAAAAACACCTTTGTGATTGTGTCAAAGAGATATGAGATCTCTCTTTTCACATTGACCCTCTTGAGGTCTTTGAACTTGAAAGCTACATTATTTAGTGAGTTGTAGCCCAGTTCCCTCAAGAAGTTAAGCAGTTCAACATCACTTGGCACTTCCACGAACTCCTGCATAGGTAGTCCCAGTGCAGAATTAATTCTGAAGGGGGTTATCTTTCCCTTTTCAGAAGAAATTTTGAATGAGATTCCCTTAACCTCAGGGTTGGTTGCAAAGTACATGAATTTGGCGCTCGACCATAGTTGTGCTAGTGCTTCCCAAGATATCTCGTCATCGGTAAAAATGGCTTTGCTATACTCTGAGTTGAGTAGATAGCGTATCATTGGTTTAAAGCAAGCACCTACCTCTTCGATGTCGAAAAAATCCACAAAGTTGGTTTGAGGAACCACTAGATCCCTTGGTAGTTGTTGAACAGTGCTTGGTGCCATTGATACTGTTGATGAGTTAAAAATCTGGGGTTTCTGTGAATAAGAGAGATAAAGAAAGAAAACTCGAGCAAATATCAGAGTCAGATTAAATGTTTTGAGGTATTTTAGAAAGAGAGAGAGTGGGAGTATAGAAATAATCGCCTTTTCAACTTTTGAAAATCGTTTATGAAAACACGCTATCAGGGTTTCGCATCAATTCTATGGTGATATGTCATCAGGGACAAGAGAATTCCCTGATGAATTATTATCACAGACTCGATGCAATTCCCTGATGCAGTCAAAAACCTATTACCTAACCTTGATGTTCGATGAATATTCACACACTGACCCTAATGCTCGAAGCAAATACCCTGACCATGATGCATGAGACGGATACCCTGACCTTGATGTGCGAGACAGATACCTTGACCCTGATGCGCGGGACGGATACCCTGACTGTGATGCTCTTGGCAGAGACCTTGATCTTGATGCACCAAACAAAAACAAACAAAAACACAGAAATATATGTACATATATACATATTTAATATATATAGTCACATATCAACTACATTTATCAGGAATTTATGAGATGAATTAGGAATACTAGAACTTAAGCACTTGATAACTTGAGTTATTGCAAGAATCTTTCTGACACGTCTCTAGCAAGTTAATTAGACTTCATTTTGCATAATTCACCATACCCAGCTCTCCTACAAGATTGATAAAGGTGGCTTCATCAAGAGCCTTGGTGAAAATGTCTGCCAGCTGCTTGTTTGTTGGTACAAAATGTAGTTCAATTGTTCCATTCATAACATGTTCCCTGATAAAGTGATATTTGATTTCTATATGTTTGGTTCTAGAGTGTTGCACAGGATTTTCAGCAATGGCAATGGCACTAGTGTTATCACACAAGGTTGGAATTTTGTTGAAATTCAGGCCATAGTTCATTAACTGATTTCTCATTCACAATATTTGTGCACACCAACTTCCAGCAACAATATATTCAGCTTCAGCTATTGATGTTGATATTGAGTGCTGCTTTTTGCTGAACCAAGATACAAGTCTTTCTCTTAGAAACTAACAGCTTCCTGACGTACTTTTTCTGTCAATTCTGCATCGTCTAGAGTCAGAATTAGAATATCCTACTAATTCAAATCCATACTCTTTTAGATACCAAAGTCCTAACTCTGAAGTGCCCTTGATGTACCTTAAGATTCTTTTTACTGCAATGAGATAAGACTTCCTTGGATCAGCTTGATATCTTGCACAAAGACATGTTGCTAACATAATGTCAGACCTACTTCCTGTTAGATACAACAAGGAACCAATCATTCCCCTATAAGTCTTTAGATCAACTTTCTTTTCATTCTTAACAGGGTCAATTTTGGTTGCTGTAGCCATAGGTGTCTTTGCTACTTTTTAGTCCTCCATATCAAATTTCTTGAGATGATCTTTGCATATTTTGTTTGATGAATATAAATCCCATCAGTGACTTGTTTGATTTGCAGCCTTAAGAAATAAGACAATTCACCCATCAAGCTCATTTCATACTTGCTTTGCATGAGTTTAGAGAACTTTTCACACAGTCTAGTGTTAGTGGATCCAAAAATGATATCATCAACATATATTTCAACCAGAATCAGATGACATTGGTGTTATCTAAAGAATAATGTCTTGTCAATGATACCTCTTGTAAACTTGTTATCCACCAGAAATTTTGACAGTGTGTTATACCAAGCCCTTGGAGTTTGCTTCAATCCATAAAGTGCCTTTTCCAGTTTGTACACATGATTGTGGAATTTTGAGCATTCAAATCCAAAAGGTTGTTGAACATATACCTCCTGTTCCAACTTCCCATTTAGAAAAGCACTTTTCACATCCATTTGAAAAACTTTAAAGTTTGAATGTGTGGCATAGGCTAAGAAAATCCTTATATCTTCAAGTCTGGCTACTGGTGCAAAAGTTTCATCAAAGTCAATCCCTTCCTCTTGAAGATATCCTGTTAGGTTTTATAACATTGGATGATGATTGTGTTTAGAATACTTAGATATACAAATGCATAGTTAGTGCTAGTTTATAGCATTTGAGTGTTTGTAGCTAGTAGTTTACTCTCTGATTCATGTAATTTATTTTTATATGAGAGTAAGTTAATTTGTATTATAAGAGACTACTAGAACTGCATTAGAGAGTTCAACGAGTCAGAGACTATGTTTGGTCTATCGGAGACTAAGGCAAAAGCTTATCAGAGACTACAGCTTAAAGCGTTAGAGACTAATCTTAAGTTGTCAGACACTAAGTGTAAGTCATCAGAGACTAAGATTAAAGCATCAGAGACTAAGCTAAAGTTGTCGGAGACTAAACATAGTTGATCAGAGACTAAAATGCAGATTACTCTTTGATGCAGTACAAAGTTCTATTTGAATTAGAAGTTATCTTCGACATGGACATTGAAGAGTCATTGAAGATGAAGTTGGTTAGAGATATACTAGAGATATGTAATTAAAAATGCATTATTCGTATTGAAAAAAAAAATATAGTATTGAATATGATTAGAAGTTGAATTACGATTTAGATTTGGAAGCTGTAATTAATTTTACAGAGTTATATTAGAAGCTGTATGATTATATAGATTTATATATATACAGTACATAAATTGAAGCTGACAATCGATTTGTGATTGTTAGAATTTGTAATCAATTGTTAATCAATAAAAGCAATTGCTTATAAATTTGTTCTTGTTCTTCAATTTCCGCAAGTAATAATACTTTGAAGAAAAAGAATTGTAAAAGATTTCAAGAACTTGTATTCAACCCCCCCTTTTACAAGTTTTAGGCTATTTCACTGGGACAATATATCCCTTTGGAACCAGTCTTTCTTTTTTCCTTATAACAATGCCAGCTTCATCCATATTGTTTCTGAATACCCACTTGGTACCTATTATAATTCTGTCTTTGGGTTTAGGCACCAGCTTCCATACTTGATTTCTTTCAAATTGATTTAGCTCTTCCTGCATAGCCATGATCCAATCTGCATCTTGAATGGCTTCTTCAAATTTCTTTGGCTCTATTTGTGAAAGAAAGCAAGCATATAGACATTCATTAGATGATGCTTTTCTGGTTTGCACTTTCTTGTTTGGATCAGCAATGGTCAAATCTGTTGTGTGACTTCTAGACCATTTGGGCTTAGAGATGTATCTTGATGAGCTTGCTTGATTATCATCTCCTCCCCCTAAGTCTGTGCTATCAGTTTCTGAGAAAACTCCCCTTGAATTAATGCTTAAATTAGGGTTAAAGTTATCCCCTGATGGTGCATTCCCTGATGGACTATCCCTTGATGGAGTATTCCCTGATCTGTTGTCCAGGAAGTTAACTTCATCTACTGTAGGGGCTTCTATGTTGTTTGGATTGACATCAGGGATGGATAAATTCTCCATTTGTCTACACTTATCAGCTTCATACTCTTAACAATCAAAATCATCTTCATTTTCAAATCTCAGTTCTTCATGAAAAACTAGGTCTTCAAGTCCAGAAATCTTTTGATCATCAAAAGCTACATTTATAGACTCCATCACCATTTGGAGGCTTTTGTTATAAACCCTGTAGGCCTTTGATGTCAAGGAGTAACTTAGGAAAATTGCTTCATCAGCTTTTGGATCAAATTTTCCTAAGTTCTCACCAAAGTTTCTTAACACATAGCATTTGCATCAAAAAACATGTAGAAACTTGATATTTGGTTTTTCCCCTGTCATTAGCTCATATGGAGTCTTGTTGTGAGCTTTGTTGATTAATGACCTATTTTGAGTAAAACAAGTAGTGGATATTGCCTCAGCCCAAAAATAAGTATGAATCCTTGCCTCTGTTAGCATTGTTCTAGTAGCTTTTATCAGAGTTCTATTATTCCTTTCCACTACACCATTCTGTTGAGGAGTCCTTAGAGCAAAAAATGTATGATTGATGCATTTCTCCACACAAAATCCATCAACATCTACATTCTTGAATTTAGTTCCATTATCTGTCCTGAATATCCTAACCACTGACCCTGACTTAGTCTCCACTTTCTTTACATGGTCAATGATTTGTTGAGGTACTTCAGACGTGGCATGTTGAAACTTGACCCAACTATATCTGGTTTAGTCATCCACAATGACCATTGCAAATCTTTTCTTTGATACTGACATTATGTTGACAGGACCAAAGAGATCCATGTGTAGCAATTGAATTGGATCTTTGATTTTTATGGCTTCCATGCTAACAAAGGATGATTTCCTTTGTTGCCCTTGTTGGCAGGCTGAACATAATCCTTCTTGAATGAATTCCAGTTACCAACTCTCTCTTCACCAAATCATTAATAGCTTTGTAGTTCAGGTGAGAAAGCTTCTTGTGCCACAATCTGCTCTCATCAAGGGTAGCCTTACTGTAGAAATATGACTCTTCATCCACTGACTTAAAATCAGCAATGTAGAGATCTCCTTTCCTTACCCCTGATAAGACTAGCTTCCCATCACTTTCTTTTGAGATTAAGCACTGATCCCCTTTGAAAGAAATGATGTAACCTTTATCACAAAGTTGACTTATGCTCAATAAATTGTGCTTCAGCCCATCAACTAGTGCTACATCTTCAAATGAGACATCCCCATTTGCTACTTTGCCATAACCATGAGTCAATCCTTTGCTATTATCACCAAAAGAGATCACCGGACCAACCTTTTTTTGGAACTCTGTGAGCAGGGCTTTGTTTCCTGTCATGTGTCTTGAGCAGCCATTGTATAGAAACCAGATTTGACTGCTTTTGACTTTTTCCTGCACACAAAGAACATTTAATTTGTTTCTGATACTTAAGTGGTTTTGGGTCCTTTAGATTTAGTCATAGTTAATACATCTTTTTCACTATTTGTGACTTTTGGTTTTGGCAAAATACACACTTTCTCCTTTTTAGGAGCTTTAATAAAAGCTTTAGATCTACCAACAATTTTCTTTTCTTTAGCCTTAAAGGTGCATGCAAGCGTGATAGGTAAATCATCAGCATATAAGATTGTGCCAGTTAAAATCTGTGGTTTTTCCTTACATTAAAAAGATAAATGATTATTATTACCACAGTTCCAACACATTTTCCTAGGGGCTTCTCGAATAGGGGTGTAGTTACTAGCGTTGTTTACACCTAACTTTCCATTCCTATTATTTTTCTTGTCCCCTGACAGACCTTTATCCCTTGAAGGTCTACAATTGCCTGATGCACTCTTATCCCCTGATGACTGTGTATCCACTGATGCACAGTCTAGTTACTTCTTGACTGGGTATTTGAGTGCTTTGCCAAGAACAGGTTTCTTGCCAGTCCCACCACTTGTGGAAGTTTCACACATCGAGAAAACATTCCCTTTTTCTAACTTTGTCACAGCCTTTACAAATTTGATAGGTTGTATAGGCCTTTTTCCAAAGCTAGCTGTATTTTCAACCTCAATAGGAGGTTGCTTCACTAGAGTCTTTTCATAACCTAAACCAGACTTGTGATCAGATTTCTGACAGTTTAATTGATCATCCAGTTTCTTGTTTGACTCATTCCATTTCTTTATGACTTCCCTTTCTTGTTTCAAAAGATTTGAGGTCCATTCCTCTCTTTTAACAACACAGTCAAGGAGATTCTTAGTTCTTGAGAGTTCTTTTTTAAGATTCTCAAGTCTAGTGAATTCTTATTCTAAAAGAGTATTTCTAGTAGTCAAATTTTCATTTATTTTCTGTACTATCTCAGTCTCAGCTACAACACTCGTTAACGTATCATAAAGATCTTTTATCTCACAAGTCATTTCCTTAACAGTTTTAATACAATCATTTCTAGACATGTTAGAGGAAATTTCAAGACTTACTTGTGAGCTGCTACTATCAGTGGATGAGGCCATCAGGGCTAGGTTGAAATATTCCTCAGTGTCTTCTTCATCTGAGTCAGCCCAGTCCTTTCCCTCTACAATATAGGTTTTTCCCTTCTTGGTGGCATTAAGAAGGTCAAAGTATTTCTTCTTGTAATCCACATCAGCTTCTTTTCCCTTAGATTCACCTACCTTCGTAGCCTTGCGGCACTCATTTGCAAAGTGGCCCATCTCATTGCATTTGTAGCACTTTATTCTTGATTTATCAATAAAGCTTTTGGTGCTACTAGGTTTCTTTGCTGAAAATCTTTTTGACCCTGATGGTTTTTGATATTTCAGCTTGGAAAACCTTTTTGCTAGACAGGCCATGCTTTCATGCAGTTCTTCTAACTCTTCAGGAGTGTACTCAGTATTTTTTGAGTCAGCTTCTTCTTCTTATTCCACACTTTTTTCAGCATCCCCTGATTGTTGCTTCATCAAGACACTTGGTCTTGCTTCTTCTTTCTTCTTTCTAGCAGCCATCAGGGCTATAGATTTAAGCTTATTTGTATCCCCTAACATTTTAGATCTTTGTTGAACCTCCAGTTCATATGTCTTTAGGGTACCATAGAGCCTATCCAAGTCTAGGAGATTCATGTCCTTGGATTTCCTAATGGGTGTAGTCTTTGGATCCCACGATATAGGAAGTGTCCTCATGAATTTTCTATTGATGTCTTTGTTGGAATAGCTCTTACCATACATCCTCAGGTCATTTACCAACCTGTTAAATCTGTCAAACATTTCAGTGAGTGTTTCACAAGTTTTCATTGTGAACCACTCGTACTGTTGTGTTAACAGCTACAATTTGCTTACCCTCACATCCTCAGTACCATCACACAAGATGTGAATAGTATCCCATATGGATTTAGACGTTGTTAGATTCATCATATTGTTTAGCATATCATCGTCTAAACCATTATATATGATGCCTGTGACTTTTAGATCATTCTTTACTTTCTCTCTTTCTTCTGGAGTCATTTCTTCAGTAGTCTTTGAAACTTGTCTTTTTGGAACACTGACTCCATTGACAACCTCTTGATGAATGAGCTTCTTTGGAACGTGAGGATTTTTTTTTCTAGAATATGCAAATATTTATCATCAATTGCTCTTAGATGAACTATCATTTTTTGTCTCCAGAAAAAGTACTTTCACCTTTCCAACATGGGGACTTTACTATTTCCAACTTTGTTAGCCATTTTTAACGATCGTCTAGCAAGTGTAGTCTGCTAGTAGGCACTGATACCAATTGTTAGAACTAAATAAGCTCAAGTCTTGTTCGAGGGGTGGGGGGTTGAATACAAACACTCAAAACTTTTTGCTCTTTAAAAACTTGTTAAACACGGCTGCAAATAGCTACAAGATCAGAAAAACTTAACTGAAATAAAATAAACACACAAGCATTCAAGTTAAAATAGTTGTATTAAAACTTGGTGTTTTTCTGAAAATCTGTTTAATGACATATGTGATTAATCAGCTACAATTTCTATAACGAGTTATAGCTTCTCTGTAATAAGATTACAACTTCTTTTTCACGCTTACTAGCTTCTAATTTTCTTTGAATATTTCTTTCAAGATATATTACAAAGTTCATCTCTAGTGTTTTTGTGCTTCTCGTTTTGGTTGATCCGTTGGATATCTCTGTTTGTGTAATGAGAACTCTTTTGCATATATAGAAGATCAGTTGTTGAACCTACGTGCTTAGACGTGCTACTTTTTTAACTTGGACTCATATATGTCACATCAATTTCCTTTAGGAATAATGTGTTAGACTGCTGATGACTTTTGTTGCTTCTTTTTCATCCCCCGATCTTCGAGCATTTAATGATCGAGAGTTGTCATTGATTCACCAAACTTCAAGAAATATTTTTCCAGTTATATCTCTTGCTTCTCTGACAAGCTTCAATGGTTTGCGTGTAAAACCTAATGACGAGTGTATGTAGTCATAACTATCCCCTGATTACAAGCCCTGATGTGGACTTGAATCCCTTGATGACAAGTCATGTTTAAGACTTGATCAGTGCTTCATGCTTTACTTGAGTTGATTTCTTGTTGCAGACTTACCCAAGTGCTTCTTGATCCCCTGACGTTAAGGCTTATAGCATTCACTGATGGCTTCCACTGATGCAGTGTTGAGCATTCCCCTTAATGGGTTGCCTTGTCACTGTCATGCCTTGATAAGTTCCTTGACAGGTTGGCTTGCCAATGTCATTCCCTGACGCGTTCCCCTGATGAGTTGTGTTTTCCCAGTGAGATGGCCTAGAACTTGTAGAAGGGGGGGTTGAATACAAGTTCTTACAACTTTTTCGATTTCTGTTCTTTAAGAAATTAACTTTCTGCGGAATATAAAGAACAAGATCAAAACTTTATAAACAATTGCTTTTATTGATTTTAACAATTGATTACAAGTTTTCTAACAATCAAGACAAGCTTTGATCGTCAGCTTCTATTCTGTGTATGCAGAGATAAAAATACAACCCTTTCAATTCTCTCTTTCTATATACACATACACAGCTTCGTATTACAATTCTGTAATTTATAATTACAGCTTCTAAAACTAAGTTATCAAAAACCTAGCTTCCTAATTCAAATCAAATACAATCTTTCCAATTGAAAGATTTCTAACAAGTTTCCTTGTCAGCTACGTCTTCAATAAAATCTACGTGTTCATGAAAGACTTTCCTTCTTTGATTTGAACTTTAACTCCATCAGTGATTAAGTCTTCGACTAATCTCCGATAGCTTTTTTAATTAGTCCCTGATCACTTCGAGTAATCTCCGATGCTTTACAACGTGTAATCTCTGATGCTTTACTTCGTGTAATCTCCGATGCTTTGGCTTTAGTCTCTGGTGATGTCAGCTTTTAATCTCCGAGGTATTGTTTTAATCTCTGATGACGTCAGCATTAATCTCTGACTCTTTAGTTACAATCCCCGATGACGTAAGCTTTAATCTCCGATGACCAATCCTTCAATCTCCGATGAACAAAACATTTTAATCTCCGATGAAGGATTCTTCAATCTCCGATGGGCAAAGTCCAATCTCTGATGAACAAAACTATAATCTCTGGTGGACTTTTCCCTTAATCTCCGACAAGCCAAAATCAATCTCCGAAGGACTAATTAATTTAAACAACTTGTTGAACAAACTCAACAAGTATTCCAGCAGTACATATAAAAGAAATGAACCTATCTCTTTATTATAATGACTAATTTACAAACAAGAGATACTACTGCTAGCTACAAAACTAAAGTGTTACAAACCAACACTTTTCTGTACATTTGTATTCCTAAGTATTCTAAAGACAATCATCATCAAATGTTCATAAAACCTAACAAGTTGGTTTGCCAATGTCCTGCCCTGATACGTTCCCCTGACGGATTGGTTTGCCAATGTCATGTCCTAATGCGTTCCCTTGACGGATTGGTCTGCCATTGTCATATCCTGATGGCCGGGTTCCCTTGATGCTTTGTTGATTTCGTCTGGAATGTCTAATGTGCAGAATACTTAAAAGCTTGTAAGTAGCTTCAGACATTCTCTACTATACTATTAAGTCCTTTAGATGTTTTCACTGATACTTGTACAATGTAGTGCAGTTCATTCCCTGATGACTAAATTGATCATCAGTGGAAGCAAAACTTGTGCAAGAATACTAAGGTTTATAGAACACTTTGAGTATTTACATATGCACAATTATTCTCTAAACATCATCATTATTATTTATCTCTACCAATCTCCCTCTATTTATGTTAATCAGTTTGATAACCATAAATCTAACACATGTACTGATGATGATGTTAAAACCAAAATTGTATAAATCTAATCTATTTGTATGAATAGATAAAATAAATGTACAAGTATTTCCTATAACTATTACAAAAGAAATATACATTTTAGACATCAGGACTCCTTCTGTGTTTGGCAGAAATAAAGGGCAATAGATGATTTGATTCAATAGGCTATAAATCACTTCTCAGGCCTTATCCCCTTTGATCTGGGTTTTGATCTGGAATCCTGAGCTTGTTGTCTTCACCTCCTGGCACTAGCTGTTCCAGCTTCTTATGAAGAAGTCTTCTGAAGTTAACAATGTTGACATTCTTGTTGGATTCCAGAGCTTCAAGGACAGATCTAATCTCTGGCAAGTTAGCTGCAGCAAGTTGTGACCAGTGAAAGGTGATGATCTCCCCTTTTGAGTTCTTGAATTACACGCCCATGGGGTTTGTGATCATCCTTGGACATTCTTTGAATCCTTTTACTGAGGGAACATCCATTTCAACTGTTATAGTCCTATCATCAACTCTGGTTTCTTCAATCTTCTTTAGCAACTTGTCCATAAGGAGGACTCTGAACTGGATGACATGTTCATTCTTGTGATTAGCAATTTGACTAAGAACATGCATCAATTCCTCCAGGTTAAGTCCATCAACTTCTCTTACTCTTATACTTTTCTCTTGCCCACTAATTGTTTCATAAAATAGCCATAATGGTCTTTCCAATGCTGTGGGCAAGTTTCTTTCATCATTGATGACTTTCCTTAGCTTCTCAATCATCCCTCTTAAGTCTTTATTCAGTACTGTTGATTTGGAAATCAAGTTCAGGATTAGATCTAATTGCCCAGCATCCATTCTCCTAAACCAGTTAGGGGTGATTGTGAATTCCGACCCATTTTTCAATTGTACAGTGATTAGATTTTTCCTTTTGCTGTTAGTCGTGACATTTATGCTTTTTATTGAGAACATAAATGTCAGGTTCTTGCGCCTTTCATCTCTTAGGGATTTAGCTAGTGTGGGTGGTTCATATGGTATTGGAGAAGATGCTTGATCCTTGGTCTTAGATGACTTGGGTTTGGTGGCATCAATGGATTTTGAATTTTCTTTGTCTTTATCTCATGATACACCTTTAGGGGATTGAGAACTTATCTCGTGATGCCGAGAGATTATCCCCTGACATTGAGAAACTTTGGTGATAGGTAAATGACTTTGGCTTTAGTAAAATCATCTCAAGGCTACTTCAATGCAATGGAGTGTCCTTGACTTATTCTCTGGTAGTTTCCACATTAGTCACTGATAGTTCAAACCTTAGTCTCTGACATGTTAAATTTTAGTCTCTGATGAACAAAAACTTAGTCCTTAACTCGTAGTCGCCGATAAGTTAAATTCTATTCTCTAATAAACAAAAATTTAGTTTCCGAGAGTCTAATTTCTTAGTCTCCAAGAGGTTAAATCTTAGTATACGATGCTAAATCTTAGTTTTCGATAGGTAAAATGTTAGTTTCCGATAGGCTAATTTTTCTTGGCCAATTTTGACTTTTGTTGAACTCTTCAAATACATTCCTTGTAGTCTCTGATCCTCACCTGCAGTTTCTGATAGTAGTTTTTCATATTGCACTACTGCAAGTACTTGTACAATTATAAATCAAAAAATTATAAGTATTTATACATTATCATCAAATATTCTAATTTCTAATAGAAATAATAGAAACATTGTAAAAATAAAAAATAAAAACTCTAGCTCATTTTATAAAATAAGGGGCACACACTATTTCCCTTAATCTAACCCATTTATATACATACTCCTCCCGTTCTAACCCATTTATGACTTTGAACTTTGTACGATTATTGAAAAAAAATTTCAATAAATAAATTCTGAACACGTGTGGACTACAGTACTAGTTGAGTAAAACACTTTATACTAACACGTTGAACATATACAACTGATCGAAGTGGACATATTTGTATGTATATACTATTTTCGTTTTAGAAAAAAAAAAAGTAACATTTAAAATTTTGACAAATATTAATTTGAATGTTAACTAAAAAATAAATGTACATATAATAATTTTTCTTATTAAATTTATTATGAATGTTTAATTAAAAATAAGATACGAAGATTGTAATAATAACTTTTAAAAAATATAGCATTACAATGGAATATTATCAAATATTACACATTTTTCAGAAGAAATTTTATTTTAAAATAATGCTATTTTTTGGACAGCGTGAGTATTTTTGTCGGATTTTTCCAAGTCAAACTCAATATAATTTGCTCGACCATGTGATTGAATATCTATGTATATTGTCTTATGCTGAATAACTTTATCTAATTTTAGAAGGAATATTATTATAATTTACTTACATTTCATGTTTATTTTAGTTTGCATTAAATTAATACAATATATTGAATAAAACTGTCACCTACTCCATGACTAAATATATGAACTGACATTAGGAGTGTAAATCAAATCAAACGGTTTGTAATTCTTACAGACTCAATTAAAAAATTAATCGACTCACTTCAATTTTGATACAAAAACGAGCTGAACTTGATATTTAATCTGTAATTTGAAAAGTTAAATGACCAGAATTTGAGCACATTAGTATTTGTTCGATTTTACTCGTGTGTAATTCAAATCATCCCTTTAAATGTACTAAAATATCATAATACATATTAGAAATATGTAATCAATTATATCTTAATAATGCATTTAAAAATTAGACGTATTATATAAGTTATTTTAAAAATAATTTTTATAAGTAAAATAAATTACTGTATATAATTTTTATCCTAAAAAAAATAAAAAATTATATTACTATGAAAGTTTCACTAAATATATATGGTACTCCTCAATAGTTTGTATTTGACTAAAATTCGATTAAAGTGCAATCTAAACACTAAACATTGTTTTGAATAAATACTTGGATTTGAGGACTTGTATCGAAAAAATTTAAATAAAATCTTAGCACAATAATATTGGCTCAGTGTTTTCACTCCCAATTACATAAAACATGTCAAATAAAAGCCAGGATTGGAAAAAATACTCCTTAATTTAGATGGCGATCTAATTTAGTCGTCATCTACTATATACACCATTCCATTTGATTTAAAATGATATAATTTTTCGAAAAAAAAAAGTTTAAAGTTGTAGTCATGTTTAATTTTTAAGATAGTTTATTATTTTTTCCAAAATTTAAAAATTAAATTTTAAATTTGTAGTCATGTATACTTTTTAAGATAAATAGTTTATTATTTTTTCTAAAATTACTTCATGTCCTTAGTGCGGTGAGCGCCAGGATGAGCAAGTTAACGACAAAGCTAGACAACATCTTTGAGGATATCATCTGTGAGAAACTGAGCTAAATTATCAAAAACAAACATGTGTGTATTTTGTTAAATTCCAAAAACACATGTCTGGACTATACTACTACTTGAGTAATACAGTTCATACTAATAGGTTGAACATATACAACTGAACGAACTGGACATATTTGTATGTATACACAATTTTCGTTTGATCAGTAAAAAATACAATATTTAAACTTTTAAAATATATTAGTTTTGGATGTTTCACCAAAATTAAATGTTATCAACGTTCAATTACACAAAAGATAAGAAGATTGTAATAATAACTTTTAAAAAATATATCACTAAAAAAATTTTGTTTTAACCTTAACATTATAAAAGTTACATAAAACATAATCAACTAAACTGATATTAATTTAAAATTCAATATCCCATTATTTAACTCAAAAACTAAAATTGTATGTCTAATTTTGGAAGCAATATTAATATAATTTATTTACATTTCATGTTTATTTTAGTTTGCTTTAAATTAATACAATATATTGAATAAAACAGTCACCTACTCCATGACTAAATATATGAACGGACATCGGAGTATAAATCAAATTAAATGGTTTGTGATTCGCACGGATTCGATTAAAAAATTAATCGACTCACTTTACATTTGATACAAAAATAAGCTAAACTTGATATTCAATCTATAATTTAGTAAGCTAAATGAGTAGAATCTGAACATATTAATATTTGTTCGATTTTACTCGTACGTAATTCGAATCATCTCTTTAAACGTACTAAAATATCATAATATATATTAAAAAATATATAATCAATTATATTTTAATAATACATTTGAATATTAGATGTATTATATAAGTTATTCTAAAAATAATGTTTATAAGTGAAATGAATTATTGTATATAATTTTTATCCTAAAAGAAATAAAAAAATTACATTACTATGAAAATTTCACTAAAATTACGTGCTCCTCAATAGTTTTGTATTTGACTTAAAATTCGATTAAATTACTATTTGAACACTAAAATTTCATTCGACTAAATACTCGGATTTGAGTACGGTATCAAAAAAATTTAAATAAAATCTTAGCGCAATAATATTGGCTCAAATTCAATTTGTTTTCACTCCCAATGACATAAAACATGTCAAATAAATCCAGGATTGGAAAAATACCCCTTAATTTAGAAGGTGATCTAATTTATTCGTCATCTACTATATACACCATTCCATTTGATTGAAAATGATATAATTTTTAGGGAAAAAAATTAAATTTTAAATTTGTAGTCATGTATACTTTTTAAGATAAATAATTTATTATTTTTTCCAAAATTATTGCATGTCCTTAGTGCGGTGAGCGCCGGGATGAGCAAGTTAACGACAAAGCTAGACAACATCTTTGAGGATATCATCTGTGAGAAACTGAGCTAAATTATCAAAAACAAACATGTGTGTATTTTGTTAAATTCCAAAAACACATGTCTGGACTATACTACTACTTGAGTAATACAGTTCATACTAATAGGTTGAACATATACAACTGAACGAACTGGACATATTTGTATGTATACACAATTTTCGTTTGATCAGTAAAAAATACAATATTTAAACTTTTAAAATATATTAGTTTTGGATGTTTCACCAAAATTAAATGTACAAATAATAATTTTTTCTTATTAAATTTGTTATGAATATTCAATTAAACATAAGATAAGAAAATTGTAATAATAACTTTTAAAAAATATATAGCATTAAAAGAAAATATTATCAAATATTACAATTTTTTTTGAAGAAATTTTATTTTCAAATATTACTATTTTTTTGAAACAACCAGAATATTTTTGTCGGATATTTCCAAGTCAAACTCAATATAACTTGGTCAACCAGCGATTGAATATCTATGTATTTTTTTTTTTTGTCCTGAATAGCTTTATCCATTTAATCTGCTTTGAAATATTTAAATTTCTTGGTCGTACTTTGACGAGTGTACCCCAATAACTTTGAAATTTGGTCGACCATCTGTCTTAAATAACTTTGCAAGTTTTTTTGTCCTGAATAGCTTAATCCATTTAGTCTGCTTTGGAAAATTACTTACATTATATTTTCAATTCTAAATTTCTTACAAGAATCTCAGTTCAGTAGATTCCAAATGAGGTAGTATATATTGTTACAAGTTTATGCCAGACATCACCAAATACCATCAGAATTTATTAAGTTGGAAATACTAGAAACATTGTAAAAATAAAAACCCGTACATCCCCCCACCCCCCATTTATAACTTTGAACTTTGTACCATTAATAAGAAAAAAGTTCAATTGTTAAGTTCCAAACACGTGTTTACACTTTATACTTTCTTGGAAATTTTAATTTTCTTGGTCGTTCTTTGACATTGTATGTAACAAGAAAGATGGCACAATCTCAAATTGATTTGCAATTCTAAATTTTGCACATGTGGTAGTATTTACTGCTTCATTCATTTTAAAATTATATACACTTTGATTGTTCTATTTAAATGATAATATATTAAATTAATAAAAAAACGATATAAATGATGTTGTGATAAAATTTTTATTTTAAACCTTAGTATTATAAAAGTTACATAAAATATAATTAATTAAATTGACATTAATTTAAACTTCATATCCGGTCAAATTATATGACTAATTTTAGAACGAATATTAGTATTATTTACTTGCATTTCATGTTTATCTTAGTTTGCATTAAATTACTACAATATATTGAATAAAACTGTATTACTTTTATCCTTAAAGAAATAAAATATTGTATTACTATAAACATGCTCCTCAATAATTTATATTCCACTTGAATTCGATTATAATGCAGTCTGAACATTAAAATTTCATCCGAATAAATATTCGAATTTGAGTTTGTGTATTGAAAAACATTTGAATAAAATGTTAGCGCACTAATATTCATTCAGATTCAATTTGTTTTTATTCCCAATGACATATAACATGTCACAAAAATTTTTTTATAATAAGCTAGAATTGAAAAAATACTCCTTAATTTAAAAGGCGATCTAACCTAGTCGTGATCTTTTATATACTTAATCTAATTTAAAATAATAGAATTTTCAGAATTTTTTTTTTTTTGAAATTTAATATTGTTAGTCATGTTTAATATTTTTCCAAAATTAACATTAATATCACTCATCTTTCGGAGCTGGAGTTCCCACCAATGAAGTTAATTTTATAACTTCTCTCTCATCCAGTTGAATTTCTGATAAAAGGACAAAATCAGATTTTGTATTAATATGTGTTATTCAATGTAACAGTTAGTGAACTTCTTCATGTATCTTTACTTGGAAAAGAAAACATTAAGCAACTGAAACAATAAATATGTATTAAAAATTAAACACAATCAATATTCTCCTAATCTCTCGAAGCAGGTAAGACTTTGTTATGACGAATAACGCTAAATCGTAGAAATTCTAGAAGTCTTATTTATACAAGTAGGATGTGACGATCTCAATTTCTCCAACCATAGATCTATATTATCAGTTTAATATTAACGGTTGAAATTTAAGTTATTGACAGAAAATTGGGTTGTCAAAAAGGGGGGACAAAGAGATTTCACAAAAAAAAAAACCTCTTTCCTTCATAATAATAATTAAAAACACAATGATTATTACAAACATTATTTCGAAAGATTTTAGCAACATAATAATATATCTTTTCTTGAAAAATAAAATAAGATCAAACCAACTGAAAATACTACTTATGAGCCCCGAACTGTAAGATCTACTAGTACTAACACAACTTTTTTTTACCCTTAGAATTGTCTCCTTTCTTGGATTTAACTGAAAGAGAATCAAGCAAGCATGAGCAACAAAAATTCAGCAAGTAACATAATATATATCATTTAAAATAAATCTGGATATGGAATTAGTTCAAAATATTATTTTCAACGAGAATATTAAGATTTCAATTGTTGGATTGAGATGGGGAGAATCCATATCTTTAGATAGAAGAAATATTGGTTTATCATGCCATTGAAATGAAGAAATAAGGAATCCGCATAAACTTTCGGATGTCTTTCAGTAATATGACTTACTTGAACATTTCTCTCATGATGTCTTTTCAGTACTATGACTTACTTGATCGTCAATTCTATTTGAAACAAGGGCTGACTGAGAATATCTCTTACCACACGACAATAGCGAGTCAATGCTATTTCAATGTGGTCTGCTATGTACATACGTATGATATTTAGTAGATTTAATTACGTCTACATTCTTATGGGCCCGACAAAATAGAGTATCTTATTCTCATATTTGGTTTGATTCCCTTCTCATACTTATATTCAAGGGTCTGACAGAATATAGTATTATATTCTCATTTCCGAGTTGATTCTCTTTTCATAAATTATAGAGTTATAGTATATAGATCTGAACACCTCAATGAAATTTATCAAGGTGATTATATAGCATCCTTGCAATCTCATTGAGGGTCTTGACACCTCAGGGGACTGTTCAAAGCGATCACACAACACCCTTGTAGTCTCAGTGAAGGTGACAATGTATTTATTAACCTTATAAATTGAATTGAATAGCTCAAGATATCATGTATTGACATAAAACAGTTAAATGCTTGTAATCAATATATTAAAGTCAAACATTTCTCAAAATGCTATTTGCTTAAATTGAACAAATAATTCTATATCAGTACGCATACAAAACAATTATGTATACGTAAGAAGAAAGGTTTAAGCACTTGTCTGCCATAACTTAACACATATTGAATTAGTTAACCATGTGTTTAATTTTGAAATAAACATCATACTTATGTTTAAATAATTGTGTGATATATTGAATAGATGATAAATATATCACTTGAAAATAATTTTATGTATAATCGAACAACTATGTTATACGTTAAAAGAATAGTAACAAATACATTACTTGCCTTGACCGGGGTGACCACGTATGATAAGTCTAAGTATCTCTGCAAAATCTGTTTTATGATTCATAATTGATTAACATAAATTAAAGTTATATACTATGCTTAGGTAACGAGGTTATAATATCTAAGTCATGTTAAGTCTGCGTCAGGAAATGAATTATACTTGTTAGGGGATAAAACTTTATGCTATCAGGGTACAACTTACAACCATCAGGGGATAACTTTCAGCCGTCAGGGGATAACTTACAACTGTCAGGGGATAACTGTCAGGGAATGAATTACTCATCATGAGATATTTACCATGAGGGAGAATTTACCGTCAGGGAATAAACTACCCATCAAGGGATAAATTACCTGTCAGGGGATAACTACCCATTAGGGGATAAATTACCCGTCAGAGGATAAATTACCCGTTATAGGATAACTATCCGTCAGGAGATAGTTATCTGGGACTGAGTCTCGGCAATCAGGGGATGAGTCTCGGTCATCAGTAGATGAGTTTGTTCATTGCCAAACTTGTTGGTAATTCATTTGATTATTGCCAAACTCGTTTGGTTGTAGCCAAACTTATCGCTAACTGTTTAGCCAACGCCAAACTTGCGCAAAACTTGTCAGTAAATAATTGTTCATCGCCAAACTCTTCGAAAACTAGTATTGGGTTACTCATCGGAGACTAACAAAATTGCTCCTTAGAGACTAACAACAATTGTTCCTTAGAGACTAAAAATTACACATCAGAGACTAAATTATCCCCCGATAAACAAAATAACCCATTAATGGATAAATTATCCTCGAATAGACAAAATAATTTGGTCGACATGCTATTGAATATCTATGTATATTTTTGTCCTGGATAGCTTTATCTATTTAATCTGCTTTGAAATATTTAAATTTCTTGGTCGTACTTTGACGAGTCTACCCCAATAACTTTGTAATTTGGTCGACCATCTGTCTTAAATAACTTTGTTAGTTTTTTGTCCTGAATAGCTTAATCCATTTAGGCTGCTTTGGAAAATTTCTTACATTATATTTTCAAATCACTCGTGTAATGAATAGGCTATATAATTTTTGGTACAAAATTTTCAGTTGTAAATTGATATCCGAAATGAGAAATTAACATCTTATTCAATGCTAGGGTTTCATTAACAAACTTAATATTCTATTGAATTCTACTGTTTCATCAAATTATGTGCATAAAATTATTCTATTCCCTCCTTTCACATATACACCACGTTTTAGAAATTTACTTTATAATTAAGATAATCATTTGTGTTAGGTCCCAAAGGGTAAAAATACTAGAAGGGGGGGTTGAATAGTGTTTTTCAAAAATTAAGTCTTACTTAGAAAACTTTACCGAGTTAAAAATCTTCTTGCTTATAAAAAGGTTTCTTATGATTTTCAAAGAATTTAGCAGCGGAATTGTATTAAGCAAGGAACCCCTTAGATTTTGTATCAAAAGTTAATGGCTTGAAGTAGCAAAGATAGTAAGTCTTTGCTGAACAAGTTCAGCAGGACTAAAGCAAAGCACAACAAAGCAAGGAAACAATATAAAATATAAGCAGGAGAAGAGATAGAATTTTTATAGTGGTTCGGAATAATCCTACTCCACTCTTCTTCTCTTTTACTTGAGAAGGCTATCACTATAATCTGTTCACACAGAACAATCAGCAAGAGGACACTTAGTCCAATTTACAATGGGTCACTTAGACCTCTTTAGCAGGATACTTAGTCCAATTGTCACACAGACACTTAGAAGATTTCAGAAAATCTTGCTTGCTATCTTCAAGTACAAGGCTCCTTGCTTGAGCAGATAGATAACACTTGTTCAAGCTTTATGATGTCTTGCTGTAGCCTTTAAGATGTCAGAGAGTTTTTGCTCAGAGGTAGTTGGTTCATTGATTGTTAGTCATAAATGAAATTTATGACTCTATTTATACTCCTCCAAAGAATCCATCCGTTGGGAATTTGAAATAGATCCGTTGGAGTGTACTATCCTTGATGTGACTTGTACCTTTTCAGCAGTCCTTGCTTAGTTCAAAAAAGTTAGCCGTTTTTCTGTCTTCTAGTGCCCTTCAGTAGAGATTCCTAGAAGTTGACTAAGCAGGGAATAAGATAGCTTCTCTGACAATCTTCACTTTGATAAGCAAAGGATCTTGCTTACTAGTCCTTGCTTATTTCCATTCTAAGCAGGACTATACTTGAAAAATTCTTCGTCTTCAGAATCCTTTATAGCAGGCTTATCAGTAGACTTCAATGGTGATCAAAGGTCCTTGCTTAACTACAAATTATATCCACCTAATATGTTGGATATTTTTCTAAGTCCTTTTACATTGTCTAAGCAAGGACTATATTACATCATCAATTCTTATAAATCAAATACATAATGAAAGTTTAAGCAAGGATAATATAAGTAGGGGTGCAACAACAATTTGTAAGTAAGTGAGAGCATAGTAATAACATTTCTTGAAAATTGTATTAAATTCAGAATAATTTTGAATAAATAATTAAGTACAGTTATTTTAGAAATAATATTGAAATGAGTATATTGAAAATATAAAATAACATCTAATTATGAACAAAAAATTTACTCAATAAAATCAGAGAGTATGTAAAAAATTCTGTTAACACGTGTATCTTTTTAGTGTAAATGTGTAATGTAAGGTCATTCACACCAGTTTCCCTTAAGGTATTCTTTAGAATCCAACACAACTTTTTATATATATACAAATTATTTATTTATCTCATCTACATCAGATTCTCAAATATGCAGTATACCATAATAAAATAACAATATTTTAAATTTTTATTGTTTACATTTGTTAATTCTTTAATTAATAGATAATATGTTATTATATATTAATATATATAATATAATATAACATTATATGTATAATATATATCACAATTATATATTGAATAATTATAATATAATATTAAAATATCAGTACATATAGATACTATATTAAGTATATAATAAATCATAACTTAATATATTATAAAATATATATTAATATATATAAGTTATGAATTTAATATTAATATATACTCCCTCCATTCTAGTTCATTTGTAATACTTTTTTTTTCCGGATGTCCCATTAATTAATTTAAAACATTACCTTTTATGGAAAGTTGTCTTTCAATTTATCCAAATTATCCTTCCATAATGTATTTTATGTCAAATCACTCTATTTAAACCACTTTATTTTTCAACTACTTTTTACTCATTTCAAATTAATTCATTCTCCACCACTCATTATCGAGGACAATCTAAATGTTTTCAAGAAAATTTAAATGTTATCATAACCGGACCAGATATCAAATCGGTGAAACTACTACTTAACGGTTCAACCGGTTAGACAAGATTGAATAGGTGGTTCAACTGAATTATTATTTTATTAAAAAAAATATTATATAAATCATAAATATTCTTAAAAATTTATAGTGAACCGACAATATTCTTATAAATCAAAATAACTTCATCAAATATTCTAAAAATTCATTAAACCAGTTGAAAAAAAGACAAAAGACACAATTTTAAGGAACAAAAATAGAAAACCCACTTACCAAAAAAAAAAAAAGAAAGAGAAAACCCGGTTTTTCTCGGTTCACCGGTTTGACTGGTTTTTTCCTGATTTTTTCCTGAATCACTAATTTTAATTGAACTGACCGGACCCATGGCCGGTTCACGGTTAAATCGGTCGAACCGGCTGGTTCGGTCCGGTTTTCATAACATTGAAAAACTTCACTTTTTTCTTAATAATTATGTAAAGCCAATTGTTGCAAATAGGAGGGGACATAAGGAGTAATATATTAGGTTTTTTATATTATAACATATTAATATATTATATATGATATACTATATAATATATGTCACATTTATATATAATAATTATAATATAACTTAATTTTATATAATACATTAGAAATTATAATAGTATGTACATTAAGATTTTATATTAATGTATTAATTAATCACTATAATATATAGTATTAATGAATTTAAATATTAAATTAGTATATAATATTTTAATACAAATAATATGTATATATAGATATATTCATAGATTTCGTAAAATAGGATTATAAAATAATAATATAATTTTGATGAATCTGAATATTGATGCCATAAGTTTGAGAATTTACTGTTCACAATGATTAAACTAACTTTAGAATATAAATACCGCTGCAGTACATTTTTATTTTCACATTTTATTAAGATTCTCTAAATACGAAGATAAAAATTGAGTTTAGGAAACTGCCATATGCCGGTGATTTGCAAGGTTAAAGTTAGGGGGAAGTAGTGAACAATTTGATAAACATCTTTTTAAGTGGTAGATCAGTTACGACATTTAAACAATTTGATAAACTTCTTTTTAAGTGGTAGATCAGTTACAACATTTAAACTAATAGATTAATTTTAAAGGCCCTATGACCAAATAACCATAATTTTTATTAATTTATACCATTTCTAAAGTGCTACAAGTTTTCTGCTCAGTAGATAAGTCTTAATCTATTACTATTTGTAAACGATTACAGTAAATTTATTTTTTAGGAGTTCATACCACTCTTTGATAATATAATATAGGAAATTAAATTATGCTTGCTATTAAAAAAATAATTCCACAAGTGGACTCGTTTAAAAATAATTGGTACTAATAAATGTAAAAGAATATAGAATAACAAATATAAAAAGTATAGAGAGTTTTAAATTTAATTTTTTTTAGAAAACATCATGCTACGGTAGCTCATTTACTTATTTTACAAATGAAGTATCACAACATATTAAAATAAAAAATGTAATCAAATGAGAAAAAAAATTATATCTATTATAAAAAGAATAATAATTATTACAAGAAATAAAAAATAACCAAATACCAAACATCAAAAAAATTCCCAACAAGGAAATTATGCGAATATTGTTATTTAATTGAAATGGAGGGAGTAACATGCAGCAATAGTGAGAAAAAGAAAAGAAAAAACATGTACTTTATGGTGAATTCATCTAATAAAATTTACAGTTTTGCTAATAAAAAAGACAAAGAAGGAAACATGCAGCAATATTATAAAGAAAGTCGATATAAGTGAATTTCCAATAATAACTTGCACTCGCCTATAAATATCCCTCCTTGAAATGAGAACTGCAAGAACATTCCTACTGCTCAGTCTCCTCAAATTAATGGAGCTTCACTTCTCCTTCTCCCACCTCACTTTTTTAGTGGCCTTCCTCTTGTTCTTGTACAGCTTAGCCAAAGAAGTAACAAAATCCATATCACATGGTAGTAAGAATAAAAAGCTACCACCAGGGCCACGGAAGCTACCTTTTATTGGAAACCTTCTGCAGTTAACTGGTGCATTACCACATCATGCTTTAAGTGACTTGGCCAAAAAACATGGAGGTCTCATGCATCTAAAACTTGGTGAAATTTCTGTACTTGTCATCTCATCATCACGGATGGCTGAAGAGGTGATGAAAACACATGATGTTTCATTTGCTAGCAGGCCAAAACTAGTGTCCACAGACATTCTGACTTACAATTACAAAGACGTAGCCTTCTGTCCCTATGGTGAGTACTGGAAGGAGATGCGAAAATTCTGTACCATGGAACTCTTTAGTGCCAAACGTGTCAAGTCATTTCAGCATATCCGAGATGATGAGGTTTTGCAAATGATTGAATCTGTTCAGTCTGAATCAGAAACATCATCAGCAGTTAATCTTTCTGAAAAGATCTACTCTTTGATGAACCAGATCACGTGTAGAGCCACAACTGGAACGAACTACAAGCACCAAGACAAACTGCTGGAACTGTTGAACCAGGTGACATCTGTAACAGCAGGTCTTGATGTTGCTGATATGTTCCCTTCATTCAAATTTCTACATGTCCTTAGTGGGGTGAGCGCCAAGATGAGCAAGTTGACGGGGAAGCTAGACAAGATCTTTGAGGATATCATCAGTGAGAAACTGAGCAAAACCACCAGAAACAAAGATAATGGTGACCCCGACGATTATGAGGATGATTTGCTTGCTATTCTGTTAAGACAACATGTGAGCAGCTCCCTCAAGTTTTCTATAACATCAAAAAACATCAAAGCCATTCTTCTGGTTAGTTGCCTAAATTTACGCATGCAATCTATATACATCACTACTAAACATTTGATGTTATCATTCCTGATATACATAGAATATGTTACTCAACGTCACAGTATAACATATCACAAATTATGTCCGTCACAAACATTATTTTTTTAGCATTTCCATTCTACTTTTTAAATCGATCGCAGATAAGAGACATTGATTCAGTGTATTTGGTTGTCCTTTAACTATTTACTTCAGAGATGAATTAAATAAAAATAACATTGATGTTGATCATACAGGATGTTCTCACAGGTGGAACTGATACTGCTGCAATTACAATCGAATGGACAATGTCAGAACTGATCAGAAAACCAAAAACACTGAAAAAGGCACAAGAAGAAGTGAGAGACTCTGTTAAGGGGAAAAGGAGAGTTCAGCAAAATGATATTCAAGGAATGACATACCTAAAGCAAGTGATCAAAGAAACTATGCGTTTGCACCCACCACTTCCAATGTTGCTCCCAAAAGAATGCATTCAAGAATGTCAGATTGATGGATACAACATACCTGTCAAAACAATGGTCATGGTCAATGCGTGGGCGATTGGGAGGGATCCAAATTATTGGGATGATGCAGAGGAATTTAAACCCGAGAGATTTGACAACATGTCCGTTGATGATCTAATTGGTACTAACTTCAACATTCTCCCATTTGGGGCTGGAAGAAGAGTGTGTCCTGGAATCACGTTTGCTTTTGCAAGTGTTGGGCTTGCTCTTGCTGAACTACTCTACCACTTTGACTGGAAACTCCCAAATGGGATGAAACCAGATGATCTCGACATGACCGAAAACTTTGGAACTACTACTTCAAGAAAACACCCTTTGCTTTTAATTGCGCAACCACGTACCCCATTAAGAGATGGACTGTGAATGAAAGGTCATTGTTTGAAGGGGCTGGCTTTAGTTAAGGTCACGTGTGTATCAGAAGTACTTGTCTACCTCCATTAATGGGCCCCAGCGAATAATTCTACCTTCATTACTAAATAATTTGTCGTTCAGACAATGGTTTCTTAATCCTTCTATGTTCTCATTTGAAACTTTATAAATAAAATTTGTATACTTTCTATGTAGTACCGATAGAACGTTTTATCTTTTCAAGTTATCTTTTTCACTCATCTATTATCTCTCATCTCTATCTCTATTGCATAATTCCAATAAGAGGGTAATAGTGTCATGTATTATTAATCAACATTTATAATCATTGAGTTAGACTTGTAATTGCATTTGTTAATCAATCTCCAGAAACATTAAACAACTAATGTACAAGGAAATGGGAGGAGAATATCTCAACAAGAGGTAGTTGGTGAAAACAGTTATCACAAGTCAACAATTTTCTCTAAATCTAGTAATCGATGCTATCAAAAACCAATAACAACTAGTGCACCTAGATATGAAAGATATCGGTTCAAACTCTCTGTCTCATACATGTTCCATCTTATGATTCATTCTACTCTAATATACTCCATAATTGACACGCATCTTTTTCTTCTTTTCCTATTAATGGATCTAAGACATGTCAACCTACAAGAGAACGGGACACAAAATGGATATGGAAGTTTCAAATCGAAAGATAGATAATGGGAAACAACTTAATGCTTTGTCTAGTGTTGATTGAGACGTAAATTGCAAACTATGGTAAGTTGGAAGGACCTATATATGACATCTCACTTGATTGTCAATGGGTCCTACTCTTTCAAGGAACAATAAACAAGATATGTTTGAATATGATGGTGGTTTATTAACTGAACTTGAGTTCACTGAATTTAGTATTGAAGGTCTTGATGACTATCTTTTCCAAAAAAATCTCCGCATATTATTATCTAATGAAGCCCTTGTTTAGTTCTTTGACGGACCTTCTTTTTGGGTATGAAGATTTGGCTCAAAAACATACTTCAAATCATATATATGTATAAAATAATAATAATAATAATAGAAAACTGACTCAAATTATTCAACCACTAACCATTAGACCACACAATTATTTAATCAATGCTGAGTCGATCTGGGATCCAATTCTTGTGGTTCAAATATTCAATATATTGCCGCTATTGTATATTCGATATGACTTGTCAAAAAGGACTATTTGTTTGTAACTCTGATAAGCAACAAAGGACGGATAGAGGACAATTAAAATATTAATTAAGTGTATTCGGTAAATATTCAAGTAGTGTATAGAGTTAGGATGTACATTGAATTTCAAGTAAACGTCATTTTTGACTGGCTAATCGCTCATGACAGGTTGTACTTGTTAAGGGGACTACATTATTATTAGTTTTTGTTTCGGCTGAGAAGGAGCTAAGATTGATTGAGCCCTGTCTTTTGGCATCGGACAAGTTGTCTGGTCTGTGATTTTAGATACAGATATATCATGTTATGTTCTTGTGGGAAATATATCATGTGTATGTTCTACGAGCAGTTGTATGATATATATGATATATGATATATATGATACATGAAGCAGTACAGTTATGTGAGCATTTTTTCATGTCTTGTTCAGATCTATCGTATAATCAGAAGAATTTTGTTACAAATCTGGGTCAACTAGATACTTAAACTCTTTGATGGTTTATTACCTGATCTACTATTATGTTACTCCATTATAAGATTTTATTAGAGAATATAATCAACGGTGTGTCTTATGAGCCTTACGTTAACATCATAAATTCTTGAGCATCTGATTACTATTTCAAATAACAGTTTATTAACTGATCTATTATTGTTGTGTGTCTGATCTCAGCTCATAACCGTACGGCCTTTACCTCCATCTTCTAATTCTGCTATTCTTTATCTCCGTAATTCCTTAATTTTCGTTCTGATGAAGCATTTTGTAAGCTCCAATGAGGTTAGGGTAATGTTGTAAGAGATGAAACCATTTAGAACATGTATAAATATTGTGACGACCCCAAAATCCCTCACTGGATCAGGGCTTCGTCGAGAAGGAAGAGATAACCATACATCCATTCATAAGAAAATACTAGATAAAATGCAATAATAAATAAGAGTTATTACAACTCAGATTATTACATTCCAGCGGAAGCTATTCTATCTTTACATTCTAATACAAAACATCTCTATTTACTTCATCCTCTTTCCTTCCTTATTGATTCTACAAGAGCTAACCAACCTCAAAAACCAATCAACTTTGCCTTCCCCTTGTCAGAGGGTTCAGCCTTAACTTCCTGCCCTGCAAGACATTAAAATTCAACAAGAATGAGCGGTTTATGCCCAGCAAGTATATAGACAATTTAGGAAAAACAAGGCCGAAAAATACTTCAAGAAAATTCAATTCTGTTGGAAGGCTTGATGAAACAATATCAATGCCTTTGGATTCCTTAAGAAATCTTTAGGGTTACTGATGATAATCAATTGTGTAGCCCTTCTTAGTGACAAAGCATAACTTTCTTGGAGTAAAAAAAAATATCCATCGGGGGCTATACCCGTTGGATCTGCTAACCATACGGTATACAGCTGGCCTAACTGTGCCCGCATGATCCCTCTTGTGTGAACGTACGTAGTCACATAAAAATTCCTCTTTGTTAGGTGAAGAATAAATCAGCACCTTTCCTTTCCTATTGCCAACCATGTGGCATTTCCCAATTAAGGGACATATCATTCTCATTCATTTACACAGATATAAGATTGAATAATATCAGATAAATCAAAGCTCCTTTATATCCATGCATTTCATTCATATCATGCTAGCGGAAATTAAGCATAGCATTTTGTTTCACAAGGAAATTTAAATGTAAAGGACATAAGTTTGTACGCATGTCGAATCAATTGATCATGCACTTGATTGAAATAAACATAAGAGTATGAATATACTTGCATCATCAAGCATAAAAATGAAAATATACTTACTTCAGCTTGAAATAAATATAAGAGTGTAAATATACTTGCCTCAGTCCTTTGCACAAAATTCAAATCAATTTACTTGCGAGAAAGAGATTCTGTAAATCATGTAAGTAATTTTTAATACTTTAATAAGAATTTATGGAAGAAAATATGTATGTGATAAAATAGTTTTAAGGAAATAATATTTTATAGTGTTGGTAGTAGACTATGCATCGGAGATAAATTTTCTCATTAACAAACTCCTCAGGGATTGATAATTATAGCCATCAGGGACTACGGAAAGGTATCAGGGACTAATACGTGTATTGGACGCGCCAGGGACTAAACACGTCGGGGACTAAAAACTCTTCAGGGACTGATGACGTCACTTTAACTCTATCGGGGATTAAGGGTGACGTCATCGGAGACTAACTTCTTATCAGAGACTGGTGACGTCATCAGAGACTAAACTTTAGCCTATCGGGGATTAATCCTGGCGTCATCGGGGACTAATTAACCCATCAGGGATTAAATAACCCATCGGGGATTAAATAACCCATCGGGGATTAACAGAATATCTCATCGGAGACTACGAATATCTCGTCAGGGACTAGCAATATCTCATCAGAGATTAATAGCATTTCATTAGAGATTAACAACATCTCATTAGAGATTAACAACAAAGTTTTCTTCTACTACGACGGAAAACTTTAACATGAACAACTCAGACTATGATGTCTCTTGATGATGCAGAAAATATCAATCTTAACATAAATCTTTGATCTTATGCATGAAAGAAAACTGAATACAACACTAAGTTCTTACCTCTTCGTTCTCAAAGTGGAAACAAAGCTTTTCTAAGAAAATTCTTCGAAAGAAAAACTCGGAAGTTTTCAGAGATAACAATTTTGATGAAACTCTTAGGAGAGAAATTTTGGTAAAAGAGTTAAAATTTCCTTCAGGGTAGTGTATTTATAGAGTTAAAAAGTAGTAGGCTACGATTAAACTTGAAATAAGATAATTGGTTAATTTGGACGGTAATTACGGCTGCTCATCATGATTTCTTAACAGCTAAGTACATATAGGCAATTGCTGTCCTTCATGCACAAAACTTTGCCTCTCAAACCGTTCTTAATCCAACACGTAGTTGTAGTGCTACGTAATCCCTTCATCCTCTTTCATGTTGATCAAAATAATCTTATATGGGATTTGCTAATCCCCTTTTGATACCTTCTTAAGGATTTAACCTTATAATCATGAGTACCACATTATCATAAAATTCTTATTGAAAGTATATGAATTTATCATTCATATCCAAAAGAATTAGACTCCATGCAAAAATAAGATAACATAAAATAAGATTTGCCACAAAATATATTATCTCATATTATAAAACAAATTTACAATTTTCGGGTTCTCACAAATATGATCATTTTTCTTTTTTGAGAATTTCGTATATCATTTCAATGAAATTTAATTTGGTGACTATTTGAGAAAGAGTCATTTAATTCTAGATCAAGCATGCAGATATCCCATATTGCTATGCACCAAATATGTTGCTTAAAAAATGGATGAAGATATTCTTGAATTTGTCAATGCTGCCTTTAAGATCATTATTTCTACGCCACATATTTTATAAAAACTGCATCAGAGCTTCGTGCGAAGATGGAAAAATTGAAAACCAAAAGGATGGAGGAAACTGAACGTATCAAAATGGACAGGATGCACATATCGAATGGGGACTTGCTCAGGATGAATCATGGCGATGGTAACAATTATTTAACACCCATCCCATATCCAAGATTCAATGCACAATAAAGTTCATTCTTATCTATTTCCTGTAGGCCTGTTAAAAAAATACGCAATCAATAGAATAATTTCTTGTGAAAAAATAAAAGGAAAACAAAAAAGAGGTGATCTTCAATTCTTCACCAGTTTCCATTCGAACTACTCCAAATCAAAATGCAAATGGAAATGGCTAAGTTCCTCTTTAGGGTATAGAATAGTTGCACATTTGTAAACTTCGCTTCTATCTTTCTTTTCACTCTCTCTCTCCTTTTTTAAAAAAATAAACAAATAGTTGCTTAATTTTCCATATTGACATTTTCGATTTCGAGTAGCCACATTAGGTTTTGTTTGGTAATTTGTACAGAAAAATCTTGAAATCACTTGAGGAGATGCATTTTCATTCAATTTCTTCATCAGATTACATAGAGTTCCGGTAACTAAATTAAAAACATACCCATAACCAAAAGTCTATTTTTTAACAAAAAAACCTAAAGCAAAGTAAATTTATCGATTAAAATCTTGTTTTAGTGCATAGAGTTGGAATAATTAGTTAGACAAAAGTAAACTGTATTTTTAGTAATGTATTCCTATATATGAACCTGATGAGTTAATCACCGAGTTAACTTACATTATATATTTGTGTAATTCTAAAATTTGATTGGTGATGTGTTTCTTAGTAACTTTAACTCCGCTATGCAGAGAATCTTGTAGAGGAATGAAACATGTAATATAAGAATCTAATAAAAAACTCAATACTCTAAAAAAATTCTAAATGTTATGGTTAACATCAAATGAACTCTCGCATTATTTGTAAACAATGTATACTTTCCTTCTTATTCTTTGGTTCACTTTCTCTTTTTTCTTTTTCACCCAGAATTAAGCCATTTAAAATTGATGTTTATATTTGACATCTAGCTCCTCTTAATGATTTTCTATCCAGTGGACTATTCCCTATGAGGTTATATAGTATAGTTTTTATGTTTATTCTCCTACATGCTAATTATTGCATTAATATATTAAATACAATATATTTTAACTTCTAAAATAAACTATAGCATATTAAAATTTTTAATTAATGTTAATTGTTTGATACAATTATCATAATTTTATACTTATAGTATATGACAAAAATATTTGATCACACCATTATTTGCATCTAAAAATTTCAAAGATTACATTAATTTTTAAGTCAAATATACATTGTCCTCTGACCGAAAAGAACAAAACATCTCTTTAATTTTAAAACGCATAATATAGTAAATTAACATTAGTGTTGGAACACATCTATAATAATTGTATCAACTAAATTGACAAATAAATTTAAGATTAAATTATTGGCACTAATTATAATTTTAATATGTCGTCATTTGACACAAAAACCTAAACATATATTTACTTTTGAATGAAAAATGGTAATGAATAATAGTTTTGAACCTATTGCGTGATTAGATGTATGTATGTGTGTGTATATATATTGTTAGGAATTATAGTATTTGCCTATTAGAGACTAAAATTTAGCCTAACGGAGACTAATAATTAGTTTATCAAAGACTAAGGAATTAACCAACCAGAGACTAAGTTTTTGCCTATTAGAGACTAAAAATTAGTTTATCGCAGACTACGAGTTAATCTGTCAAAGGCCAAGGAAATTAGCCTTATGGGAGACTAAAATTTGGCCTATTTGAGACTAATAAAATTAGCTTGTTGGAGATTAAAAAATTGACATGTCAGAGACTAAGAAAAATAGACTGTCAGAGACTAAGGTTTGCACTATCAGAGAGTAATGTTAAAGCTATCAGAGACTAAGGTAAAAACTTTCTATTGCATTGGAGAGTTGTTAGGAGATGCAGCTGGTGAGGGGATGAATCATCAAGGGATAAAGCTTTATTTGTGAACAAAGATTACATCTGGAGATAAATATCAACTGATAAACAAAATTGCATGTCAAGGGATAAATATTCACTGACGAACAAAATGGCTTCTCATGGGATAAATATTCACTGATGAATAAAACGTCAAGGGACATCAGGGGATACAATGTTCACTAAAATCAAGTCATGAGGGGATAAAAGACTGTCACCTAAGCCAACACCAAACTTGAAGTTAACTATAACCAAAGTCATTTTGCTCAACACCAGAGACTGTCTATCAAGGGATAAATGATTAGAGAATAAAGATGACATATGGCTGAGTTCATAGGTCCATTAACTCAAGTTAAGGCTGTGAAATTAAATTAAAGATGGTGGTCCAATAAGGAGTGATCGGCTACCAAAGAAGCTTCAAGGAGATAAGTTATACGCACACACACAAGGGTATAAAGATTGCAGGTGTGAACACTGATAAAGAAAAATATGGGGATAAGTCATACTTATATACTAGCATGTGTATATAGCTATCGGTGTGAAAACTGCAGAGATAACTTATAGAAACTTGAGGAGGAAAATATGAAAGGTGGTTCAATTAAAATCAGGGAAGCTCATAGAGATAAGTTATATGCTACAAAAATAACTTATCATGGGAATTCAAAGAGAAAGATAAGGGAGCTGGTGTACTAATACACCAGATATGTTACATAATAGGTTAGCGTGAAAGGAAGGTCATGCAAAACGAAGAAGTTATGTGACAGAACTACAATTACCAAAGAATATCAGAGATATTTTTGGAGGCAACTTATAGAATAAACTTGGAAGATAAGGGAATTATGTCTATAAATAGAGACATGGAGCAGTTGAGAAAGATATCACAGAGATACACAACATATCTGAGAATCTCTCAAAACCATCTCAAAAGACATCTTATCTCAAATAAAAGAGAAGCTGTAATTCAATTTACAGAGAGTGAGTAACTGTAATTCAATTACAGAAAGAAAAGGTGTTTAAAACTGAAATAGAGTTAAAATATTGAGTGAGAGATACAGAGAGTAGCAAGTTCTTAAAACATGAATAACTACAAATTACTTTCTAGACTGCAACTGGTAATCATTGCTAGAAAAAATTGTAAAGATTCAAATTAATTAACAATAAAAATACATATTGTTGATTAACAATAAAAATGTTGCTTTATTATTTTAATTGTTTTATCATTTCAATAAGGTGATATAACTGTTCTTAAAACAACTGTACTGAATAGTTTAATTCAAAGAAAAGTTAGAAATTGTATTAAATCCACCCCCACCCCCCAATTACTCCATGGGACAAACAATTGGTATCAGAGTTGTTATAAATTAATTCAATCTAGAGATCATGAGTAATTCGAAGGACAAAACCAAAGTTCCACAACTCAAGAACGGTGAATACTCATTCTGGACACAAAGGATCATACGTTATCTTGTTGCAAAAAAGACCAATACTTGGAGATTATTGAAGAAGGTCCTCCAGAAATAAAGAATATTGTTCTTGGTTCCACCTCTAAGGTAGTTACTGCACCAGACAAATATGAATCCAAGATTCCTAAAGAATACACTCAATCAGATAAAGAAGAGGTTTCCATGGATAAAAAGATCAGATATCCTTATCACAACACTTGATAGCAACATGCTATACAAGGTTATGAAGTGCAAAACATCCAAGGAGGTGTGGGATAAGCTCACTGTCCTATGTGAAGGGAATGATCAAATCAAGTTAAACAAGCTACTCCTACTGATTCAACAATATGAGTTATTTACTGCCAAGGATGGTGAATCTCATGATGATCTATATGAGAGATTTATCCAATGGATACATGATTTATCTACCTATGGTCAGGAGTATTTTGTGTTTCAAGTACTTGAATCCAAGATCTATAAGGAAAATGATATATATGAGTTACCAGATAACAACAAACATTTTGAAGAAGAGGCAGACGCGATGAGGCTGTGAAGCAAGAAACTGCTGAAACTAGTCACACATATACTGATCCAAAGAAGGGGCATAAATAATATTGTTGACCTGAGGTGGGCCAGGGGTCAATAGAACCGGTGGTGAGCGAAGTGTCCATGGAGCTAGGTGCCTTTGTTGTTGCTATGGTGGTCGTTGTTGCGTTGCGATTTGCCTCTCAATAACGGACATGAAGCCTTCTAGTGATCCTTATTTTTGTGGAAAACACACTCATCTTGAGAGGCCGTAATCGATTTGTTCTGATTGCCTCCCGATGGCCGCTATGGAATAGCAAGGACAGATGGAGTACTAGGAGAGGGAGTCTCTTTATTAACCTGAGACATCAGATGAATCTCCTCGACTAAAAGCTCATTGACCACATAATCAATTAATGGAAGAGGAGTACGATAAAGGATTGACCCGCGCAAGGCCATAAAATTAGGACAAAAAGACATCTGAAACTAAACCAAATGTTTCTTTTCTCGTTAAGTAATGTAAGTTGGGACTGCACACAATTCAGTAGACTCCGTTAATGCCAACTTATCCCATAAGGCAGACATAGCAGAATAAAATTCTTGAATACTCATATTATTCTGGTGAAGGGGTCGAATATCAGTCTCCAACTGTTACTGCTTCGTAAAATTACACTGCATGTACAATTGAGACATATGTTCCCATATCGCTATCACAGTCTCATACTTTGCCAATTGAGCACCAATAAAGTGAGTAACAGAATGTTTGTCCCGTGGAATAATTGTAGAAAGGGGGGTTGAATACAATTACTAACTTTTCTTTTAAATCAAACTGTTATGAACAATTTAATTTTCAAGAAAAGTTATAAGACTTTACTGAAATGATAAAAAAAAAATATAAACAGTAAAGCAAAATTGCAAGATATAAATAGTAATCAACAATAAAGAATGTTATTGTCAAGTAAATTGAATCTTTAAAATTTCTTCTGTTTACAAGAAACAACTTCTCAAGTTCTAATAACTTGCTTCTTTTCTGTAAAAATAATTATAGTTGCTACAAAATTTGAGATATATTCTTGTTGTATCAGTTATTTTTCAGATCTCTAATCTCAGATATCTGATTTCTTTCTTTTTCTCAGATATAAGATATCTTTACCTCAATTGCTCTGTGTCTATTTATAGACACAGCTTCCATGTTTTCCAAGCTTCTATCTTGAGTTGTTACCGAAAATATCTCTGTAGTTTATTGGTACTTGCAGCTCTGTCACACAACTTTCTTCTTTATACAGTCTCCCATGGATGACAGCCTGTTATGTGACTTTTCTTGTGTATATTCACTGCACCAGCTTCTTGCTTTTCTTCTTGGAGTTCCCAAGATAAGTTATCAGCAGTATATAACTTATCTTTGTGGGCTTCTCTAGACTTTATTGGTCCAGCTTCAATGAATTTCTTTTTGAAGATGTCATAAGTTATATCTGCAGAATTTCATACTTGCGACTTTGCAGGTTTCATACTTGTGGCTTTGCAGGTTTCATAATTGCAGCTTTATGTGTGTGTGTATGTGTGTGTGTGTGTATGTATAACATATTTCCCTCAAGCTTCCTTGGTAGCCAATCTTTCTTTATTGGACAACCATCCTTATCTTATTTCCACCGCCTTAATTTTATTAGCTATATGCCATCCTATTAGAGTTAATTAATGATGATGATGTTTAGAAAATAAATTGTGCAAGTATAAATACTTAAGGTATATTATAAACCTTAAGATCAGCACAAGTTTTGCATCCACTGATGATAATCTTATTCATCAGGGGATGCTCAATCATTTCACAAGACAAGTCGAAATATGGAACATCTGAAGGACTTGACAAAGTGAAGAAGAATGTCTGATGCTACTTCATAACAGTCAAAGTATTCTACACATCAGATATTCTAAACAAAGTTTTGTTGATTAAGAACCGTCAGGGGAACCGATCAGGGGAAACTCATCAGGAGAACCGATCAGGGGAAACCCATCAGGGGAATCGATCAGGGGGAACCCAACAGGGGAAACTGATCAGGGGGAACTTGTCAAGGGATGACGAAGGCAGACCAACCCGTCAGGGTGAGACTTCAGGGTATGACAGTGTCAGGCTAACCCATCAGGGTAACCCGTCAAGGGAAGAGCTGAACACTATATAAGTGGAAGCCATCAGTGTGTGTAGATAGTCATAACAACAGTGGATCAAGAAGCACTAAGTAAAACTCAAGTGAAGGTTGAAGCCCTAATCCAGTTTGTAACAATCAGGGGATCCAGAAGCACTGATCAAGTTCATCAGGGCTGGTTGTCAGTGGATAATTATGACAGCATGCACCCGTTATCAGATCTTACACGCAAATCAACATAACTTGTTTAAGAAGCAAGAGATATCGAGTGAAAAGATATTTCTTGAAGTTTGTTTTGGTCCAATCACTACAAAAAAAATGGCCTTCAGTGACCAGAAAATTGGTCGTCACCTGCTCGTCACTGAAGCCCAGTCACTAAAGGCTTTGGTGACCATGATTTTGTATGCGGTCACTAAGTTGCTACAGGGAAAGTGGTCACTAAAAGTAAAAAAAAAAAAAAAATACAATGGGTCAAATGTCAAGTGGGTTGGATCCGGGTTGGATCAACCCGTCTTCTTCCTTGCAGCACATCGCCGGCACCGGCGCCTTTTCCGGCCGGCCGCGGCATGCCAAGCTTCATACACGCACCCACACACAACAAAACCAGGTAGAGGCACCACCGAGACAATCACCATAGGCGATTACCCCGTTTCCCTTTATGTTGTCGCCTGAAAACCACTGAAACGGAAGATACCAGTTCACCGCCGGCAGTCGCCATTAACGCCCGAAACCTCCATTAAAGCCTGACCTCCGAAACCTCTCAAACTCAACCATTTTTGACGAATCAAGTATGGAAATGAATCGTGAGACTTCTAGGAACTTATTCATTGAATCAATTTCACGTTTTAACAACAAAATCGCAAGAAAAGTCAAGAAGAAGAATTCAGTTTTCAAACTATCGGGTTTTACAAGGAAACGAGCTATGCTTTGCCATTTTTGAAATTGATTGAGGGTAAATGAAGGTTATAAGTTCAGAAATGATTTCATATAATCAATTTGGAGAAAAAACACGTAATTTGGCCGGAATTCGCATCTGAAAATCTCAGGTATTATGTTCAAACGTAATTATTTCTTGATTTTTTATTTTTTTTGTTGATTAAACTTTAAAAATCAATAACTCTCAAACCATAAATGGTATAAACATGTGTTATATTTGAAAATGATACTGAAAATTATGATCTACACAATGGTATAAATAGAAATGATAATAAATGTAAAAATAAAAAAGGAGTGTGTATACCTCTTTAAAACTTTAATGAAAAAAAATAGTAAAAAATAATATAAAGTAGGGATGCACATCGGTCGGGTTGGTCGGTTTAAAGAAAATATTTCAACCCAAACCAATTATTTCGGGTTAAAAAAATTATAACCCAACCCAAACCATTTAATTCCATAACCCAAACCAACCCAAACCAATAAATATCGGGTTGGTTTGGGTTGGGTTAATCAGGTTCCATCAACATTATAATAAAAAATTCAGCAGATTTCTACTGACAACGATTCCATCAACATTACAATAACAATTGTCTACGTTACAATAATATTGCAATAACAATTTCAGCAAACTAACAAGTAACAAGTCCACAACATTACGAAAACAATTACAATAACAACATACTAACAGCTTGTATGTTACTGCTACTGCTTATATTCCCAATCAATAGTTCAATACTAACAGCTTGTATTCCAACTCAATACTGCTACTGCACCCTAGTTACTAGCAGTATTGCTACTGCTGTTGGCATGTTGTTACTCCTTGAAACAATTCCAGCTTACTCCTTACTGTTGTTGCTATTGTCTAGTGTCTACTGCTTCTTGTTGTTCTAGTTTCAGTCCATCAAACTAACAACTCCCACTCAATCAACAGTTGCAACTTTCAAATTTGTAAACTCTAAAACAAGAAAATTAACAAATTAGTTACAATTGATATGTGAATAAAAATTCATTTATAAACAAGTAGAAATAACTAAATCAACCAAAAAGAAATACCTTTCTCAATGTTCTCCATTTCTTCCACAGCTTCAACTTCAATTGTCTTAGGTAAATCAATGGGAGCATGGACACTTTTTAACCAGTTTTGTGCACAAATAAGAGCTTGCACAGTTTTAGGAGTTAAGTTACTTCGAAAATTACTAAGAACACGACCTCCAGTACTAAATGAAGATTCTGAAGCTACTGTTGAAACTGGGATAGCTAAAACGTCTCGTGCAAGTTGTGACAAGATTTTATACTTGCTACTATTTAGCTTCCACCAACCCAATGTATCAAATCTCCTGTTATTAGGATCCTCAACAGCCTCCATCAAGTACTTATCCAATTCTGATTTATTCTCTAAAGAATTACCATCCATCAAATGCTTCTTGTACTCAAGCATTCGTAACGTGTGATAATCATCACAAATATCAATTTCTCTCCCATGATTGTTGTCAGCAGAACCACTATCATTTAAATGTTCAGAATACATTGCACAATATTGGTCATATAATCTTGTCAAAGTATCTCTCAATTTTTCCAACCTTGAAGGAGAAGAACGAACATACCTTACAACATTTCTTATCGAATGAATAGATTCATCAAGATCTTTCAAGCCATCATTGACAATTAAATTAATGATATAAGCACAACAACGCATATGCAAGCATTCCCCATTTAAAATTTCACAATTCCAACTTTTGATTTTTCTCTTCATATAAGCTATAGCTCCATCATTAGAGCTTGCATTATCCACAGTAATTGAAAAAACACGCTCAATCCCCCAATCAAGCAAACAAGCTTCAATCATTTTTCCGATGGTTTCACCCTTATGATTGCTTATTTGAACAAAATTTAATATTCTCTTTTGCAGATTCCAATCTTCATCTATGTAATGTGCAGTTAAAGCCATGTAATTAATATTTTGAATAGATGTCCAAGTATCCGTGGTAAGACAGACTTTTTGGTTTGGTAGACTCAAAATACTTTTTAACATGACTTTCTCTTCTAAATACAAAGATAAGACATCCCTATAAACAGTCATACGGGAAGGGAGTTCAAATTTTGGTTGCATCACACTACAAAAATTGCGAAATCCCTCATCCTCAACAATTTTAAATGGTTGTTCATCAATGATAATCATTTTGGCTAGAGCTTTCCGACAACTTTCCTTGTTAAAACTAATCGCCAAAAGGTTACTACTTCCACTTTCACCCTCACCATCAATTTTTCCATAATATTTTAGAATTTTTTGTCTCTTGTCCTCAGCCCAATAGGGATATTTTTTACATTGATTATTAAGATGATTCAACAATGAACTAGTGCCACATTTTTTAGTATCACATGCATAATCCTTACCACAATAATTACATGTGCACCGGATAGATTTTCCATCAATTGCCTTGACTTTTGTGAAGTGATCCCACACCATTGAAGATGGTCTAGATGGCTTCTTTTTTGAGGTAGCTGCCTCTGTTGGTGTTGACTGAGGAGTTAATGAATTTGGTGTCGACTGATGAATTGCATCTGATTGACTCTCTATGTCCATGTTCATTTAGAAATTTAGTAACTTACAAAGTTAGAAAGGGGATGAAACCCACCATTCAAAATTCTAACAGAAAAAACATTACAACTCTTTTACAAAGTCTATGTTTATGTTTTAATGGAAATCAAATGCTAGCATCTCTTACTAATTCGTAATATTAATAACTAAATACTACTTGCGAGTCTTCTTCCCCTTGCAAACTTTTGATCCACCCAGATGGATCTACTCCCACGATGATTAATTCTTCGTGTGGTACATTATTTTTCATGTATATGTAATTATGTATGGTGTATATAGAATACACACAGAGTTCACTATGAAGCACAGACACTTTATGGAGGTTGACAAATCTATGAACTGAGACTTTAAAGATACTCTCATATACTTCAATTTTATTTACTCAGTTTACTTTGCTAAATTTCAGATATTCTATAGAAATTTAACTTCAACATGCAAATGTTACTTAGATATGTCATTTACTACATACATTGGATAGATTGCACAGATCTTTTAACACATAAATTGCATAGATCAGTTTTCAGATTGCACATAGCCACAGATAGATTGCACAGATTGCACAGATCCTTTGGAGAAGAATGAAGAGAGATCTAAATTTGGGGAAGGGAACTACTGAAGGAAAGAAGCGAAGAGGCGAAGTACCGACTACCGAGTACATACATTGATGAACTATTGAACTATTGAAATATGGATCTGGAGATTGAACTATTCTTCGTACCTTGATGAACTATTGAACTCTTGAAATCTAGATCCGGAGTTTGAACTCTTGAAGAATGAACTATGAACTCTTGAAGAGGCGAAGTGGAAGTAGTGAAGTACCGCTACTGGGCATTGGCTGTCAACTTTATAAGAGTTGTTCGGTCGGTTTTTCCGACCCGAACCCCCACAACCCATTTTCGGCCGGCCCATGTCGGTTTTAAAAAAATTCAACCCAACCCAACCCAATAGATATTAATAACCCGGCCAATAGGGGTCGGTTTGGTTTAGTTCGGTCGGGTTCGTCGGGTTCGGTTGGTTTATGTGCATCCCTAATATAAAGCAAAAAAAATAGTAAAAAAATATAAAGTAAAAAAAGGAAATGATAATATAAAGTTAAAACAGAAATGATAATAAATTTGTTATAAAAAAGGAGTGTGTATACCTCTTTAAAGCTTTAATGAAAAAAAAATAGTAAAAAATAATATAAAGTAAAAAAAATAGTAAAAAAATATAAAGTAAAAAAAGGAAATGATAATATAAAGTTAAAACAGAAATCATAATAAATGTTTTTTATAAAAATATTATCACTACTATTACACTAGAAAAAAATAATATATCATAAAATTATATGTTATTACAAAGTAAACAAAATTGCTATACATTATTATATCATAAAATTATATAGAGTGAAAATTTAATTTTTTACCAAAAAATTTAGTGACCAACATCTCTAGTCACTAAAGAAAAATTTATTGACGATACCAAGATGTGGTCACTAAAGGAAATTTATTGACCACTTTCTTGTTTTGGTCACTAAATTTGTTTGTTCACTAACATTTGGTGACAAAAAAAATATTAAGTCAGAAAAGGCTACTTTTGGTGACCAGAATTTTGTTCGTTACTAAAATTTTTGTCACTAAAGCCCATTTTTTTGTAGTGAATGAGAACTCTTACGCATTAAATGCACACAGATCAGGGGAAGAAAAAGTAGCAACAAAGCATACAACAGTCTGACACATGAGACAGCTATGTGACACACTTGCGGCTAAGTTGAGAAAGGCAGCACATCTCAAGCACGTGATTTCAACCACTGATCTTTACATAAGAAAAAGAGTCCTCACTATATATAGATCAATCCAACATATCAAACAACTAGAGAGAAGCACACAAATCACTAGAGAGAAGCTTTGTAATAGATCTCGAGAGAAATATTTCAAAGAAAGTTTAGAAGCTAGTGAGTGTGAAATAGAAGCTGTAATTTCGTTACAGAACTTGTAACTGTTTAATCACAATTGTGATTATACAGATTTCCAGAAAAACCTCAAGTTTTAATATAACTATTTTAACTTAAATCTGTGTGTTCGTATTATATAGTTTTTCTTTACTTTGCAGCTATTTCCGACAAGTGTTTGTTTAAAGGTTAAAAAGAACAAAAAAGTTTGTGGTGTTTGTATTCATCCCCCCCCCCCCCCCCTTTCTACAAACACTTGAGCTTATATTGATCCAACAATTGGTATCAGAGCCTCTTAGCAGATCTCACTTGCTAACAAAGATCAATATCTATGGCCAACAAAGCTGGAAATAGTAAAGTCCCCATGTTAGAAAGGGGAAAATACTTCTTCTCGAGACAACGCATGACAGTTCATCTTAGAGCAATCGATGATGAATATTTACAGATTCTGGAAGAAGGCCCTCACATTCCCAAGAAGCTCATTCCTCTAGAAGTTGTTAATGGAGTCAATATTCCCGAAAAGTTAGTTCCAAAGACAACTGACAAAATGATAATTGAGGAAAGAGAAAGAGTGAAAAAGGATCTCAAAGTAACTGGGATCCTGTATAATGGTTTAGACGATGATATGTTGAACAGTATCATGAATCTTACAACGTCTAAATCTATATGAGATACCGTTCAAATCCTTTGTGATGGTACCGAGGAAGTGAGGGAGAATAAATTGCAGCTGTTGACACAACAGTATGAGTGGTTCACAATAAAAAGTGGTGAAACACTCACTGAAATGTTCGACAGATTTAACAGGTTGGTAAATGACTTGAGATTATATGGGAAGGCATATGCAAATAAAGATGTGAATAGGAAGTTCATGAGAGCCCTTCCCATATCATGGGATCCTAAAACGACAGCCATCAGGGAATCCAAGGACATGAATCTTCTAGACTTGGATAGGCTATATGGTACTCTCAAGACATATGAACTAGAGGTTCAACAAAGATCTGAAATGTTAGGGGATACCAAAAAGCTTAAATCTGTAGTCCTGATAGCTGCCACGAAGGACAAAGAAGAAGCAAGACCAAGTGTCTTGATAAAGCAGCAACTAGAAGATGCTGACATAGAAGGGGACAAAGAAGCTGACTCCAAGGAGGATGAGTACACTCTGAAAGAGTTAGAGGAGCTGGATGAAACCATGGCCTTTCTTGCAAAAAGGTTTTCCAAACTGAAATTCCAAAAGCCTTCGGGATCTAAAAAATTTTCAGCAAGGAAACCTAGTAGCACAAAAAACTTTATTGACAAATCAAGAATAAAGTGCTACAAATGCAATGAGTTGGGCCATTTTGCAAATGAGTGCCGCAAGGCCACAAAAGATGGTGAGTCCAGAAACAAGGAAGCTGAAGTGGACTACAAGAAGAAATACTTTGACCTTCTTAATGTAAACAAGAAGGGAAAAACATATATTGTAGAGGGAAAGGACTGGGCTAACTCAAATGAAGAAAATGCTGAAGAATATGTCAACCTAGCCCTGATGGCCTCATCCACTGACCGTAGCAGCTCACAAGTAAGTCTTGAAATTTCCTCTAACATGTCTAAAACTGATTGTGTTAAAACTGTTAAGGAAATGGCTTGTGAGATAAAGGATCTCTATGACACCCTGAGGAGTGTTGTAGCTGAAACTGAGAGAGTGCAGAAAATAAATGATCATTTGATTACAAGAAACAGTCTTTTAGAATCAGAACTCTCCAGACTTAAGAGTCTTGAAAAAGAACTCTCAAGGACTAAAAATCTTCTTGACTGTGCTATCAAAAGAGAGGAATGGACCTCGAATCTTCTTAGTCAAGAAAGAGAAGTCATTAAGAGATGGAATGAGTCTGGCAAGAGACTAGAGGATCAATTAAAAAGTAAAAAATCTGATCCAAAATCTGGTTTATGCTATGAAGAGACTCTTGTGTAGCAACCTCCCATTGAGGTTGAAATAGCAGCTAGCTTTGGAAAAAGGCCAACACAACCTATCAAGTTTGTAAAGGCTGTAACAAAGTTAGAAAAAGGGAATGTCTTCCCGAAGAGTGAAGCTTCCACAAGTGGTGGGAGTGGCAAGAAACCTATTCTTGCCAAAGCACTCAACCCTCCAGTTAGGAAAGAACTAGACTATGCATTAGTGGATACACAGTCATCAGGGGGAAAGAGTGCATCAGGCCGTTGTAGCCCTTCAAGGGAAAAAGGCCTCTCAGGGGAAAGTAAAAACAATAGAAATGGTAAGCTAGGTGTTAATAAGACTAGCATTTGCTCTTCCATTCATGAAGCCCTTAGAAAAGTGTGTTGGAATTGTGGTAACTGTAATCATTTATCTTTTCAATGCAAAAAGAAACCACAAATTTTGACAGACACAATCTTATATGCTGATGATTTACCAACAACTAAAGCCCGCTCCTCCAAGGATAAAGGCAAGGTAACTGTTGAGAAATCAAAAGCATATGTTGAAGCTCCTAAAAAGGATAAAGTTATTAATTTGCCAAAATCAAAAGTCACTATTAAAGAAAAGGTTGTTTTACCTATAAGTGCGACTAAACCTAAAGGACCCAAAGCCACTTGGGTACCAAAAACAAATTAAATATTTTTTGTGTGCAAGGAAAAGTAAAAGGTAGTCAAGTCTGGTTTCTGGACAGTGGTTGCTCAAGGCACATGACAGGAAACAAAGCCCTGTTCACAGAATTTCAAGAGAAAGATGGTCCAGTGATTTCCTTTGGTGATAACAGCAAAGGACTGACTCTTGGCTATGGCAAAGCAGCAAATGGGAATGTCTCATTTGAAAATGTAGCACTAATTGATGGGCTTAAGCACAATTTATTAAGCATAAGTCAACTATGTGACAAAGGTTACATCATTTCCTTTAAAGGGGATCAGTGCTTGATCTCAAATGAGGATGATGGGAATCTAGTTTTATCAGGAATAAGAAAAGGAGATCTCTATGTTGCTGATTTCAATTCAATAAGTGGAGAATCTTGTTTCTACAGCAAGGCAACCCCTAATGAAAGCAGACTGTGGCACAAGAGGCTCTCCCACCTGAACTTCAAAACAATTAATGATTTAGTGAATAGAGAGTTGGTAACTGGGCTACCCCAAATGGATTTTATTCAAGAAGGGTTATGCTCAGCTTGTCAACAAGGGAAACAAAGGAAAACATCCTTTGTCAGCAAGGAAGCCATAATGATTAAAGATCCAATTCAATTGTTACATATGGATCTCTTTGGCCCTGTCAATATTATGTCAGTGTCAAAGAAAAGATTTGCAATGGTCATTGTGGATGACTACACCAGATACACTTGGGTGAAGTTTCAAAGTGCAAAATCAGAAGTTCCTCAACAAATCATTGACCACATCAAGAAAGTGGAAACTGAGTCAAGATCAGTGGTTAGGATGTTGAGGACAGACAATGGAACTGAATTCAAAAATGCAGTTGTTGATGGATTTTGTGTGGAGAAAGGCATCAAGCATACACTTTCTTCCCCAAGGACTCCTCAACAGAATGGTGTAGTGGAAAGGAATAACAGAACCCTGATTGAAGCTGCTAGAACAATGCTAGCAGAGGCAAAGATTCCTACCTATTTTTGGGCTGAAGCAATTTCCACTGCTTGCTTTACTCAAAATAGGTCATTAATCAACAAGGCTCACAACAAGACTCCATATGAGGTAATGACAGGGAGAAAGCCAAACATCAAGTTCCTACATGTTTTTGGATGCAAATGCTTTATCTTAAGGAATTTTTGTGAGAACTTGGGAAAATTTGATCCAAAGGCTGATGAAGCAATTTTCCTAGGTTACTCCCTGACATCTAAAGCCTACAGGGTTCACAACAAAGGACTTCAGGTGGTGATGGAGTCTATAAATGTAGCTTTTGATGATCAAGAGATTTCTGAACTTGAAGACCCTGGTTTTCATGAAGAGCTCATGTTTGAAAATGAAGATGAAACTGATTATCAAGAGATTAAAGTTGATGAGTGGAGACAAATGGAGAATTTATCCATTCCTAATGTCAATATAAATTCTATAGAAGCCCCATCCAATGATAGAGTAAATTTCCTGGACAACAGATCAGGGGATCATTCATCAGGTCATGCACCATTAGGGGATAACTTAAACCTTGAATTAAGCACTAATTCAGGGGGAGGGTTTTCAGAAGCTGGGAGCACAGACTTAGGGGGAAGAGATGTCAATCAAGCAAGCTCATCAAGATACATCTCTAATCCCAAATGGGCCAGAAGTCATACAACAAACTTAATTATTGGTGACCCAAAATAGAAAGTGCAGACCAGAAAAACAACATCTAATGAATGCCTATACGCTTGTTTTCTTTCACAAATGGAGCCAAAGAAATTTAAAGAAGCCATTCAAGATGCAGATTGGATAATGGCTATGCAAGAAGAGTTAAACCAATTTGAAAGAAATCAAGTATGGAAACTAGTACCTAAACCCAAAGACAGAATTATAATTGGTATTAAGTGGGTATTCAGGAACAAGATGCATGAAGTTGGCATTGTTATAAGGAAGAAAGAAAGACTAGTTGCAAAAGGATATATTCAAGAAGAAGGGATTGACTTTGATGAGACCTTTGCATCAGTAGCCAGACTTGAGGCTATAAGAATTTTCTTAGCCTATGCAGCGCATTCGAATTTTAAAGTTTATCAAATGGATGTGAAAAGTGCTTTTCTCAATGGGAAATTGGAACATGAGGTGTATGTCCAACAACCTCTAGGGTTTGAATGCTTAAAATTTCCAAATCATGTTTACAAACTAGAAAAGGCACTTTAAGGACTGAAGCAAACACCTAGAGCTTGGTATGACACACTGTTAAAGTTTCTGGTGAAAAACAAATTTTCAAGAGGTATCATTGACAAAACCTTGTTCTTTAGACAACACCAAGGTCTTCTGATTTTGGTTCAAATTTATGTTGATGATATTATTTTTGGATCCACTGACACAAGACTGTGTGAAAAGTTCTCCAAACTCATGGAAAGCAAATATGAAATGAGCTTGATGGGTGAACTGTCTTATTTCTTGGGATTGCAAGTCAAACAAGTCAATGATGGAATTTACATTCATCAGACAAAATATGCCAAAGAACTTCTCAAGAAATTTGATATGGAGGACTCCAAGGTAACAAGGACACCAATGGCCACTGCAACCAAGATTTACCCTGATAAGAATGGAAAGAAAGTTGATTTGAAGACTTACAGGGTAATGATTGGATCATTGTTGTATCTAACAACAAGCAGACCAGATATAATGTTTGCAACATGTCTTTGTGCAAGATATCAAGCTGACCCAAAGGAATCTCATCTCATTGTAGTGAAAAGGATCTTGAGATATATCAAGGGCACTACAGAGTTGGGACTTTTGTATCCAAAGGAGTTTGGATTTGAATTGCTAGGATATTCTGATGCTGACTTTGGAGGATGCAGGATTGACAGAAAAAGTACAACAGGAAACTGTCAATTTCTAGGAGAAAGGCTTATATCTTGGTTCAGCAAAAAACAGCACTCAATCTCAACATCTACTACTGAAGCTGAATATATTGCAGCTGGAAGTTGTTGTGCACAAATTCTATGGATGAAAAATAAGCTAATGGACTATGGTCTAAACTATTCCAAGATTCCAATAAGGTGTGATAACACAAATGCCATTGCCATTGCTGAAAATCCAGTGCAACATTCTAGAACCAAGCATATAGAAATCTTATATCATTTCATCAGGGAATATGTTATGAATGGAACCATTGAACTACAGTTTATACCATCCATCAGCAGCTGGCAGACATATTTAGCAAAGCTCTTGATGAAGCCACGTTTTTCAATCTTGTGTGAGAGCTGGGAATGGTGAACTATGCGTCAGGGTCAGGGTCAAATTCCTAAGTTCTGGTATTTCTAACTCATTTCATACGTTCTTGATAAAATCAATTGATATGTGGTTATATATGCTATTATTGTAAATATGTATATGTATACTTATATATTATGTATTTTTGTTTGGTGTTTTTGTTTTTAACTGATGCATCAGGGTCAGGGTGTCCGACATGGACGTTAGGGTTAGGGTATCAGGCTTGCGCATCAGGGTCAGGATATCTTGCTCTGGCATCAGCGTTAGGGCATCTGACTTATGCATCAGTGTTAGGGTATGTACATACAGTAAACATCAGGGTAAGTTTAAATGTTTTTAACTGCATCGGGAATCACGCTCAGTTAAGTGATGACAACTCATCAATAAGGTATTCTCTCACCGATGACGTGTCATCACAGAAACTAAACTGACTCCCTGATAGCGTGTTTACAGGAGTAGTTTTCAAATGTCAAAAGGCGGGTATTAATACTCTATCTCTCCTACTTTTTAAAACTACCCAAAACATTTAATCTTTTTCTGATATTTGCTCGAGTTTTCTTTCTTTTTCTCTCTCGTTTTCACAAAAACCTTAGAACTTCAAACCTTCAAAGCATCAATGGCACGCCAACAAATTCCAAGGAACTTGACAGTCCCACCCACAAACTATGTGGGTTTCTCTGACGTTAATGAGGTAAATGATTGCTTTAAGTCCAAAATAAACTATCTACTCAACTCGGAGTATAGTAAAGCAATCTTTACCGATGAAGAAAATGTCGGGGGAAACACTATCTCAACTATGGACAAGTGTCAAGATCATGAACTCCACCACCAAGGCTGATGTGGTCAAGGGAATCTCTTTCAATGTTTCTTCTGAAAAAGGGAAAATAACCCCTTCCAGAATTAATTCTGCTTTGGGGCTACCTACTCAAGACCTGGTGGAAGTACCGAGTGATGCCAACCTGCTGGATTTCTTGAGGGAACTGGGCTATAATGCTGCTCCCAACGCAGTGTTAAAGTTCAAGGACCTCAAGAGGGTAAACGTGAATAGGGAGATCTCTTACGTTTTTGATACAATCACTAAGGCGTTCTTAGGTAAGTGTTCTAACTTTGAGGTTATTACCTCTTTAACTTTGAAAATATCATACGCCATGAATAAAAATGTAAATATAAATATAGGCAAAATAATTTTTGATGACCTTGTAAATAAATTAGGTAATGTTAATAATAGGAAATCTGAAGTATATTATGCTAGATTTTTGTTTATGATTATTAAGGACCAAATTACTAATTTTTCTTTTGAGAATGATATTATTGTACAGTCATACAAGAAAACGAAGAAATTGTTTGCAGAAATAATAAAGAAATCATTTACAGCCGAACCATATGCACTTCTACAGCATATGGTACAGGTACTAAATTCATCACCTTCCACTTCTTAACCTGTAAATTCTTCACCTTCATCTACTATGGCAGAGAAAACAACCACCTCTCTGCCTACCCAAGTAGAACAACCAATTTCCACCTAACCACTCTCAATAGCCCAACCCATAGTCTCCCAAAAGACTATTGGGATTAAAAGATACCCAGTGAAGTTACCACATCAACTGAGGGGGGGCCAGGAGAGAGAGTGATTGGCTATAAGAAAAGATTGAAGAAGAAGAAGGGAGCCACGAGTGTTACCCAACAGCCTGACCAGGACGTATCCTCTCAAAAGAATATTGCTTTTGATAAGGAATTAAACATATTTCTAACGAGTTCCTTTCAAAAGGGATTAGTTATTGAAAATAGTCCTCAACCAGGGACGCAGTTGAGTAAGGCACATACACTGACCCTAGACTCTGATGAACCTACCATCAGGGTCTCTGAGAGCCATTTGCAGATATCTAGCACAGTGAGTGCACACACAACTTCTTTTGATGAATCACCTCCTCGTTCAGTGATTCAGCCAACACTCCCATCTACAACACTTCCTTCTTTCTTTGTTCCTCAAATTTCTTCAGATATTATGACACAAACATTTAGTGTCATAGGATTAGATACTCCACTTTCTCAATTCGTGGAGGAGCTAACACTCCCTGACACAGTGATTGAAGGTCATCACTCTCAAATGGTTGACTCATTTTTCCTTGAGACAATCACTAATGATCAGACAGGGGACATAAATTCCAATGTATATACCACAACAATAAGTCTTTATGTTCTCCCAATTGTAAATACTTCTTCTATAGAAACATACACTTCTCCAATTATACATACACACATTACTCCTATTCTTTCTCCTATCACTACTGTAGAACCAGAACCTGTACATACATTACTTGAACTGGCCACAGTTACTGATTTCCAAGCCCATAGGAGCCCCTCTAGGACAATTTTGAGTGAGGCTGAGAGAATACATAGTGAAAAGAGGCAAAGAGAATACATACTTTGGCAAAAGGAGAGTAAGAGAGTATTGCCTTAGTAGGCAAAGAAAAATGAGAGAATAAGAGTGATGCCTTAGAAGGCCAAGAAAAAGGAGAGGATGAGAGAGATAAGGATGAGATCCTTGTAAATAAAGAACAGAGAGAAAATACAAGTGTAAATATTTCTTCAAGCTCTGTAAGTGATGAAGATAATGCTCTACAAGATGATTTTTCTCAGTTCATCGGAGTTGATTTGTACTTTCAGCAGAATCAGATGGTAGATACTGTACAGTTACTCAAGCAAAAGTTAGCTAAGACCACTGATCCAATCTTGATCAAAGTATTAAAGTCACAGATCATGATTGGTCAGTCTATAGAAATAGAAAATAAAAAATTGTATACACATTTTTCAACAAAGATTAACAGTGTACAACAGGTTGTCGACTCTCTAGTCACTAGCTAGACCCTGATCCGAATGAAGAAGCAAGCTGACAATGTAGACAAGAAGCTTGCTGATCTCACTACCCAACTGACCAGCATGGAAACTCTGCAACAATCCATGGTTGACACTCTGGAGCAAGTTCTTCAAGTCACATCCCAACTCTCAACTCCCACTGATGATGCTGTCAAAAAGGGGAAGAAATCTACCAAGAATTCGTCAGGGTATGTTGCTGAGAAATCAAGTCAACCATCAGGGGATGTGACTACTCCTGTTCTTGCTCCACAATCCAAGGACAAAGGCAAGGGCATCCTAATTAAGGAACCAAACAAGAAATCCAACACTCAATCAGGGCCTAAGCTACTTGGAGATGTCATGAAGACAGCCCACTTTCCAACACCCTTGAAGCTGTAATTGATGGGAAAGTGGAGCTGGTCTACCCTCAGGACAAAAAGCTCGTGGAAGTTAATGCACTCTATGCACAGCAACTTCAAGAAAAAGAAGAGAGGGAAATGGCAAAGGAACAGGAGGAAGCAAAGAAGAAGAAGAGTGTCAGGCCCAGGACCTCCAGGAATCCTCAGCAAAGAAGAGCACAAAACCTGAAAGGTGCATCAGGGGATAAAAGACAAGATAAAACGGAAGACCCTGATGCAACCAAACCCAAGTCCTCTGAAGCCAAGGATCAAACACCTTCTCCTGTAACCACAACATATGGGCCACCCACTCTAGCTGAATCCCTTAAAGAAGAAAGGCGCAAAAACTTGACATTTATGTTCTCCATAAAAAGCATAGATGTCAGGTTCAACAATAGAAGGGATCAGCTGATAACAGTGCAACTTAAGAGTGGGTCGCAATTCAATGTAACATTGGACTGGTTCAGGAGAATGGATGCTGAACAGCTAGGATTAATGCTGAATCTAATTCCTAAATCAATAGTGGCAAACAGGGACTTGAGGGGGTTGATTGATAAGCTGAGGAGAGCCATCAACAATGATAGGAGCCTGCCCACAGCCTTGGAAAGACCTTTGAAGCTATTTTACAAATCCATTGATGGGCAGGAGAAAAGCATTAAAATCAAAGACGTTGATGGTCTCAACCTGGAGGAAGCGATGTATGTTCTAAGCCAAATAGCTTATCACAAAAATGAACATGTCATCCGTTTCAGAATTTTGCTGATTCAGAAGGTAGTGAAGGAGATTGAAGAAACCAAAGCTGATGATGGGAACACTACAGTAAGGGATGTGCCACCAGTAAAGGGATTTAAAGTATATCCAAAAATGATCACAAGCCCCATGGGTGTTTAATTCAAAAATAAAAAGGGGGAGATCATTACCTTCTACTGGTCACAATTTGCTATAGCCAACATTCAAGAGATCAAATCTGTCCTTGAAGCTTTGGAATCAAGCAAAAAATGTCAACATTGTCAACTTCAGAAAACTTCTTCAAAGGGAGCTGGAGCAACTAGAGCAACTGGAGGCTGGAGGGGAAGACAACAAACTAAGGATTCCTGATCAAAATCCAGAGCAAAAGAGACAAGGCCTTGGAAGTGACTCTTAACCAAATGAATCAAGTCATCCATTGCCCTTTGTCTCAGCAAAAAGGAAAAGGGATCCTGATGTCTAAATCTACATATTTTTGTTGTAATAGATATAGAAAACACTTGTACATAAATTCTTTTATTAGTTCATTCAAAATTCTTTCTTGTATTTAGTATTGGTTTTGACATCATCATCAGTGCATCTAGGAATTTATGATTATCAAAATGATAAACATAAATAGGGGATATTGTTAGAGTTAATTAATGACGATGATATTTAGGAAATAAATTGTGCAACTATAAATACTTAAGGTATATTATAAACCTTAAGATCAGCACAAGTTTTGCATCCATAGATGATAATGTTATTCATCAGGGGATGGTCAATCACTTCACAAGACAAGTCGAAATATGGAACATCTGAAGGACTTCACAAAGTGAAGAAGAATGTCTGATGCTACTTCATAACAGTCAAAGTATTCCGCACATCAGATATTCTAACCATTGTTTTGTTGATTAAGAACCGTCAGGGGAACCTATTAGGGGAAACTCATCTGGGGAACCGATCAGGGGAAACCCATCAAGGGAAACTGATCAAGGGGAACTTGTGAGGGGATGACAAAGGCAGACCAACCCTTCAGGGTGAGACTTCAGGGTATGATAGTGTCATGCTAACCCATCAGGGTAACCCGTCAGGGGAAGAGCTGAACACTATATCAGTGGAAGCCATCAGTATGTGTAGATAGTCATAACAACAGTGGATCAAGAAGCACTGAGTAAAACCCAAGTGAAGGTTGAAGCCCTGATCCAGTCTGTAACAATCAAGGGATCCAGAAGCACTAGTCAAGTCAATCAGGGCTGGTCGTGAGTGGATGATTATGACAGCATGTACCCGTAATTAGATCTTACACGCAAATCAACATAACTTGTTTAAGAAGCAAGAGATATCAAGTGGAAAGATATTTCTTGAAGTTTGTTTTGGTCCAATGAGAACTCTTACGAATTAAATGCACACAAATCAGGGGAAAAAAGTAGCAACAAAGCATACAGTAGTCTGACACATGAGACAGCTATGTGACATACTTGCGGCTAAGTTAAGAAAGGCAGCACGTCTCAAGCACGTGATTTCAACCACTGATCTTTACATAAGAAAAAGAGTCCTCACTATATATATATCAATCCAACAGATCAAATAACTAGAGAGAAGCACACAAATCACTAGAGAGAAGCTTTGTAATAGATCTCGAGAGAAATATTTCAAAGAAAGTTTAGAAGCTAGTGAGTGTGAAATAGAAGCTGTAATTTCATTACAGAACATGTAGCTGTTTAATCACAGTTGTGATTATATAGATTTCCAAAAAAACCTCAAGTTTTAATATAACTATTTTAACTTGAATCTATGTGTTCGTATTATATAGTTTTTTTGTTCTTTGCAGCTATTTCCGGCAAGTGTTTGTTTAAAGGTTAAAAAGAGCAAAAAAGTTTGTGGTGTTTGTATTCACCCCCCCCCCCTCGTTTCTACAAACACTTGAGCTTATATTGCTCCAACACATCCCTTATGTCATCTTTTAATCTCTGATTATTTTATCCCTTGATAGATAGTCTTTGTTTATCAGTGGATATTTTTCCCCTAACGGACAATTTCGTTCATCAGTAGATGTTTATCCCCCGACGAACAAATTTTGTTCATCAGTGGATATTTATCCCTTGATGGACAGTTTTTGGTACCGAGAAGTCCATCCCCTGATGATGTGAAAACTATCCCCTAATGTTGAGAGATTTATCTCCTGACTCCCAAGCACTTTGGTGCTTCACATTTTATATCCACTGATGCCCGAGCATTTTGGTGCTACTGTAAATTACCCGACGACTTTGGCGATGAGTAATTTTGAGTTTGGCGATGTTGTTGATTTGCCTGACGACTTCGGCGAAAGTCATTTTGAGATTGGCGACGGTCAAATCTTCTGAAGGCTACTTTAATGCATTGGAGTGTCGCTAATTTAGTCTTTGGTTGTATCAACATTAGTCTCTGATGAACAAACACTTAGTCTCTGATGACCAAAAACTTAGTCTCTGATGAACAAAACTTAGTCTCCGATCACAAAAAACTTAGTCTCCGATGACCAAAAACTTAGTCTTGGATGAATAAAAACTTAGTCTCCAATGACCAAAAACTTAGTTTCCGATGAACAAAAACTTAGTCTCCGATGCCCAAAAACTTTGTCTCCGATAGACTAATTTTGCTTGATCACTCTTTGACTTTTGTTGAACTCTCCAAATGTAGTTTTTGTAGTCTCTGATGCTTACCTGCAATCTCTTATAGTTGTTTCTCATAGTGCACAACTGCAGGTACATGTACAATTACAAAATAAAATAAATCTAAGTGTTATACATCATCATCAAATGGTACAATTCCTAAAAAGAAAGTTCATTCTCCCATCATGCTCATCGCATATCTACTTTGCATAAGCTTAAAAAACTTAGAGCATAAGCTCTCATTAGTATAACCAAATATAATATCATCAACATAGACTTGAACAAGTATTAATTCACCAACATATTTTCTATGAAATAAAGTTTTATCTATAATGCCTCTAGTGAATTTATTTTTAATTAAAAACTGAGATAGACTATCAGGAGATCGTTTAAGTTCATAGAGTGTTTTTTCTAACCTGTAGACATGATTGGGAAACTTCTTATCTTCAAAGCCAGGAGGTTGCTGGACATACACCTCTTCTTGTATTTTCCCATTTAGAAAAGCACTTTTTACATCCATCTGGTACAGTTTAATATTTGCATGAACAACATAGGTGTTTTCCCAGTGAGACGACCTAGAACTTGTAGAAGGGGGGTTGAATACAAGTTCTTACAACTTTTTCAAATTCTTGTTCTTTTTAAGAAATTAAACTTTTCTGCGGAATATAAAGAACAAGATCAAAACTCTATAAATAATTGCTTTTTATTGATTTAACAATTGATTACAAGTTTTCTAACAATCAAGACAAACTTTGATCGTCAGCTTCTATTCTGTATATTAAGAAAATACAACTCTTTTTTTTTTTCTTCTTCACAGCTTCGTGTATCTTCTGTAATATATTTAATTACAGCTTCAAAAAAAAAAAACTAAGTTATCAAAAACCTAGCTTCCTAATTCAAATCAAATACAATCTTTCCAATTGAAAGATTTTTAACAAGTTTCCTTGTCAGCTACGTCTTCAATAAAGTCTACGTGTGCATGGAAGACTTTCCTTCTTTGATTTGAACTCTAACTCCATCAGTGATTAAGTCCTCGACTAATCTCCGATGGCTTCCTTCATTAGTCCCTGTTCACTTCGAGTAATCTCCGATGCTTTACTTTGAGTAATCTCCGATGCTTTGGCTTTAGTCGCTGATGACGTCAGCTTTTAATCTCCGAGGTATTGTGTTAATCACTGATGACGTCAGCATTAATCTCTGACTCTTTAGTTCCAATCCCTGATGACATAAGCTTTAATCTCCGAAGAACAATCCTTCAATCTCTGATGAACAAAATTTTAATCTCCGATGAAGGATTCTTCAATCTCCGATTAAGAAAACTTTAATCTCCTACACGCCAAATTCAATCTTCGAACGACTAATAAATTTAAAACAACTTGTTGAACAAACTCAACAAGCATTCCAGCAGTACATACAAATAAAATAAATCTATCTCTTTATTATAATGACTAATTTACAAACAAGAGATACTACTGCTAGCTACAAAACTAAAGTGTTACAAACCAACACTTTTCTGTACATTTGTATTTCTAAGTATTCTAAAGACAATCATCATCAAATGTTCATAAAACCTAACAATCTCCCCCTAATTATGAATATCAGAATGATAAGCATAATATCAAGGTTGATGATGATGTCAAAACTCAACTATCAAAATTTACTTAGAAAAAGAATAAAGAATAATAAAATTACAAATGTACCTGAATTCAAGATCTTTGATCTATCATTCAGCTTCTCTCCCCCGGGATAATTTACCCAGCTTCTCCAACGTTTAAACAAACCTTGGCTACACTGAATAATACATTCAGCTGCTCCAAGACTATGTCTGGCTTCAACAAAAACATGTACAACAATCAATATTTCTTTCTTCTTCTATTTTCCCTTATTCGTTCTAGCCTTTCCATCAGCAGCTTTTTGAGAACAACTTCAGTTGCTTCTTCTGCATCTTTAAGAAGTTTGATAAATCCTTCTAGATGATTTTCACTCACTTGATTGATGTCTCTGTTGTAGTCAAATAAAACTTTCTCCCCATGGAAAGTCTCATACCATAATCCGAGAGGTACAGGTTTAGAAAGATCAGTTTGAACTTGATTCACACTTTTTATCTCCTTTATTACCTTCTTGATCTGGTTTCGAAATTCCATGTTGAGCTTTGTAGTGACAAGTATTGTAGACAGCAGCCATTCCAAATCCTCTTTTGATTGCCCCTTCAAGTCTGGCTTAGCATACTTCACAGAATCTCCATCTTTGAAGAAGATCTGAAGTAAATCTTTGTGATTTGCACCCTTGATCAGATTAATATTCCTTGTATTTCTTTTCAAGGCTTTGATCATTTCACTCGTACTGGCCATATCAACTGTGTAAGGCTTCCTTGATGGAGCTGTTTGTGGCTTTGTTGGTCCACTTACAGACACCAAGGCAGTCTCAGTTGACCTTGGAGGTTCTTCATTTTTATTCTTTTTCCTTGAAGGCTTTTTCTTGACTACTACCACTTTCCTTGCACTTGTTTTCCTTGTTGAGTGTTTCTTCTTTTTAGATTCCTCCTCCTTCCTCTCTTGTTCTGCAGCCATATCCTCCTCTTGCTGAAGTTTTTGGGCAAGCATCGCATCAGCATCTATCAATTTCTGCTCTTGAGGATAGACCAACTCCACTTTCCCATCCACTATTAGTTCAATTGGAGTGGGAAAATGAGTTGTCTTCATGGCATCCCCCAGTAGCTTGGGTTATCCTGGTTGAGTGGAGATTTGCTTCTTTGGTTGCTCAACCATGACTCCCTTGCCTTTGTCTTTTGAAGTAGTTAGGACTGCTGCAGATGGTTTGGAAGAAGTAATTGTTGCTGCTGCTGCTGGTATTGTTGATATTGTTGTTGTTGCTGTTGTTGTTGCTGCTGTTGGTAATGTTTTAACCCTGGACTCAAGTTTGTCCAAGGTTGCCTTGAGTTCATCAAGACTTGCATATGACTTCATAACTGGATCACTCTCCCCCTTTTTGACATCAACATCCTTAGAGTGGGCAGAGAGAGGGAGTTGAGTAGCAATTTGTTTCAGAAGGGTATGCATTTGATCAAATTTAACTTCAAGGTTACTCAGTCTGCTGTCTGTTTTAGCTTTGTCTTTGATCATAGCCTGAATATTCATGACAGTCTGCCTTGAAAAATGTCCTTCATAATGCCTTTTAATAGAATCTGTCTGTAAAGACATCTGCTTCCTCATCTCCTCCAGTTCAGTCTTCATGCCAGTTGCCAAGTAGTGAAAAAATTTAGCATTTAGGTGCACTGACTTGGTTACTTCTTCTGCAACATCCTGAAAGGATTTGGCAGCTGTAAGAGACCCTATATTGGTTACGTATTCCTGCCTGTACAAGACAGCTGCTTCCTCCAGGGTGTTGTTAAAATCGGAATCCAGCCAGGCATCCACATTCTCTGGCTCTAGAGTCTCCTCTACAGCAGTAGATTCAAATGCAAGCCTAGTCTTCATAGCAGAAAGGTGATCTTCTCTTTGTTGAAGATTTAGAAGTTCTTCATAGGCTGTATTTGACATTTCTGATATGACCTGCAAGTTTGCAGCCACTGCACTGGAGCTTCCTCCAACTTCTCTTGTTGATGTAGAGACAGTTGGAGCTTCTGTTTGGATTTGGGTGGAGGGAGCCACAGGTTTGAAAAATTCATCTGTTGAGAATTTCTCTCTTTTCTTTTCTTCAAGGATCTCATCCTTACTCACACCCTCTCCTTTTGCCTGGGGTTGGGCACCCAGCTTCTCTTTCTCTCCTTTTTCCAAGCTCGCTAAGGCTTGACTCTCTGTTTGTATTTCCTCTCCTTTTTCCAGGTCAGGAGCCTGACTCTCACTAAATATTCTTTCAACCTCACTCATATGGATATGTGCACTCTGTCCTGAAGAAAGAGGGGTTTGAGAAGTAGTGTCTTCATGGAGGGGGGTTACCCTTAAAATGGAAATTGGTTGGGTGTCCTCCATGGAAAGTGTAGGAGAGCTAGCTGCACTTGTACTTTGAACAAGTGGTTCTTGTGGGCTAGTTCCTGAAGAATGAACTTGGACAGTTTGAAGTGTTGCTCTAGTCTCTTGAGATTGACTAGTTTCTGTCCAAGTTAGTAAGAGTGTTGGCTCCTCTTGAGAAAGTTCAAGAGGATCAGAGATTATATTTTCAGAAGAATCAAGTGTAGGGGAAACAGGAGAATAAAGGACAGTAGGGAGTGTTGGCTGTTCCTCAAGGGCAAGGGGTTGAGAAACATCAATTGATGACACTGTGTGTGCACTCCTTGTGTCACTCTTTTCTTGTATTTGATCTCTCTTAGTCTTAATTTGTGCAGACTCTGTAACAGATGTCCCTGGTTGAGGACTTTCTTCAATGTCAATGTCCTTTTGGGAGGACATTAACAGATTACTGTCTTTCCTTATAACCTCCATTGCCTTTTGGGAAGCAATGGATTGCTTTTGGCTAAGGGTGACAAGTCTCTTCTTTCTCTGAGGTGCCACCTCAGCTTCTTTTTCTCCCTCAGTCTCACTAGCACCCTCTTTTGTTTTTCTCTTGATTGGGAGCTTTTTGGCTGTTCTGGTATATGTAACCACAGTCTTTTGGGAGGCTGTGGAGGGGGCTTTGGATTGTGATTGAGAAATTGTTGGGGGATTAATTGGTGTTTGTGTGGTATCCCCAAAGAATTCCAAAGAATATGAGGTTGGAAGAGTGTCAATGAGAAAGTTTCTCATGACAATAGGATAGAATAGAGGTACATTTACCTTTGCCTCAAACTTCTTCAAATCACTAATTACTCTTTTTGTCTGCAAAACAGTAGGCACAACTTGCATACTAGCAATATTAAGGTTAGGTATTAAGTGATTTACAATCATCATTAAAAACCTAGCATAATAAATTTTAGTTTTGTTGCCAGTTTTAAGTTTTTCAATCAGATTGTGCAAAATCAAAAGCCCTAAATTAATATGCCTATTATACAGCACACTATATGCAATTTGTTGTGAAATAGTGGTGATGGCATCATATCCACTGCATTTTGAAGTAAAGGATTTGGTTATAATGTCAAAGAACAATGACCACTCTGGCCTAAGATGGGGACGTGTGATGGTCCCAACAGAACTTATTTCAGTATTATAGTTTAAGTCCTTAAACATACCTATAAGTTCTTCATTAGAGGCAAGCGGGTCATAGTTTTCCCTTATGGGTAAGTGAAGTGCATTATTAACCGTGGTATGAGTAATAGTATAGTCTGTGTTTTCATACCTGAAACTTACCTGTGGAGAGTCATCACTTTCATCAGTGATTGTTGCAGTGCTCCACATGGTTGATATTACTTCTGCAGCTTGGATGGGAGCTTCATAAATGGCGTATTGTAGTGGAGAGTTCTTGAGGAAATCCACAAAGGGGTAGTATTTTGCTTCGAAATCATATTTATCAGCCACCCCTGCATGGTTAGTTTTGATAAAATCGAACTCACCAAACTTGAAGCACACTGTTTTTGCTGCCATTGAAGAGATCTGTAAACTTTGTGAAGAAAACTCAAAGAGAGATTAAATTGCAGAGAATTTGAGAGAGAAATCAAATTGCAGATGTTGATACTTGTGATTAAAAACGTTTTTGAAATTACTTTTATTAAAGTATAAGAGATCTTTGCTATTCAAGGATCATGGGTAACTTCCAATTTACCCTTTTTCAGAGATTGCCCTAATCTCTGATTGACCCATGTGATAAGAGATTGACCCGATTAGTCTCCGATGTAGTAATTACTCATCGGGGACTAAAATAATCTCCGATGAATTAACTCATCGGGGAATAATCGAGTCTCTGATGAAGTAATTTTAATTGATCGGGGATTAGTTAAACTACACATCGGGGATTAATCGAATCTCTGATGAAGTAATTTTAACTGATCGGGGATTAGTTAAACTACACATCGGGGATTAATCCTTTAATCTCTTATCACTCTTTTTCTCAGGGACTTAATCCCTGCTTCAGTTTTATCTTTCAAAAACTTTTCCAACAACCATATTGATGATTATTGGCTTCATGTATCTGTTTTATCATATTTAAAACAGCTTCTTTTTCCAGAATTAATTATTCTAGCTTCATACAACTGTCAAACAACTTGAAAGTTAAAACTTTAATTTTTAGAACCATAATTCAACATTCCTAGTTCAGAAACTAGTCTGTTAAATGTAGATTCATCCAAAGGTTTTGTAAAAATATCTGCAAGTTGTTTATCAGTTGTAACCCAGTGCAATTCAATATTTCCTTCACTAACATGTTCCCTAATGAAGTGATATCTTATATCTATGTGTTTAGTTCTTGAGTGTTGCACTGGATTTTCAGTTATGGCTATGGCACTAGTGTTATCACAATAAATTGGGATTTTGGATAGTTTCATACCATAATCTAGGAGTTGATTTTTGATCCACAAGATCTGTGCACAGCAACTCCCAACTGCAATGTATTCAGCTTCTGTTGTTGAAGTAGAAACTGAATTTTGTTTCTTGCTAAACCAAGAAACAAGTCTGCCTCTAAGAAGTTGGCAGCTTCCACTTGTGTTTTTCCTGTCAAGCTTACACCTTGCATAATCAGCATCTGAATAACCAATTAGTTTAAAATCAGATTCTTTGGGATACCATAATCCAAGATTTGGGGTACCCTTTAGATATCTGAGTATTCTTGTTACAGCAATCAAATGTGACTCTCTAGGGTCAGCTTGAAATCTAGCACATAGACATGTTGAAAACATTATATCAAGTCTACTTGCAGTTAGATACAAAAGTGAGCCTATCATGCCTCTATAGCTAGTAATGTCTACTTTCTTTCCTTTTAAATCCTTATCTAGCTTAATGGCTGTGGGCATAGGTGTTTTTGCAGAAGTACAATCAACCAAATCATATTTTCTCAATAAGTCCTTAATGTATTTAGACTGGTTGATGAAAATTCCCTCAGTTGACTGTTTAATTTGCAATCCTAAGAAAAATGTTAATTCACCCATCATGCTCTTTTAATATCTAGACTACATAAGTTTTGAAAATTTTGCACACAGTTTTTCATTAGTAGACCCAAAAATAATATCATCAACATATATTTGCACAAGTATAACATCAGAGCCTTGAATTCTATAAAACAATGTTTTATCTATGATACCTCTTACAAATTTATTTTCTATTAAAAACTGAGAAAGAGTATCATACCAGGCTCTTGGTGCTTGTTTTAAGCCATAGAGTGTTTTGTCTAACTTGTAAACATGATTAGGAAATTTGGAGTCTACAAAACCTGGGGGTTGTTGAACATAGACTTCTTCTTCCAATTTTCCATTAAGGAAAGCACTCTTGACATCCATCTGGTACACTTTGAAGTTCTTGTAGGATGCAAAAGCAAGAAAAATTCTGATAGCTTCAAGTCTAGCCACTGGTGCAAAGGTCTCATCATAGTCAATTCCTTCCTCTTAAGAGTATCCCTTTGCAACCAGTCTTGCCTTATTCCTTGTAATTGTACCAGTTTCATCCAATTTGTTTCTGAAGACCCACTTGGCACCTATTATAGATCTGTTCCTTGGTTTGGGTATCAGTCTCCAGACTTTGTTTCTAACAAATTGGTTTAATTCTTCTTGCATGGCAATAATCCAATCAGGATCTTGAAGTGCTTCCTCAATTTTCTTTGGTTCAATCTTTGATAGAAAACTGAGGTACAAACATTCATTTTGTGTTGCACTTCTAGTCCTAACTCCATCCTCAATATTTCCAATGATCAAATCTGTTGTGTGGTCTCTCAACCATGGTCTAGTTTTTGGCAGATTTGATCTTGAACTAGAGGCTTCATTTTCTAGATTGATAATATTCAATCCAGCTTCATTAGCAGAGTTTGCTCCCCCTAAACTATTGATCTTTTCTTCATTAACTCCCCCTGAGTTAGATATCTCAATAGTCTCTGTGTGTGCATCAGGGATACTAGTCTCTGATGTATCATTAGTCACCGATGGAGAATTAATGTTATCAGTGACTTGTGTTCCATTTTGTTCCAGTACTCTAGTCTTTGATAATACTTCAGTTCTTCGTACTTCATGCACAACAGTCAACTCCCCCTCAATTAAAGAGGAATCACTGTTATTTTGGGGATTTTCAGCATTTTCTGTTAGATATTCCCATGCATCCAATTCATTCTCAAAACTGAGAGGTTCATGCAATCCTTGACCAAGCATTCCTGGAATCTTTCTATCATCAAATGCAACTTGAATGGATTCCACAATGACCTTGGTTCTTAAGTTATAAACTCTGTATGCTTTGCTTGACAGTGAATAACCTAAGAAGATTGCTTCATCAGACTTATTGTCAAATTTTTCTCTTGTCTCTGATGAATCTCTCAGTACAAAGCACTTACAGCCAAACACATGTAAAAACTTGAGAGTTGGTTTTCTCCCTGTTATCAATTCATAAGGTGTTTTGTTGTATGCTTTGTTTATCAAGGACCTGTTTTGTGTAAAACATGCAGTGCTTATAGCTTCCTCCCAAAAGTAGGTGGGAAGCTTAGCCTCTTGCAACATGGTCCTTGCTGCTTCAATGAGGGTTCTATTTTTCCTCTCAACAACTCCATTTTGTTGAGGAGTTCTAGGTGCAGAGAATTGATGAGTAATTCCTTTTTCAGTGCAGAATTCAATTACTTGGGAATTTTTGAATTCTGTTTCTCTGTCACTTCTTATTACCCTCACTGTTTTACCTGACTCAGTTTCTATTTTCTTGACATGATCAATAATTAACTGAGCAGCTTCATTCTTTGCAAAGAGGTATTTTACCCAAGTATACCTTGTGTGATCATCAACAATTACCAGTGCATATCTATTCCTTAATATAGACATCACATTCACTTGACCAAACAAATCCATATGGAGAGGTTGTAAAGGGTCAGTGATTGATGTTGCTGGTTTGTTTTTGAATGATACACTTCTTTGCTTTCCTTTCTGGCATGCATCACACAATCCATCTTGTGTAAATTCCAATTGTGGAATGCCAGCTACCAATCCTTTCCTCACAAGACTATTGATATTCTTGAAATTCAAGTGGGAAAGCTTCTTATGCCAAAGCCAACTCTCATCAGTTGAAGCTTTGCTATATAGACATGTGATTTGATCAGTTGAAGAAATGAGATTTGCAATGTACAAATT
>CM025780.1:24385821-24405237 GCA_014636745.2 Centella asiatica | reverse complement strand
ATTTGCATTACATACCTTTGCAGAATCACTTGACTCGTCACTACGAGCCATTAGGGCAAAGTTGACAACTTCTTCATCAGAATCGCTGTCAATCCAATCTTTTCCCTCAGTAATCAAGGCTTTGCTCTTGGATTTGGCTTTCTTGTCAGCAAAGTCCTTCCTTGATTTTTCATCCTTAGATCTATCATTAGATCTAGGCTTCTTGCACTCATTGGCAAAGTGCCCTAACCCATCACAATTGTAGCATCTTATTTTCTTTAAGTCGAAGGTGACTTTTTGACCTTCTCGTTTAGGGTTAGGTTTTCTTGATGATTTTCTTCCTTTTCTGCTAGCCCTAAATTTCTTAAACTGTTTAACCATGAATGCCATGAATTCTTCCATGTCATCATCACTATCCAGTTCATCTTAATTATTAATTGAGCTAGCGTCAAAAAATTCCTCATCAAGCTTCTCTTGAGACTTGTTTGTCTCAACCATCAACGCAACTCCTTTGTCTCTGCCATGCATGCGCTGCCTTTGCTCTACTTCAAGTTCATAGGTCTTTAAATTCCCGTAGAGCCTGTCCAGTGTGAGTGTTTCCATATCATGAGCCTCCCTAACTGCAGTAGTCTTTGGATCCCAGCTAGGAAGGAGGGCTCTCATGAACTTGGTATTAATATCTTCATTATCATATGTCTTACCAAGTATGGTCAAGTCATTAAGCAAAGAATTGAACCTGTCATAGATTGACGTGATTGGTTCATTAGGCTTTGCTTGAAAGAACTCATATTGTTGAGTCAACAGTGAACGCCTATTCTTCCTGACTTGATCAGTCCCCTCACATAGGACCTTGATGGTGTCCCAGACTTGTTTAGATGCTGTGCAATTGATGATGCTATTGAACATATGTTTGTCTATTCCATTGTAAAGTATGTTCATTACTTTAGCATCTTTCAACACTTGTAACTTGTCCTCGTTGGTATAATCACTTTCTGGTGCAAGTACAAAGTGTTCTGCGATAATAGATCCTTCGACAGTTTTTGCAGGAATAAATTTCCTGGGTAGATAAGGACCCTTCTCAATCCTATCTATGTAATCTGGATCTGTTGCTCTCAAGTGCATATACATCTTTTGTTTCCACATTGGATATTCATCCCTCTTCAGAATAGGGATCCTGGTTCCACCATCACGTCCTCCATTATACGCAATCATGTTCGAGCTGCATTGTTGGCCATCTCCGAATCTTGTTAGTTGAGTATTTTCAATTAAAGGCTCTGATACCAATTGTTTTCCCAGTGAGACGACCTAGAACTTGTAGAAGGGGGGTTGAATACAAGTTCTTACAACTTTTTCAAATTCTTGTTCTTTTTAAGAAATTAAACTTTTCTGCGGAATATAAAGAACAAGATCAAAACTCTATAAACAATTGCTTTTTATTGATTTAACAATTGATTACAAGTTTTCTAACAATCAAGACAAACTTTGATCGTCAGCTTCTATTCTGTATATTAAGAAAATACAACTCTTTTTTTTTTCTTCTTCACAGCTTCGTGTATCTTCTGTAATATATTTAATTACAGCTTAAAAAAAAAAAAAACTAAGTTATCAAAAACCTAGCTTCCTAATTCAAATCAAATACAATCTTTCCAATTGAAAGATTTCTAACAAGTTTCCTTGTCAGCTACGTCTTCAATAAAGTCTACGTGTGCATGGAAGACTTTCCTTCTTTGATTTGAACTCTAACTCCATCAGTGATTAAGTCCTCGACTAATCTCCGATGGCTTCCTTCATTAGTCCCTGATCACTTCGAGTAATCTCCGATGCTTTACTTTGAGTAATCTCCGATGCTTTGGCTTTAGTCGCTGATGACATCAGCTTTTAATCTCCGAGGTATTGTGTTAATCACTGATGACGTCAGCATTAATCTCTGACTCTTTAGTTCCAATCCCTGATGACATAAGCTTTAATCTCCGATGAACAATCCTTCAATCTCTGATGAACAAAACTTTAATCTCCGATGAAGGATTCTTCAATCTCCGATTAAGAAAACTTTAATCTCCTACACGCCAAATTCAATCTTCGAAGGACTAATAAATTTAAAACAACTTGTTGAACAAACTCAACAAGCATTCCAGCAGTACATACAAATAAAATAAATCTATCTCTTTATTATAATGACTAATTTACAAACAAGAGATACTACTGCTAGCTATAAAACTAAAGTGTTACAAACCAACACTTTTCTGTACATTTGTATTCCTAAGTATTCTAAACACAATCATCATCAAATGTTCATAAAACCTAACAATAGGCAAGAAATATCCTGATTGTTTTCAATCTAGCTACTGGTGCAAAGGTTTTATCATAGTCAATTCTTTCTTCTTGTGAATAACCTTGTGCAACTAGTCTGGTCTTATTTCTTGTAACTGTATCAGCTTCATCCAACTTGTTTTTCTGAAGATCCATTTAGTACCAATGATTGATTTATTCTTTGGTTTTGGTATTAGTCTCCAGAATTTGTTTCTTTTAAACTAATTGAGTTCCTCTTGCGTAACAATTACCCAATCTGCATCTTGTAATGCCTCTTCAACCTTTTTAGGTTCAATCTTTCATAGAAAGTTGAGGTATAGACATTCATTCTGAGTAACACTTCTTGTTGACACACCTTTAGTTGGATCTCCTATTATTTGCTCCATAGGATGATCTCTTGTCCATTTTATTTTTGGAGGAAAACTTCTTGAAGAAGAAGCTTCTTGATTATAGTTTCCTCCATAGTGTTCAATGCTCTCAACTTCATTGAAAACTCTCCCTGAATTAGTGCTCAGGTAAGGGTTTAAGTTTGGCGCATTCCCTGATGAAGGATCCCCTGATAGAGTATTTTCTAGACTGTTGTCCAAGAGAATTACTCTATCCATTGAAGGAGCTTCTAGTTGACTTGAATTGTTATCAGGGATTACTAGATTTTCAATTGATTTGCACACATCAGCTTCATCATCTAATGAGTCAATTTCAACATCTGTTGACTCATTTTCATTTTCAAACCTTAGTTTGTCATAGCTTCCTTCTGCATCATCATGCATTCATTCAATCTTTTTATCATCAAAGGCTACATGTACTGATTCCATAACAATGTAGAGTCTAAGGTTGTAAACTCTATATGCTTTGCTTGTTAATGAATATCCTAGGAGAATTGCCTCATCAACTTTGTCATCAAATTTTCCTAGGTTTTCTCCTTGATTATTAAGAACAAAGCATCTGCAACCAAACACATGAAGAAATTTAATTGTGAGTTTTCTATGTGTCATAAGCTCATAAGGAGTCTTTTGATGAGCTTTTACAATCATTGATCTGTTCTGAGTGAATCAAGCAGTAGAGATAGCTTCAGCCCAGAAGTAGGTAGGTAACTTAGTTTCTTCAAGCATAGTTTTTGCAGCTTCAATGAAGGTCCTATTTTTTCTTTGAACTCCTCCATTTTGTTGAGGAGTTCCAAGAGCTGAAAAGGTATGTGAGATGCCTTTTTCCACACAAAACATCTACACTGTTGAATTCTTGAATTTAGTTCCACTATCCCTTCTTAAGGCATTGACTTTCTCTCCAGCTTCAAGTTCTATCCTTTTAATGTGATAAATGATCAGCTGAGGAGCTTCATCCTTGGTATGTAGATACTTAACCCATGAGTATCTTGAGTAGTCATCAACAATTACAAATGCATACCTTTTCTTGGATATAGACATCACATTAACAGGACCAAATAAATCCATGTGTATTAGATGAATTGGTCTTGTTATTGTTGATGCTTCTTTACTTTTGAAGGAAATTTTCTTTTGTTTTCCCTTCTAACCAGATCCACAAAGACCATCTTGAGAAAAGTCAAGTTGTGGTAATCCTGTTACTAATCCTTTTCTCACCAAAATTTTAATAGTCTTGAAGTTTAGGTGAGACAGCTTCTTATGTCATAACCAACTTTCATCTACTGATGTTTTGCTGTAAAAGAATGTGTATTGTCCTTCATTTGTTGAGCATAAGTCAGCTATGTATACATTGTCTTTTCTGACTCTAGACAATGTAACATGTCCATTTTTTTTGTTGCTTATAAGGCATTGTTCATCCTTAAAAACAACTTGATAGCCCTTGTCACAAAACTGATTAATACTGAGTAGATTGTGCATTAGGCCATCAACCAGAGCTACATCTTCAATGATGTCATTTCATGAACTACTTTGCCATATCCCATAGTGTATCCAATGCTGTCATCTCCAAAGGATATTTTTGGGCCAGCTTTTCCCTCAAACTGTGAAAGCATGGACTTATTTCCAATCATGTGTCTTGAACAACCACTATCCAAGTACCGCAACTGCTGCTTCTTCTTTCCCTACACACACAAGTAAACTAGTTAGATCTTTTAGGAACCCAAGCCTGCTTGGGTTTTGATTTGACAGTTTTAATCACATGTTTACACTTAGTCATTGGTTGTGTATTCTTTCCTCTTCTTAGGAGGTGAAAGATCCACCTTGGTCCTAGGTAGTTTCTAAACAACCTTGGATTTTTGAGGAGATATTCTCCTTGTGTTATTATAAACATTAGGCATAGAGGGATAAGCATAATAACAGTTTCCATAGGCATTACAAGCATATGATGGATGTCTAAAGTCACCACAATTATGACATGGCATATATTGAGGTGGAACAATGTATGGATCGATAAGGAGCTGCATAAAAAACAAGAGGAACATGCATGTTATTAGTAACTTTTGTGCATTGAAAAGCAAGGTGGTTGTAGTACCCACACTTGGTGCATGTCTTCCTAGGTGCATTAGGTATTTGTGCATAATTACTGTATTTATTAATACCCAAATTTTCATTCCTATTTTTCTTAGGCTCATATATTGGACTGCTTTTTTAGCTTTTCTTTTAATTGTTTGTCAGTAAGCAAAACAACATTCTTAGTAGCCTTTTTCTCTAGCCCAAATTCCAAATTTTTCTTTACAGAAGTAGAATTTACATCTTTAGAACTCTCATCTTTTTCAGTCTTAGCAGGTTCAACAAATTTGATTGGTTTTAATTTTCCTGCTGTTCTAAGTTCTATGCTAGCTTCTATTTCTTTATCTTTATCAGTGGTGATGGGTTGCTCACCAACTGATACCACAGTGGGCATATCTGAGTATCCTAATCCAGCGTTTTTATTAGGATTATGTGAGTTTAAAAGATCCTGCATTTTGTGTGAGGATTGTGTCCATTGTTTTATTTTATCTTGTTCAGCCTTGAGTTTTTCAACTAGATAAGCTTTTCTTTTCAAGGAATTATCGAGATGTCTCTTAGCATTAAGAGTTTTAGATTTGCCCTTTTCTAGGATTAACAATTCAGATTCTAAAAATGAGTTTCTTTTTGAAACAACATTATTGGTCTTAGTAATCCTATTCTATTCTTTAGTAAGAGATCTTAAACTAGCACTAGTACAAAATTGATCATATGCGTCGGTTAAATTAACTATTTTGCGTCGGTTAACAGGAGACGCCTATGGCGGAGATGCAAAAAGTTGACTATTTTGTGTCGGTTAAAGAGATGACGCAAAACATTATCATTTGCGTCATACCTTTAATATGACCGATGCAAATGATATAGTCATTTGCGTCGGACTTTTAAAACAACCGACACAAATGATAATTATTTTTAGTTATTTATTTTTTTAATTATTTTTATAGTTTTTGCGTTGGGTCTTTTAAAGACCCGATGCAAATACTCAACAATATTTTTTAATTATTTAATTAAAAAATAATTATTTTTAGTTATTTATTTTTTTAATTATTCAATAAAGTTTTTACCTTACACAAAATGAGTTGAATTTCCATCAAGTATCCATCAAACATAAGTAGAAACAATCACTAAATTAAAGTGCATAACAAAAAAGAGAGATAACATACAACAACACTAGATTTACTGCATTCTGTTCCCAAATTAATCTGATGCATATATACATTTACATTACATATATATACATACACACACACACATACACATATAGAGAGACAGAAAACTGGAAGTCCACTTGTGGTTCTCTTACCACCCTTGCAACATTTTGGGACCGGTTGCTTGTACTTCTTGTGTGTCATCTTCTTCACTTGTGCAACATTCCAGATTCATTTAAGTCGATGAGATTTGACAATTTCTTCGTGAGCTTGAGATGAAACTTCTTGTATATCATCATCATCTAACGAAATAGAAATAAGTGGATATGAATTAAAAAGAAAAAATATAGTAATGAGGAATAGTAAAGTAAAGTTTACTGCAGATACAAGAAGAAAGTAGCAAAACTAGGATTATTTTTATGTTTAGATAAAAGAATATCATATATAAATATATTTGCTACTCAAGAAATATAGTGTAATTTAAAAGATTGATATGAAAGAATACTCACTTTCACTGATATCAAAAGATGGAGGTGGGCCCAAAAATCAGGAATTTCTTGAGGAGAGCTTGCAAAAATATTGAATCAGCTATGCTTTTCTCCATTTTATACCCACCAAGAACAGGAACCAACAATATTAACATATATAGGCACCAGCCCCTTACAAATAGACATGAGCCTATAAAATGAAAATGAAAATGTATTCCGCGCAATGGAAATGAAAAGGATTTAAAGAGAACATGGTTCGTCTTCAAAAAGCGGTAAAATGAAAATGTATGCCGCGATTTGAAAATGCAAAGGCGGTAAAATACATTAATGCATTTTTTTTCCGTATGGTGGCATACTCGTAATTAGTCGTATAACTATTTGCGTCGGTTCTTTAAAACAAGCGACGCAAATGTGTTATTAATTTATTTTTTAATTATTTTTATAGTTTTTGCGTCAGTCCTTTAAAAGAACCGATGCAAATACCGTTTGTTTTATTTACCATAATGCCACTATTCTACTATATGCGACAGTTCTATTAAAGAACTGACGCAAATAAGGTGACGCATAAGACAGTTTTTGTACTAGTGTAGCATGCAAATCATAAATCTCTTTGGTCATTTCTTGAATTGTAGCATCACACATTCAGTTTTAGAAATTGAAGAAATATTGAAGTTATTTACCTTAGTTGATGATGAGCTCTGTGATTCAGTTTCTCCTTCAGAATTGCTTGAGGATTTAGCCATTAAAGCCAAATTTACTAATTTACAATCTCTTCGGAATTTCTTAAGTATTTTCAAAATCGTAATCAACAATAAAGAATGTTATTGTCAAGTAAATTGAATCTTTACAATTTCTTCTGTTTACACGAAACAACTTCTCAAGTTCTAATAACTTGCTTCTTTTTCTGTAAAAATAATTACAGTTGCTACATAATTTGAGAGATATTCTTGTTATATCAGTTATTTTTCAGATCTCTAATCTCAGATATCTGATTTCTTTCTTTTTCTCAAATATCAGATATGTTTACCTCAACTGCTTTGTATCTATTTATAGACACAACTTTCATGTTTTCCAAGCTTCTATCCTGAGCTGTTACCAAAAATATCTCTGTAATTTATTGGTACTTGCAGCTCTGTCACACAACTTTCTTCTTTGTACAGCCTCCCATGGATGGCAGCCTGTTATGCGACTTTTCTTGTGTATATTCACTGCACCAGCTTCCTACTTTTCTTCTTGGAGTTCCCAAGATAAGTTATCAGCAATATATAACTTATCTTTGTGGGCTTCTCTGGACTTTATTGGTCTAGCTTCAATGAATTTCTTTTTGAAGATGTCATAAGTTATATCTGCAGTATTTCATACTTGCGGCTTTGAAAGTTTTATACTTGTGGCTTTGCAGGTTTAATACTTGTAGTTTTATGTGTGTGTGTGTATAACTTATTTTCCTGAAGCTTCCTTGGTAGCCAATCTTTCTTTATTGGAAAACCATCCTTATCTTATTTCCACAACCTTAATTTTATTAGTTATATGTCATCCCTTATGTCATGTTTTAGTCTCTGATTGTTTTATCCCTTGATAGACAGTCTTTGTTTATCAGTGGATATTTTATCCCCTGACGGACAATTTCGTTCATCAATGGATGTTTATCCCCTGAAGGATAAATTTTGTTCATCAGTGGATATTTATCCCTTGATGGACTATCTCTGGTACCGAGAAGTCCATCCCCTGATGATGAGAAAACTATCCCCCTAATGCTGAGAGATTTATCTCCCGACTCTCGAGCACTTTGGTGCTTCACATTTTATATCCACTGATGCCCGAGCACTTTGGCGGTAGTGTAAATTATTCGACGTCTTTGGTGATGAGTAATTTTGAGTTTGGCGATGTTATTGATTTGCCCGACGACTTTGACGATAGTCTTTTTGAGTTTGGTGACGGTCAAATATTCTCAAGACTACTTTAATGCATTGGAGTGTTTTTTCTTTAGTCTCTGGTTGCTTCAACATTAGACTCTGATGAAGAAAAACTTAGTCTCTGATGAACAAAAACTTAGTGTCGGCTAACCAAAAACTTAGTCTCCGATGACCAAAAAACTTAGTCTCCAATGGCCAAAAGCTTAGTGTTTGATGGCCAAAAACTTAGTCTCCGATGAACAAAAACTTAGTCTCCGATGACCAAAAACTTAGTCTTCGATAGACTAAGTTTATTTGATCACTCTTTGACTTTAGTTGAACTCTCCAAATCCAGTCTTTGTAGTCTCTGATGCTTACCTGCAGTCTCTGATAGTAATTTCTCAAAGTGTACTACTGCAGGTACATCTACAATTACAAAATCTAAGAATTCTAAGTGTTATACATCATCATCAAATGCTACAATTCCTAACATAGAATTATTGATCAATGCAGTAATTTTTGAATTATCAGCCTCCCAAACATCAACCAAATCCGCGTAATGAGTATCCTTTTTCTTTGTAGGCTGGACTCGCACACCTGTGATATAACTCCACATATATTATCCACACAAAAATTTCTTAATGACATAGCTCCAATACGAGTTATTTTTACTATCCAGTTGAACATTAATTAACTGAAGAGAATCATCCTTTTGAGTAGCCATAGTGAAAGCACTAAAACACTAAATAATCCAAACAAACAGAAATTAACCAAACAATCGAACCCAAACTACAAGAGCAACAACGAAGCAAAGGCAAAAAAATGAACAAAATTTGATCATATAATGATCCATTATGGTAAATTTCTTCAATCAAGCAACAACCTCCAATAGTGCAAAAGACGACTCTAATACCATGGTAGAACTAAACGGACTATAAGAAAAGAAATGTCACAATATTTTTTTTATACATGCCAAAGTGATGGAAGAGAAAGAAAGTGAAAAAATAGGGTTAAAATACGTATTACACAATGTTTGTATACTCTACCCAAATTACTCTTTGACTAAGATACCCTTAACTAAATATACGCAAATACTTTTTCTCTTAGTAATGAATTTACTTTGTGTTAGGAATTATAGTATTTGATGATGATGTATAAACACTTAGAATTGTTAGATTTATAATTGTACAAGTACCTGTAGTAGAATGCTATGAGAAAATACTACTAGAGACTGTATATGAGCATCGGGGACTACAAAGAATGCATTTGGAGAGTTCAACAAAAGTCAAAGTTGGTCAAGCAAATTTTAGCATGTCGGAGACTAAAGTTGCACTATTAGAGGTTGATGTTAATGCTACAAGAGACTATGACAAAGACTCTCTATTGCATTGAAGTAGCCTTGAGAAGATTTGACCGTCGCCAAAGTCGACGGCCAAATCAACAAGAACACCGGAGTCATTTACCTATCGCCAAAGTCAGTTGGCTAGCGCCAAACTCAAAATGGCTATCACCAAAGTCGTCGAACAAATCTACAACAACAGCAAACTCAAAAAGACTATTGTTAAAGTCGTCGGGTAATCCATAATAGCGCCAAAGTCTGGGCATCAGGGGATAATTTCGACGTTAGGGGATAGGTGTCTCGACATCAGGGGGTAAGTTTCTAGGCATTAGAGGATATATTTCTCGTTGTCAGGAGATATATCTCTCGACATCAGGGGATAGATTTCTCATCATCAGGGGATGAGTTTCTCAGCACCAGAGACTGTTCCTCTGGGGATAAATGATCAGAGACTAATGATGACATATGGGATAACATATGGCTAATAAAGTTAAGTTGGTGAAATGAAGATAGGGATGGTTGACCAATAAGGATAGATTGGCTACCAAATATGCTTCAAGGAAATAAGTTATACATACTCACACATGAGTATAAAGACTATAGGTAAGGTATAGAGATAAGTTATACTTACATATACGCATGCGTATAAAGCTGCAAGTGTAAAACCTGCAAGCCGCAAGTGGGAAAAACTGCAGAAATAACTTATGGAAAGTTGAAGAAGAAATTCATCGAAGCTGGACCAATAAGTCTAGAGAAGCCCACAAAGATAAGTTATATACTTCTAATAACTTATCTTGGGAACTCTAAGAAAAAAATAGGGAGCTGGTGTAGTGAATATACACCAGAAAAGTCACATAATAGGCTGACATGCAAGGGAGGCTGTATAAAGAAGAAAATTTTGTGACAGAGCTGCAAGTACCAATAAACAACAGAGATATTTTTGGTAACAACTCATAATAGAAGCTTGGAGAACATGGAAGCTTTCTCTACAAATTGACACAGAGCAGTTGAGATAAGAAAAGAGATATGAGATTGGGAATTGTCTGAAAATTTGGGAATACACATCTTTGAAAATGATACATCTCACAATACATATTATCTCAGATAGCAGTTGTAATTGTATTATAGAAAGTGTAGTAAGTTTTCGTAACTTGAGAGAAGTTGGAAATCTTTTTTCTAGAGTACAACTCTTATTTTAAACAAAGATTGTCTGTGGCTGGTAATCACTACTAGAAAGAATTGTAAAGATTCAAATTGATTTACAATAAATATACATATTGTTGACTAATATTCATATCTTGCAATTTGCTTTACTGTTTCACTTGTTATATCTTTTCAGTAACGTTGTTCTAACTTTTCTTATGTTTTAAAATGTACTAAATAGTTTAATGCTAAGAAAAGTTAAAAATTAATCAAAACCAGAGCTATTCTAGATTAATTCAATTTAGAGATCATGAGAAATGCAAAGGACAACACCAGAGTTCCACAACTCAAGAAGGGTGAATACTCATTCTGGAAACAAAGGATCTTAAGTTATCTTGATGGAAAAGATGACCAATACTTGGAGATTGTTGAAAAAAGTCCTCTACAAATAAAGAAGCTTGTTCCTAACATCACCTCTGAAGGAGTTACTACACTAGATAAATATGAAGCAAAGACTTCTAAAGAATACACTCAATTAGAAAAGGAAGAGGCTACCAAGGATAAGAAGGTCAGAGATATCCTTATTACAACACTTGATAACAACATGCTATACAAAATGATGTAGTACAAAACATCCAAGGAGGTTTGGGGCAAACTCACTGTCCTATGTGAAGGGAATGACCAAATGAAGCTAAACAAGCAACTTTTGCTAATTCAACAATATGAGTTATTTATTGCCAAGGAATGGTGAATCTCTTGATGATCTATATGAGACATTCATCCAATTGATTACTGATTTATCTACCTATGGCCAAGAGTATTTTATGCTTCAACTGAATCACAAATTTTTGAGAGCTCTTCCCAGACATTGTGATCCAAAGACCACTGCAATCAGGGAAGCCAACAAAGATCTAGGTCTTCTAACACTGGATGAGATTTATGGAAACATGAAGACCTATGAGTTGAAAATCCGTAAATGGAATAAGCAACACTCCAAAGTTAAATCTATTGCACTGATTGTAGAGCCAAAGAAAAAGAATTTTAGTGGACACATGAAGGTATCCATTGAGAAAGAAGATTCCAATGATGATGAATCAGAAGAAAGTGAGACTGACGAAAATGAAGTCAGGATTTATACACCTGAGAAACTAGATGAAATTGATGAAAGCCTGACCTACATTTCTAGGAAATTTAAGAACTTGAGATTTCAAAGAGGGATAAAGTTCAGGAAAGGCTTATCATCATCAACATCCATTACTGTCAAGCCACGTCAATCAACCATGATTGACAAATCCAAAATTAGGTGTTATAATTGCAATGAGTTTGGTCACTTTGCCGGTGAATGTAAGAAGCCTAAAGCTGAGAAAAAGAAAGATTTCAAAGAGGATCAAGTAGATTACAAAAAAGTACTTTGATCTTCTCAAGAAAAGGGGGAAAGACATATATTGCTGAAGGCAAGGACTAAGTGGATTAAAATGAATCTGATGTTGAGGAAGAGATTATAAATTTTGCTTTAGTAGAAAGAGAAGCTAAATCATAGAACTCATCACCAACTGAGGTACATAACTTCAATATTCCTTCCATTTCTAAAAATGAATGTGATGCTGCCATTCAAGAAATGACAAAGAGCTTTATGACTTGCATGTTAGTTTAAGATCTCTTACAAAAGAAAATAATAGGCTTACTTAAACTAATAATGCTCTTTCTAAAAGGAACACTGTTAGGTTTTAGAACATTTGATGATGATTGTCTTTAGATTACTTAGAGTACAAATGTATAGAAAGTGTTAATTAGTAACACTAAAGTTTTGTAGCCAGCAGTTATCTCTTTGTTTGTAATTCATTCATTCTTTGTAAAGAGATATAATTATTTATTATTTGTAAGTAATTGCTAGAATAGAGTATCAAAGCTTCAGTAAGTCAAAATGTGTATTTGATCCGTTGGAGTTTACAAAAAGGCTTGTCAGAGACTAGAAAAACTTGTCAGAGACTAGAAAAACTTGTTGGAGACTAAGTTTTTTTTATATATCATAGACTAGTTTTGCCTGTCGGAGACTAAGGCTTACGTCATCAGAGACTAAGTCTAAAAGAGTCGGAGACTAAAGCTGACATCATCGGAGACAAAGGTTAAAAGCATCATAGACTAAGCTGAGGTCATCAGAGAGTCAGCCTTAAAGCATCGGAGACTAAATAACTCTATCGGAGACTACACAATCTGATGTCATCAGGGACTAAAAGCACCAAGGATTAATTGATGACGTCACCAGAGACTAAAGATGAAGAATCAGGGACTAATCGTGATTTATTTCCTGAGAGATACAGAGTTCGAATTAAGAAGGAATGTCTTCCACGTAGTTCAAGATATTATTGAAGACGTAGCTAGTAAGGAAACTGACCAGAAATCTCTTCCTAATAAAAAAGGAAAGATTGTATTTGATTCGAATAAGGAAGCTGAATCAATATTGATTTAGAATAGGAAAACTGAAAAATCAGTTTTAAAGAGAAGCTGAATTAGGTTTAAAGAGAATTGTATATTCGAAGCTGTATAGGTTTTTCATAGTTTGTATCTTTTCCAATACAGAATAAAAAAAGAAGCTGATGATCACATTGTTGTGATTGTTAGAATTTGTAATCAGTTGTGAAATCAATATAGCAATCGTTTATAAATTGATTTGAGTTCTTGTTCTTTATATTCCGCAAGAAAATTTGATTTCTTAAAGAACAAGTAATTCGAAGAGTATTCAAAGAACTTGTATTCAACCCCCCCCCCCCCTTCTACAAGTTCTCGGCATCTCACTGGGAAAACAATTGGTATCAGAGCCTTTAATTGAATTTATTAAATTAATACGTTCCAAGATATGGCAAACGACGAAGCAAGCAGCTCTAACATAATTGCATATGTGGGAAGTCGTGATGGTGGTACCAGAATTCCAATTCTTAAAAGAGAAGAATATCCAAAGTGGAAGCTGCAAAGTTCTTGGAGGCAGACTTGTTTTTTGGTTTAGCAAGAAACAAAATTCAGTTTCTACTTCAACAACAGAAGCTGAATACATCGCAACTGGGAGTTGTTGTGCCCAAATCCTATGGATCAAGAATCAACTCCTAGACTATGGTATGTCATTATCCAAAATTCCTATCTTTTGTGATAATACAAGTGCCATAGCAATAACAGAAAATCCAGTGCAACATTCAAGAACAAAACACATTGATATTAGATATCACTTCATAAGAGAACATGTAAGTGAAGGTAATATCGAATTACACTGGATAACAACTGATAAACAACTTGCAAACATATTCACAAAACCTTTAGATGAATCTACTTTTTCTAGATTAGTTTCTGAATTAGGAATGTTGAATTATGCCTCTAAAAATTGATTAAATTTTGAAAACAAGTTGTTTAGTTGTGAGTATCTAGAAATTTAATTTCTGGAATGTAGCTGTTATCAAATAACAGAATTTTTGAAGCTAATAATCATTAAATTAATTGTTGGAAATGTTTTGAAAAACAAAATTTGAAGCAGGGATTATATTTTCTTACTCCCTGAAAGCTTTGGAGTAAGAGACTGCATTAGTTCCTGATAGTGTTTTTAATTAGTCCCCGACTTAATTAAAAATTTGAACTATCAGAGACTAACTAGTCTCCGACAGTTGTTTTTAATTAGTCCCCGACTGAATTAAAAATTGAACTTTCGGAGACTAACTAGTCTCCGACAGTTGTTTATAATTAATCCCAGATTGAATTAAAAATTGAACTATCGGAGACTACCTTAGTCCCCGAAAGTTGTTTTTAATTAGTCCTCGACTGGATTAGAAAATTGAACTATCGGAGACTACCTTAGTCCCCGACGTCATTTTTAATTTGTCCTCGACTAGATTAAAAATTGAACTATCAGAGACTACATTAGTCCCCGACGTCATTTTTGATTAGTCTCTAACTCAATCAAAAATGAACTATCGGAGACTAATCGGGTCTAGTCTCTTATGAGTGACCTTATTAGAGATTAGGGCAATCTTCGATCAAGGGTAATCTGGTAGTTATCCTACCCACGATCAAAAACGGTTCACTATCTTTAGAATTGCAAACGTTTCTCATACTTTGCTAAAAGTAAAATCAAACACATTTGCAATCACAATCTCTCAAAACTTTGAAATTATTTTTTCTCTGCAAATTCTATGCAATCTAACCCAATTTCAAGTTTCTTCAAAGTTCACAGATCTCTTTAAATGGCCGCTAAAACAGTCTGTTTCCAATTTGGAGATTTTGATTTCATAAAGACTAACCATGCAGGGGTGGCCAATAAGCATGAATTTAGAGCCCAGTATCACCCCTTCGTGGATTTTCTTCAAAACTCCACACTAACCTACGCCATTTATGAAGCTCCCGTCCAAGCCGTTGAAGTAATCATGGCTATATGGACCACTGCAACCATCCAGGATGAGAACACCGACTCTCATGTGGTAAGTTTCAGGTATGATAACACTGTTTATAATATCGACCATACCGTTGTTAATAATGCTTTACACTTACCCATATATGATAACTTTGACTCCTCTGCCTCTGATGAAGAATTTTTTTCTATGTTTAAAAACTTGCATTATTCTGCTGAAATTAGTTCTGTTGGGTCTATTACACGACCCCATCTAAGGCAAGAGTGGTCACTGTTCTTTGACATTATTACAAAAGCTTTTACTTCTATATGCAGTGGCTATGATGCTATCACTACACTCACACAACAAATTGCTTTTAGTGTGTTGTATGATAGGCATCTAAACATTGAGCTTTTAATTTTGCAAAACCTTTTGGTAAAACTAAAATCTAGTAATAAAAATAAAATTTATTATGCTAGGTTTTTTATGATGACTGCGTATTATCTAATTCCTAACCTTAATATTACTGGATTGTAAGTTGTACCAACTGTTTTAAATAGTAAAAGAATTTTTATTGATGTGAAGCATAAATCTGCAAAGGTAAAGGTACCCTTATTTTTCCCTCCTGTCATGAGATCTATTCTCATTGACAGGTTTCCAAATCTTTATTCTTTGCAATTCTTTGAGGATATTGAAAGCCAAAACCCCATTAATCCTCCAACCACTTCACAACAACAATCCATAGCCCCCTCCACAGTTTCCCAAAAGACTGTGGTTGTAACAACAAAAACAGCCAAGAAGCTCCCAATAAAAAGAAAAATAATTGAGGGAGTAAGTGAGGATGAGGGAGAACCAGAAGCTGAAGTACCACTTCAGAGAAACAAGAGATCAATAACCCTTAGCCAAAAGCAATCCATTGCTTTCTAACAAGCAATGGAGGTTATAAGGACAAACAGTGAACTGTCACCATCCTCCCAAAAGGATGTTGACATTGAAGAAAGTTCCCAACCAGGAACACACTGTACAAAGTCTGCACAACCTCTTGTTCACCAACAAGAGGAACCCCAAAGAGAGATAATAAAATAACAGAGTGACACAAGGAGTGCACACATAGAGTCCTCTCTTGATGTTCCTCAACTTTCAATGTCTGAGGAACAGCTAACACTCCACATTGTACATTCTTCTCCTTCTTCTCCCATACTTGATTCTTTTGAAATTACACATTTAAATTCTCTTCATTTTTCCCAAGAGGAGCCAATACTCAAGACAAGCTCTCAAACATATTCCATGGATAGATCCCTAGCCCAAGATATACAAAGGGAACCCCCTATCCATGCAGTCACAAGTACTTCTGAAACCCCCACTTCTGTAGGACAAACTGCACCTATCTAAATGAGTGAGGTTGTGAGAATGAATAATGAGAGTCAGGCTGCTGTCCTAGAAAAAGGAGAGCATACAAACATACAAGAGAGTCAAGCTTTAGAAAGCTTGGAAAAAGGAGAGCAAGACAAGTTGGGTGCCCAACCCCAGCCAAAAGGAAAGGGTGTGAGCAAGGATGAGATCCTTGAACAAAATAAACGAGAGAAATTTTCAGCAGTTGCATTTTTACAACCTGTTGAAACCAGCTCACAAGAAGCTCAAGTTTCTTCTGCTCCTTCCACAAATATCCAAATAGAAGAAACTGGGAACAGTTCAGGCACATGGGATGCAGCCATAAACATTATTTTTGAGATGTCCAATGCTGATTTTGAAATGTTATATGGTTTACAACAAAGACAAGACCACATTTCTGCATTGAAGACACGACTTGCAGATGAACCTGTGCACGAAGAAGCTCTAGAGATAAATGTTGATGAATGGTTGGATGCCACCTATTCCAACACACTAGAGGAAGCAGCTGCTCATTTAAGGCAGGATTATGTGACCAACATAGGGTCAACTGCCTCTGCACCTTCAGTCAAAGATATTCTTGAAGAAGTAACCAAGCTGGATAAGAAACACACAAAGTTTCACCACTACTTGGTTACTTGAATAAATGGTGCAGTGAAGAGAATGGAGGAAAGGATGGAGTTGGAAATAGAAAAACTGAGACGGTGCTATAAAGGACACTTGCCAAGGAGGACTATCACTGCAATTGATACTCTTATCAAAGACAAGTCCAAAACTGACAGTCGACTTCAAGCCCTTGAAGCAAATATTCAACTCCTAATCCAAAAACAGGACTGAATGGAACAGCTACTGATGTAGGCAATTCCAAATCTGGCCACCTCCTCTCAACCCAAAGATGTTGTTGTCAAAAAGGGGGAGAGTGGTCCATCCAATGTTCCTGTACAAAAGCAAAAGTCTGGTCCTGTCCTTGATGCAGAATTGCAAGCAATGTTGGACAGGATCCTAAAGAAACATTCGGTTCTTGAAGCAGCAACAAAAGCAACAACAACACAACTTCCAACAACAACAACAACAACAACATCAGAATCTACTTCTTCCACTGCACAAGCCCCAACAATAAAAGACAAAGGCAAAGGTGTCAGGTTGAAGATTCAAAGAAGAAAACTACTACTCAACCAGGACAACCCAAACTACTAGGGGATGCCATGAAGACAACTCACTTTCCTACACCAATTGAACTGATAATGGATGGGAAAGTGGAATTGGTCTATCCTTAAGAACAGAAACTGATAGAATCTGATGCACTAATAGCTCAGAAACTTCAAGAGGAGGAGGATATGGCAGCAGCTAGGGAGGAGGAGGAGGCAAAGAAGAAGAAAATCTTTACAAGGAGATCAAGTGCACAGAAAGTAGCCATAACCAAGAAGAAGAATAAAGAGATGAAAAAGGCTGAGAAGAAATCAAGAAGGAAACCTTTGGTCCAGGAATCTGCAAAGAAACCTGTGATCAAGGCAACTATCAAGAAGTCTACCTCTCAAGATCCTCCAAGGTCAACTGAGACTGCTTTGGTGGCTGTGAGTGGACCAAGAAAGCCACAAACAGTTTCATCAAAGAAGTCTTACAAAGTTGAAATGGCTAGTACATAAGAAATCATCAAAGCCCTGAAGAAAACAACAAAGAAGATTGATCTAATAAAGGGTAAAAATAACAAAGATGTTCTCCATGTCTTTTTGAAAGATGGAGAGTCTTTGAAATTTGAGAAGCCAGCCTTGGAGGGACAAACTAAAGAAAATTTGGAGCGGTTGCTGACTGTTGTGCCTGAGACTTCTGATCTCAAACATGGATTTTCGAAGCCAGATTCAAAAGATAATGAAGGTGAAGCATAAGGTGGATACAGTGCCAGAAGCTAATCCTAAACCTCTAGGATTATGGTATGAGACTTTCCATGGAGAGAAAGTTTTCTTCAACTAAAACAGAGACATTAATAGTGTCAGTGAGAGACACATTGAAGGCTTTATCAGTCTACTCAAGGATGCTAAAGCAGAAGTTGAATTGATACTGAAAAAGCTGTTGATAGACAGACTGGAGTTGCTGAGGAAAATAGGAAAGAAAGGTTGGAATTGCTGAAGAAAAAATAAAAGGTTGTGTTGGAAGGTATGTTTGTTGAAATAAGCTGAAATTTTTTATTTTGAAGCCAGACTTATAGGATTTAAACCTGAGTCTTGGTTGAAGCTGAACAATAGATGAAAGATCTTAGTTCAGAATACATTTGTAGTTAGCAATTCTTTATTCTTTTTCTAAGTAATTGTAATGTTGAGTTTTGACATCATCATTAACCTTGAAATTATACTTATCATTCTGATATTCATAATTAGGGGCAGATTGTTAGGTTTTAGAACATTTGATGATGATTGTCTTTAGATTACTTAGAGTACAAATGTATATAAAGTGTTAATTAGTAACACTAAAGTTTTGTAGCCAACAGTTATCTCTTTGTTTGTAATTCATTCATTCTTTGTAAAGAGATATAATTATCTCTTATTTGTAAGTAACTACTGGAATGGAGTATCAAAGCTTCAGTAAGTCAAAATGTGTATTTGATCCATTGGAGTTTACAAAAATGCTTGTCAGAGACTAGGAAAACTTGTCAGAGACTAAGGTTTTTTTTATATATCAAAGACTAGTTTTGCCTGTCGGAGACTAAGGCTTACGTCATCAGAAACTAAGTCTAAAAGAGTTGGAGACTAAAGCTGACGTCATCGAAGACTAAGGTTAAGAGTATCAGAGACTAAGCTGACGTCATCGGAGACTAAGCTGTTAGGTTTTATGAACATTTGATGATGATTGTCTTTAGAATACTTAGCAATACAAATGTACAGAAAAGTGTTGGTTTGTAACACTTTAGTTTTGT
>CM025780.1:24371929-24385721 GCA_014636745.2 Centella asiatica | reverse complement strand
GTCTTGATTGTTAGAAAACTTGTAATCAATTGTTAAATCAATAAAAGCAATTGTTTATAAAGTTTTGATCTTGTTCTTTATATTCCGCAGAAGAGTTTAATTTCTTAAAGAACAAGAAATCGAAAAAGTTGTGAGAACTTGTATTCAACCCCCCTTCTACAAGTTCTAGGTCATCTCACTGGGAAAACATAAGCCTTAAAGCATCGGAGACTAAATAACTCTATCGAAGACTACACAATCTAACGTCTTCAGGGACTAAAAGCTGACGTCATCGGAGACTAAAGCTGACGCCATCGGAGACTAAGGTTAAAAGAATCAGAGACTAAGCTAACGTCATCAGAGACTAAGCCTTAAAGCATCGGAGACTACACAATCTGACGTCATCAGGGACTAAAAGCACCAGAGATTAATTGATGACGTCACCAGAGACTAAAGATGAAGCATCAGGGACTAATCGTGATTTATTTCCTGAGAGATACAGAGTTCGAATTAAAAAGGAATGTCTTCCACGTAGTTCAAGATATTATTGAAGACGTAGCTGGTAAGGAAACTGACCAGAAATCTTTTCCTAATAAAAAAGGAAAGATTGTATTTGATTCGAATAAGGAAGCTGAATAAATATTGATTTAGAATAGGAAAACTGAAAAATCAGTTTTAAAGAGAAGATGTAATTAGGTTTACAGAGAATTGTAATTCGAAGCTGTATAGGTTTTTCGTAGTTTGTATCTTTTCTGATACAGAATAAAAAAAGAAGCTGATGATCGCATTGTTGTGATTGTTAGAATTTGTAATCAGTTGTGAAATCAATATAGCAATTGTTTATAAATTGATTTGAGTTCTTGTTCTTTATATTCCGCAAGAAAATTTGATTTCTTAAAGAACAAGTAATTCGAAGAGTATTCAAAGAACTTGTATTCAACCCCACCCCCCACCCCCCTTCTACAAGTTCTCGGAATCTCACTGAGAAAACAAACACTTTATTAGAATCTGAGTTGTTAATTTTAGAAAAGGCCAAAACTCAACCTCTTAATGCTAAGGGACATCTTGATGATGCCTTTAAAAGAGAAGTTTATCTAGTTGAAAAACTCAAGGTTGAAGAAGATAAGATAAAACAATGGACACAATCTTCACGCAAAGTGCGGGATCTTTTAAACTCACAAAATCCTAATTGAATGGCTAGATTAGGATACTCATATATGCCCATTGTTGTATTAGTTCGTGAGCAACCCATCACCACTGATAAAGATGAAGAAAAAAAAGCTAGCACTGAGCCTAAAACTGCAAGTAAATTATAACCAATCAAATTGGTTAAACCTACTAAGAATGAAATAAGTGAGACTTCTAAAGTTATAAATTTCACATCTGTAAAGAAAAATTTGGAACCAGTGCTAGAGAAAAAGGCTACTGAGAACATTGGTTTGCTTACCCAAATACAATTAAAAGAAAAGTTAAAAAGCATTCCAATAATTGAGCCTAAAAAGAACAATAATGGTAAATTAGGTATTAATAAATATAGTATTATACACCAATACCTAATGAACCTAGGAAAACATGCACCAAGTGTGGGAACTCCAACCACATTTCTTTTAAATACACAAAAGTTACTGATAACATACATGCTCCTCTTGTTTCATACGCAACTCCTTGTCCATACATTGCACCACCTCAATATATGTCATGGCATTACTGTGGTGATTTTAGACATCCATCTTATGCTTGCAATGTCTATGGAAACTGTTAGGTTTTATAACATTTGATAATGATTGTCTTTAGATTACTTAGATATACAAATGTATAGAAAGTGTTAATTAGTAACACTGAAGTTTTGTAGCCAGTAGTTATCTCTTTGGTTGTAATTCATTTATTCTTTGTAAAGAGATAGATTCATTCTTTAATTGTAAGTAACTGGTGGAAAGTTGTATCAAAGCTTCAACAAGTCAAAATGTGTATTTGATCTATCGGAGATTACAAAAAGGCTTATCGGAGATTAAGGCAACACTTATCGGAGACTAAGGATTTTGCCTACAAGAGACTAAGTTTTGCTTATCGGGGACTAATGCTTACGTCATCAGAGACTAAGTCAAAAGCATCAGAGACTAAGCTGACGTCATCAGAGACTAAGCCTAAAAGCATCAGAGACTATACAACCTGTCGTCATCAGAGACTGAATGATGACTTGATCAGGGACTAGTAGTGAATTATTCCCTGATGAGATACAGAGTTCGAATTGAATAAGGAATATCTTCCACGTAGATCAAGATATTATTAAAGACGTATTTGGCAAAGAAACAAGCTAGAAATCTATTCCTAATAAAAAAGGAAAGGTTGTATTTGATTCGAATAAGAAAGCTGAACCATTATTGATTTAGAATAGGAAACTGAGTTAATGGTAATTCAGTTTTAGAAGCTGTAATTAGGTTTATAGAATTGTAAAAATTCGAAGCTGTATAGAATTCATAGTTTGTATCTTTACTATACAGAATAGAAGCTGATGATCATATTGTTGTGATTGTTAGAATTTGTAATCAATTGTTAAATCAGTAAAAACAATTGTTTATAAATTGATTTGAGTTCTTGTTCTTTATTTCCGCAAGTAATAATTGATTTCTTGAAGAACAAGTAATCGAAAAGAATTGAAAGAACTTGTATTCAACCCCCCTTCTACAAGTTCTCGGTTACCTCACTAGAACAACAATTGGTATCAGAGCCTTTAATTGAATTTACTCAATTAACACATTCCAAGAGATGGCCAATGATGAAGTAAGCAGCTCTAGAATAATAGCTTATGCAGGAAGTCGCGATGGTGGAACCAGAATTCCAATTCTGAAATGAGAAGAATATCCTATGTGGAAACAAAAGATGTACATGCACTTGGGAGCAACAGATCCTGACTATATTGAAAGGATTGAAAAAGGCCTTATTTACCCAAGAAATTTGTTCCTGCTAAAACTGTTGAAAGATTCGTTGTTGCTAAACACTTTGAACTTGCTTTTGAAAGTGACTATACAAACGAGGACAAGTTGCAAGTGTTAAAAGATGCTAAAGTTATGAACATACTTTACAATGGTATTGACAAAAATATGTTCACAAGTATTATCAACTATATTGAAAGGATTGGAAAAGGTCATTGTTGACACAACAATATGAGTTCTTTCAAGCAAAGCCTGGTGAATCAATAACGTCAGTTTATGACAGGTTCAATACCTTGCTCAATGACTTGAAGATACTTGCAAAGTCTTATGATAATGAGGATGTCAACACCAAGTTCATGAGATCTCTCCCACCAATTTGGGATCCAAAAACTACGGCTGTAAGGGAGGCTCATGACTTGGAGATACTCATACTGGACAGGCTCTACGGAAATTTAAAGACTTATGAGCTTGAAGTAGAGCAACAACAACGCATGCATGGCAGGGACAAAGGAGCTGCGTTAATGGTTGAGACAAGCAAGTCTCAAGAGAGGCTTGATGATGAAACTTCCAATGCTAGCTCGACTGATGAGGAAGATGAACTGGACACCGATGATGACATGGAGGAATTCATAGCATTCATGGTCAAACAGTTCAAGAAATTTAGAGCTGGTAGAAAAGGAAGAAAGTTGTCAAGGAAGCCTAACCCTAAATGTGAAGGTCAAACTGTGACCTTTGACAAGAAGAAAATAAGATGTTACAACTGTGATGGGTTAGGGCACTTTGCCAATGAGTGCAGGAAGCCTAGATCTAATGATAGATCTAAGGATGATAAGTCAAGGAAGATGGGGAATGACTTTGTTGACAAGAACTTTAAATCAAAAAGCAAAGCCTTGATCACTGAGGGTAAAGATTGGATTGACAGTGACTCTGAGGAAGAAGTTGTCAACTTTGCCCTAATGGTTCGAAGTGACGAGTTAAGTGATTCTACTTAGGTATGTGATGTAAATCAGAATTTTAATGTGCTTGATTTAATAGATACATCTAGTATTGAAAGCATACAAAAAGTTATGATTGATTTGCATGTTAGTTTTAGGTCATTAACTATTGAACATACTAATGTAAAAGAATCACATGACCTTCTCTTGAAAAGAAACAAATTTCTTGAAGAGAGATTGATACAATTTGACACTATCAAGTTTGACTTAAACAAAGCTCATCACATGATTGATGCTTTAAAAAAGAGGGAATATTACTAAGTCGAGCAACTTGAAAATGCTCAAGCTAAGATTAAACAATGGAATACTTCCTCTAAATAGTTGACAGACTTGGTAGAATGTCAAACGATAGGTCAAAAATCTGGACTAGGTTATGATGAATATCTAGACAAGAGTTCAGATTTAGATGATCTAATTGAAGCTGCTAACTCCACTAGAGCCAAATGTTTTGAAAAGAATTCATTTTGTCTCTCCTGTCAATGAATCCAAATTTATTAACACTCAAAATCAACAAATTACTGCAAAATCAAAGATTGATCAAAAGACAGTGAATATTGTTGATAAAAGTGAAAATAAAAGATTAAACATTGGGTTCATGACAAAGACTCAATTAAACAAAAAATTGGAAAATATTCCTATAAAAAGGGCTGAAACAGTAGTGGAGTCTAGCAGAAATAAGAAAAATAGGAGTGGAAAAATAGGCATCAACAAGTACACAAATTATGCTAGCATGCCTGATGCTCCTAGAAAGACATGTCATATATGTGGTAATCCTAATCACATAGCTATGCACTGTAGGAGTAAAAATAAAATTCCTATAATAGAGACTGCACCTTCAAAGATAAGAAAAGATAAATCACCTATAAAAAGGTCAAATCATCTTTGCATTAACTATGAAAACTCTATGTTTGATAGTCTCTCACAAAAAGGTAGAAAGACTAGTGATTGTCCAATTAAAGTCAAAAATGCTAAAAGACAATCAACTCAATCTGAGTCAAGTCTTGATTCTACAACTAGTGAGAAAGGACCCAAGAAAGTCTAGGTCCCAAAAATTTCTAACTAGTTACTCTTTACTGTGCAGGGCAAAAAGAAGAAAACATGGTACTTGGACAGTGGTTGTTCAAGCCACGTGACTGGAGACAAGTCCCTGCTAAAACAGTATGAAGAGAAAAGTGGCCCTAAAGTCACTTTTGGAGATGACAACAAAGGCCATTCTAAGGGTTATGGCAGTGTTGAACATGGAGATGTCATCTTCACAGAAGTATCACTAGTTGATGGCTTAAAACACAAATTACTAAGAGTGAGTCAACTATGTGATAAGGGATTCGATGTCACCTTCAAAGAAGATCAATGCATGGTGAGTGACAATGAATCAGGGAATGTGATTGTGACAGGAAAAAGAAAAGGAAATTTGTACATTGCAAATCTTATCTCTTCCTCTGATCAAATCACATGTCTCTACAGCAAAGCCTCAAGTAATGAAAGTTGGCTTTTGCATAAGAAGCTCTCCCATTTAAATTTCAAGAACATCAACAAACTGGTGAGAAAAGGATTGGTAGCTGGCATTCCACAATTGGAGTTTACACAAGATGGATTGTGTGATTCATGCCAGAAAGGGAAACAAAGAAGTGTGTCATTCAGGAGCAAACCAGCCATATCAATCACTGATCCCTTACAGTTGCTACACATGGATTTATTTGGTCAAGTGAATGTGATGTCTATCTTAAGAAATAGATATGCTTTGGTTATTGTGGATGATCACATGAGGTATACTTGGGTAAAATACCTTTATACGAAAGATGAAGCTGCTCAGTTGATAATTGATCATGTCAAGAAGATAGAAACTGAGTCAGAAAAAATAATAAGGGTGATAAGGAGTGATAGAGGAACAAAATTCAAGAATACCCAAGTTATTGAATTCTACACTGAAAAAGGAATAACTCATCAATTCTCAGCTCCAAGAACCCCTCAACAAAATGGAGTTGTTGAGAGGAAAAATAGAACCCTTATTGAAGCAGCAAGGACCATGTTACAAGAGGCAAAACTTCCTACATATTTTTGGGAAGAAGCTATTAGCACGACTTGCTTTACACAGAACAGATCATTGATAAACAAAGCATACAATAAAACACCTTATAAATTGATGACTGGGAGAAAACCAACTCTCAAGTTTTTACATGTGTTTGGTTGTAAGTGCTTTGTAATAAGAGATTCATCAGAGACGAGGAAAATTTGACAACAAGTCTGATGAGACAATCTTCTTAGGTTATTCTCTGTCAAGCAAGGCATACAAAATATATAATCTAAGAACAAAGGTCATTATGGAATCAATTCAAGTTGTATTTGATGACAGAAAGATTCCAGGAATGATTGGACTAGGATTGCATGAACCTCCACTACAAAAAAAATGGCCTTCAGTGACGATCGATTTTTGGTCACTAAAAGTACTTTTGGTGACCAAATCTGGTCACTAAAGACTTTTGGTGACCAAAAAATGGGTCGTCACCTGCTCGTCATTAAAGCTCAGTCACCAAAGGTTTTGGTGACCATGATTTTGAAGGTGGTCACTAAGTTGAGCTCAGGGGGAAGTTGGTCACTAAAACATAACGTTTAGTGACCAAGGAAGTGGTCACAAATTCGGTCACCAAACAATAAAGATTGGTCACTAAATTTTTTTCGGGCAGGCCAGGCAATTGAATTGGTGACGAACTTGGTGACCAAAACTTTGGTCAATGATTTATCAGATTTGTGACAAATAATTAGTCACCATTTATGTCGTCACTAAACCATTCAAGTAAGAATTCATTGGTGACCAGAAAATTGTTCGTCGCTAAATTATTTATTGTGACAAAAAAAATTGGTCACAAAAATTCATGAAGGTGACCACTTCTTTTGTCATCATTTTACATTTGTGACCAATAAAATGGTCAATAATTTTTTTGATAGTGACCGAAAAGTGGTCACCAAAGCTTTTGGTCTTTAATCCTTAATTGTTCACCTTTATTGTCCCTACAAAAATCTAATAATAAACTTTCAATGCAATTTACTACACAAAAGATATTCCTTTCAATAATAAATAAAAATCTTAAAATCCACAATACTCCAATTCACAACTATAATGTATCTATTACAAACACTATCCAAACATGTAAATTTAGTTGGAAGGTAGACTTGTCCTGTTGTTTATAAATAAGTGCAGCAATTGCAGCATCAAAAGAATCACCGCCGAATGGGGCCTGAAAGTGAGAGATAGTAGAGACAGATGGACTGATGCAATTGGAATCAATATTATCAGGTGGTTCAGATAGTAGTAGACCACCGATACTTATGTTGGTAAGGCTATACAACATTGGTCTGTAACTTTATTTTATCCTAAAGAGGGGTAAAAAAAAAGAGAGAGTGAGAGACAGAGAGAGAAAGGGGAAAGAAACATACTTCAATGCTGAACATGAATAGAAACTCGTGAAAGCACATCTGACTTGAATTAAAAAAAATCAACTAAAGTAGATGCCGGGAAATTGTACTTCTTATCCACTTGTCTCAAGATTTATATAATAACTTCATCAATTCATGTCCAGCAAAGAGCTAGCAGTACGTTGTAAAATTTGTATAATAACTTCATGATCATATTACAATAACTACCTTTGAGTTAGCAAATAAATTTCATTTGAGACCAATAGTCAAACAATCAGCACACAACAGTCTTACCGAACTGCCATCCCTGCTGCAGAAATTACCATAGGATCCTGCTGCTGCTGCCATAGGACCCTGCTGTATAACTGCCATCCCTTTCAGAACTGCAATTCAAGGAAAAGCCTGCAAAAGGTACTAGGTGCTTAATTTATAGAAAGACACAAACCTGTAGCAACAAGGCATCCAATAAAACACAGCCCTAATGCATGAAAATCAAAACATTACAAAAAGGATCATTCCATCAGATATGTATTTTTATTTTTATTTTTGCTAAATTGGATATGTAGAAAAGAAAAGAAGATACAAAAAGAAGAGAGGCATACCTCCCTAACTACTAGCACAGGTCGCTAGATAGGAAAAGGCATCCGAAAGGATGGAAAGGAAAACTCAAACGAACAAAGAAAACAAAACCAAACTACAGTAGAGAACTAAAGCGAGTAACACTGCAGAAACCACATAGCAACATACAACTATTGGAAGGAAAATCCAACTGCAGCGCATGACAAATAAAACAAAAACAAAACGGCATCAATACCAACACTGCAGAAAGCAACTCTGCAACCAACTCTACAACATCCAAACACTAGTACAAAACTGATCATATGCGTCGCCTTATTTGCGTCGGTTTTTTAATAGAAGTGTCGCATATAGTAGTGCAGTGGCATTGTCGTAAAAAGAATAAAAACTATTTGCGTCGGTTTTTTTACATAACCGACGCAAATTCTCTGAAAATATTTAAAAAATAAATTAGTTCACCATTTGCGTCGCTTAGTATAAAACACCGACGCAAATAGTGTTTATTATTTGCGTCGGTTTTTTTAAGGAACCGACGCAAAAAATGTATAAATAAATTAAAAAGAATTTGCGTCGGTTTTTTTAACTAACCGACGCAAATGGTTCGAAGAATTTGCGTCGGTTATTTTGTGTAACCGACGCCAAAGATGAGAAATAATTAAAAAAATAAACAAATTTGCGTCACGTCGCTTAAAGAACCGACGCAAATGCTTTAAAATTTTTAAAAATAAATTATTCAAACATTTGCGTCGGTTTATTTAAATATCCGTCGCAAATGGTTATGGTATTTGCGTCGGTTTTCTTCTTTGTCCGACGCATGTGCTTTAATAATATTAAAAAGTGTATTTAGGATTAAAACTTTTTCTATTTTGGCCTGGTTCGTAAGAAAGGAGAGAGAGTGAAATCGTCTTTGGCGGGAAACTTGGCTGATATTTTGCAGGTTTCTTTCTTCAGTGTCTCCGTCCGAGAGCTCAGCTTTGTTGTGTAAGTAATTGTTGATTAAAATAATACATTCATCATAGGCATTAGTTAAAATAGCAGTATGTTTGCTTGAACTGTTGTTTTTCCGCATCTTATTTATGATAACTGTACAATCGTTATGCTTACTTAGTTAATCGTTGTGGTTATTTAGTTAAACATGGATCGTCAAACATGGATGTACAATATATTGCGTAACGATGACGCATATGTGAGATGGGTTGATGAGTTTATTATATGTGCGGTTCAACACCAAAAAATCAGAAAGGAACATGGAAAAGAAGACATGATTGTGTGCCCGTGCCGCCTTTGTGGTAATTTAAAAAAATATTCGAGCGCAGAGACAGTGCGTGAGCATTTATTTCGTCGGGGTTTTAAGAAGGGTTATACGAAGTGGATTTGGCACGACGAGGGAATAGAGTCTGATGTGACTTGTAGCTCAAGGTCGAATTATGCAACCGAGTGCGATAATTCGGTCGATAATGACAAAGATGATGTGGACATTGATAGGGTGGAAGATATGATACAAGATCTCGAAGACCATATGATGCCACAACCGGATATGTTTGAGAGCTTGGTCCGCGATTCTAAGAAACTTTTGTATCCCGGGTGCAGTGACGACTTGACAAGGTTGTCAACAACTTTGAAGTTGTGCAAGTTGAAAGTCAAGAATGGATGGAGTGACAAGAGTTTTACAGAATTGTTAAAACTGTTACGAGAAATACTTCCGGTGAATAACGAGCTTCCCACTTCCACGTACGAGGCAAAGAAGATGTTGTGTCCTATAGGTATGGACGTGAAGAAGATACATGCATGTCCAAATGACTGTGTGTTGTTTCGAAATGAGAATGAACATTTACACACATGTCCTAAGTGTGGAGCATCTCGGTACAAGCGGGAGGATAATGATTCGTCTAAGGATGATAAAAAAAGGGCTCCTAGCAAGGCGGTTTGGTATTTACCCATAGTGCAACGATTCAAACGCCTATTTGCAAATCCAAAAGATGCAAAACATTTAAGGTGGCATGCGGAAGGGAGGAAATCAGATGGGATGCTTAGACACCCGAATGACTCTCCACAATGGAGAACCATTGATTATAAGTTTCCTGAATTTGGTGGAGAATTTAGGAATCTACGACTTGGACTTTGTACGGATGGGATGAATCCTTATGGCACTCTAAGTTGTCAACATAGCACATGGCCAGTTCTTTTGGTGATTTATAATTTGCCTCCGTGGTTGTGTATGAAGCGCAAGTATATTATGTTGTCCTTGTTAATCTCAGGGCCTAAACAACCGGGGAATAACATAGATGTTTATCTTGAGCCGCTTGTTGAAGATTTAAAACTTTTGTGGGATGAAGGTGTGACGGTGTTCGATGCAAATACTCAAATGGATTTCACATTACGTGCGATGTTATTTTGCACCATAAATGATTTTCCGGCATATGGAAACTTGTCAGGGTACACTGTCAAAGGAGCTAAAGCATGTCCAATTTGTGAAGATGCTACTATTGACCATCGTCTACATAATTGCAACAAAAATGTCTTTATGAGTCACCGAACATTTCTTCCCCGTGATCACCCTTATCGTAAGATGAAGAAGGCTTTTGATGGGCATATCGAGACTCGAGAAGCCCGTTTGCCTTTAACTGGGAAAGAAGTCTTTGAGCGGGTTAAGGATATTGATGTTGTATTTGGAAAGTTGTATCAACCTCCGAAGCCGAAGAATCTGTGGAAGAAGAGATCCATATTTTGGGATCTGCCGTATTGGGAACACATACAAGTTAGACATTCTCTTGATTTTATGCATATTGAGAAAAATGTTTATGACAGTATTGTTGGGACATTGTTGAATATACCAGGAAAGACAAAGGACGGGATCAAAGTCAGAAAAGACATGAAAGAAATGGGTATACGACTAGAGTTAGCACCGCAAGAATCGGAGAAGCGTACATATCTACCTCCAGCTTGTTATACTTTGTGTAAAAAAGAGAAAATTGCATTTTGTGAGTGTTTGTTTGGTGTGAAAGTTCCATATGGATATTCTTCAAACATCAAAAGGTTTGTGTCGATGAAGGAATTGAAACTCGTGGGTATGAAGTCACACGATTGTCATGTGTTAATGCAACAGCTACTTCCAATTGCAATTCGAGGGATATTGCCGAATCACGTGAGACTTGTTGTGATGAAGCTTTGTTTTTTCTTCAATGCCATCTGCAGCAAGGTGATTGAACCCATCACGTTGGATAAATTACAAGCTGATATTGTTGTCACACTATGTCAATTTGAAATGTATTTTCCACCTTCATTTTTTGACATTATGGTACATTTGGTTATTCATTTGGTTAGAGAGATTAAGTTATGTGGCCCAGTATATTTGCGGTATATGTATCCTTTTGAGAGATTCATGGGTATATTGAAAGGATATGTGAGGAACCGATATCGGCCCGAAGCTAGTATAGTTGAAGGATATTCAGTTGAGGAGGCTATTGAATTTTGCACAGAGTATTTAGCAGCTGCCAATCCTATTGGAATTCCCAAATCTCGTCACGAGGGAAGACTTCATGGGCAGGGTACATTGGGATCCAAATGGATCTCTCTTGGGTGTGAACTGCGCGATAGAGCGCATCTCTTTGTCCTGCAACACATGACTGAAGTTCATCCTTACTTAGATTGTCATGTCAGTTTGATTAGGAGGCAAAATCCTTCAAAAAGCGGCATTTGGGTTACAACTGAACATAATCGCTCATTTGTTGGATGGTTTAAAGACCGTGTAATGTGCCAGTTGTCAGATGCACCAAATGTCGTTTCTAATACGATAAAATGGTTAGCATATGGCCCCAACACGCTTGTTCGATCTTATGAAGGTTATGATGTTAATGGATATACGTTTTACACCAAGCGTCAAGATGGAAAGAGCACTATGCAAAACAGTGGAGTTACCGTGGAAGCTTCATCAACCGAATTTTTCAGAGGCAAATCTTTAGGATCGAAAGATGTAAAAAAGTCATATTATGGGGTGATTGAAGATATTTGGGAGCTTGAGTACAGAGAATTCAAGGTTGGTGTCTTTCGTTGTAAGTGGATTGATATACGTCGTGGTGTTCGAAAGGATGACTTAGGATTTACTTTGGTAGATTTTAGTCAGTGGGGTCACGTCGACGATCCATTTATACTCGCAACGCAAGTGAAACAAGTATTTTATATCCAAGACCCCGCCGATCCTAAGTTTTCAATTGTTGTTCAAGGCAAGAGAAATATTCTTGGCATTGATGATGTTGTTGACGAAGAGGAGTATAACCAATTTGATGAGAATCCTCCTTTCTCTATGGGTCTACCTACCCCATATGCTGACGATAATGGAGAAACAAACTACCTACGTAATGACCATGGTGAAGGGTTATGGATTGATCATGGAAAATAAGTCCAGGAATTGAAGGTTTAAATTTGTTGTATTCCAATTGTTGTAAAATTTAAATTTATTTGTAAATTGTAAATAATTGTTAATTGTATAATTTAATTTTTTTTTATTCCAATAATTGTAAATTTTAATTTATTTTTATTCCAATAGTTGTAGCTGATTGTTTACTTAAGTCAATTTTATATATTTCTGGTTAAGTATGGGAAGTAGTTCTTGGCAACAATCATACAGCAATTAAAGTGGTCTATATATAAATAAAACCACATGTCAGCTTATAATATTTCATAAGGCGTGGGCACACCTTACAGCAGTCCCCTGTTTTTGAGTACTTAAGTCATCCCCTGTTTTTGAGTACTTAAGTCATCCCCTGTTTTTTAGTAATTTAAGTCATCACCCTTAATTGAGAATTTGTGTCGTATATTTTAAAAAAAAATTAATCGGGTATTAGTGTCGGTGCTCCTAAATAACCGATGCATATATTAAGTTTATGCGTCGGTTCTTTTAAAGCAACCGACGCAAATACCCGATTTACAAAACAACAAGGAAAAAGGGTTTCGGAGACTAGTGACATCATCTATCGGGTAAATTTGTTCATGCGAGACTAGCGCTGACGTAATCAGAGACTAACTATCCTCCGTAGTCCCAAATGATGCACTTCAGTCCCCGACGTGTTTAGTCCCTGACGCGTCCGATACACGCCTTAGTCCCCGACGCGGCACTTGTAGTCCCCGATGTGTTTAGTCCCTGGCGCGTCCGATACACGCCTTAGTCCCCGACGCGGCACTTGTAGTCCCCGACGTGTTTAGTCCCTGGCGCGTCCGATACACGCCTTAGTCCCCGACGCGGCACTTGTAGTCCCCGACGTCTTAGTCCCCGATACATTCCCGTAATCACTGATGCTTCTCGGCCATGACAGCTTTTATTCTAACAAACTTATGTACTAAAAATATAAAACTAGAACCTAACTAAAAAACTAATTACTAGTTAATTAATCCTAATTAATCCAATGGATCATTATAGTATAGCATATATATATTAATATGATATATATATATATATATATATATATATATTATATCTCACATTTTGGAATTAATCACTATAATCTTTGGTATTAATGAATTTCAATATGAGCATAATATTAATTTCCTTTTAGATTATTATGTAGTATATTAATATAAATCCTATATTTAAAAAAAAAAATTTGTTAAAAAAAAAGTCGGGTATTTGCGTCGGTGCTCTTAAAGCACCGACGCATATGTAGTCCCCGACGCGCCTTAGTCCCCGACGCGACACTTGTAGTCCCCGACGTCTTAGTCCCCGATACATTCCCGTAATCACTGATGCTTCTCGGCCATGACACTTTTATTCTAACAAACTTATGTACTAAAAATATAAAACTAGAACCTAACTAAAAAACTAATTACTAGTTAATTAACCCTAATTAATCCAATGGATCATTATAGTATAGCATATATATATTAATATGATATATATAT
>CM025780.1:24359005-24371829 GCA_014636745.2 Centella asiatica | reverse complement strand
TTATATCATAAAATTATATAGAATGAGATGAATTTTTTCACCAAAAATTTAGTGACCAACATCTCCATGGTCAAGAATTTTTAGCGGGAAATTTAATCGGGAACGCAACCAAGCAATTTAGTGACCAACCATAACTTTTGGTCACTAATTCAAGAAATTTAGTGACCATCCATAACTTTTGGTCACTAATTCTTAGCGGGAAATCTACCCGGGAACACAATCAAGATATTTAGTGACCAAGCATGACTTCTGGTCACTAATAGCATGACGAGTTTATTTTTCGCCAATCCTTAGTGACCAGAATGGTTGACACTATTTTATCTCAAGGTTAGTGACCAGAATATCTAGTCACTAAAAGAACATTTAGTGACAATACCAAGACGTGGTCACCAAATTTGGTCACTATTTAGATATGCAGGCTCCCGCCACAACAATAGGGACGAACTTATTGACCACTTTCTTGTTTTGGTCACTAAATTTGTTTGTTCACCAAAATTTGGTGACCAAGAAAAAATTAAGTCACAAAAGGTTACTTTTAGTGACCAGAATTTTGGTCGTCACTAAAATTTTCGTCACTAAAGGCCATTTTTTTTTAGTGCTCTCAGTTTTGAGAATGAATTGGATGCATGGGAATATCAATCAAAGACTAGTGAAAAACCCCAAGATAGTAATGATCCCTACCTAATTGAGGGGGAGTTAACAGTTGTGCATGAAGTACCAAGAACTAATACTCTATCAGAGACTAGAGTATTAGATGAAACACAAGAGACTGGTGACATTAGTATACCATCGGAGACTAATGGTTCACCAAGGACTAGTGTCACTGATGCACAATCGAAGACTATCTTGACACCAGGGACTATAGAGATAAATAGTTCAGGGGGAGCTAATAATGAAGAAGTCAATGGTTTAGGGGGAGCAGTCTCTGATCATTAAGCTAGATTGGACAACATCAATCTAGAAAATGAAGCCTCCACTTCAAGGTCAAATCTGCCACGTGCAATTCCATGGTTGAGATATCACACACCAAATTTGATTATTGGAAGTATAGAGGATGGAGTCAAGACTAGAAGTGCAACTCAAAATGAATGTTTATATCTCAGTTTTTTCTCAAAGATTGAGCCAAAGAAAATTGAGGAAGCACTTCAAGATCCTGACTTGATAATAGCCATGCAGGAGGAGTTAAACCAATTCACAAGAAACAAAGTCTGGAGACTGGTACCCAAACCAAGAAATAGATCAATTATAGGTGCCAAATGGGTCTTCAGAAATAAATTAGATGAAACTGGTACAATCACAAGGAATAAAACAAGATTGGTTGCAAAAGAATATTCTCAAGAAGAAGGAATAGACTATGATGAAACTTTTGCACCAGTAGCAAGACTTGAAGCAATTAGGATTTTCTTGGCATATGCAACCTACAAAAACTTCAAGGTGTACCAAATGGATGTCAAGAGTGCTTTCCTAAATGGAAAATTGGAAGAGGAAGTTTATGTTCAACAACCACCAGGTTTTGTGGATTCCGAGTTTCCAAATCATGTATACAGGTTAGATAAAGCACTATATGGCTTAAAATAAGCACCAAGAGCATGGTATGATACTCTATCTCAATTTTTACTTGAAAAGAAATTTGTTAGAGGTATCATAGGTAAAACTTTAATTTATAGAATTCAAGGCTCTGACATTATACTTGTGCAAATATATGTAGATGGTATTATATTTGGTTCTATAAATGAAAAACTCTGTGAAAAATTTTCAAAACTATTGCAGTCTAGATATGAAATGAGTATGATGGGAGAATTAACATTTTTCTTAGGGTTGCAAATAAAACAATTAACTGATGGAATTTTTATCTGTCAGTCTAAGTACATCAAAGACTTATTGAGAAAATATGATTTGGTTGATTGGGCATCTGCAAAAACGCTCATGCCTACTGCCACTAAGTTAGATAAGGATTTGATAGGTTTTATAACTTTTGATGATGATTATATTTAGATTACTTAGATATACAAATGTATAGAAAGTGTTAAATAGTAACACTGAAGTTTTGTAGCCAGTAGTTATCTCTTTGGTTGTAATTCATTTATTCTTTGTAAAGAGATAGATTTATTCATTATTTGTAAGTAACTGCTGAAAATTTGTATCAAAGCTTCAACAAGTCAAAGTGTGTATTTCTTCCATCGGAGATTATAAAAATAAAAGGCTTATCAGAGATTAAGGCAACACTTATCAGAGACTAAAGATTTTGCTTATCAGAGACTAAGGCTTACATCAGCAGAGACTAAATCTAAAGCATCAGAGACTATGCTGACGTCATCGGAGACTAAGCTTAAAAGCGTCGGAGAGTAATAACTCTATCGGAGACTACACAAGCTGACGTCATCAGGGACTAAAAGACCAGCGACTAAATGATGACTTAATCAGGGACTAAAGTTGAAGCATCAGGGACTAATCGTGACTTATTTCCTTATGAGATACAGAGTTCGAATTGAATAAGGAATGTCTTCCATGTTGATCAAGATAATATTGAAGATGTAGCTGGTAAGGAAACAAGCCATAAATCTGTTCCAAATCAAAAAGGGAAGATTGTGTTTGATTCGAATAAGGAAGCTGAATCATTATTGATTTAGAATAGGAAACTAAGTAATTCAGTTTTAGAAGCTGTAATTAGATTCAAAGAATTGTAATTCGAAGCTGTATAGATTTTTCATAGTTTTGTATCTTTACTAAACAGAAAAGAAAAGAAGCTGATGATCATATTGTTATGATTGTTAGAATTTGTAATCAATTGTTAAAATCAATAAAAGAAATTGTTTATAAATTGATTTGAGTTCTTGTTCTTTATATTTCACAAGAAAAGTTAATTTCGTAAAGAACAAGTAACCGAAAAGAATTTAAAGAACTTGTATTCAACCCCCCTCCTTTCTACAAGTTCTCAGCTATCTCACTGGGAAAATAATTGGTATCAGAGCCTTTAATTGAAATTACTCAATTAACATGTTCCAAGAGATGACCAATGATGAAGCAAGCAGCTCTAGCATAATGGCATATGCAGGCAGTCGTGATGGTGGTACTAGGATTCCTATTCTTAAAAGAGAAGAATATCCTATGTGGAAGCAAAAGATATATATGCACTTGAGAGCAACAGATCCTGACTATATTGAATGTATTGAAAAAGGTCCTTATCTTCCCAGGAAATTTGTTCCTGCTAAAACTGTTGATGGATCTGTTGTTGTTGAACACTTTGAACTTGCTCCTGAAAGTAATTATACAAATGAAGACAAGTTGCAAGTGTTAAAAGATGCTAAAGTTATGAACATACTTTACAATGGTATTCACAAAAATATGTTCACAAGCAGTATCAACTGCACAACATCTAAGCAAATCTGGGACACCATCAAAGTCCTGCGTGAAGGGACTGGCCAAGTCCAAAAGAATAAGAGATCATTGTTAACTCAACAATATGAGTTCTTTCAAGCAAAGTCTGGTGAACCAATAACGACAGTCTATGACAGGTTCAGTACTTTGCTCAATGACTTGAAAATACTTGGAAAGTCCTATGATAATGAGGATGTCAGCACTAAGTTCATGAGATCTCTTCCACCAAGTTGGGATCCAAAGACTATAACGACCCGAAAAATTTGTTTATCTATAAATAATTTATTTATTCATATTCTTCTCTTTTATATATTAACGTGTATAGTTAATATATGATGTTTTTGAATGTCTAAATATTTTTGGACCCATTCAAGGGGTTATATTTGTTTGGATGTTGGTTGCAAGGACAAGCAATTGATGTTTTTATGTTGGTAACCTTCATAGGTACTAGAGGAAACCATGCATTCTAATTGTTAAGTTCCCTGAAGGACTTAAGAGTTTAAGTATGATGACATCATTGCCTACGTATAGTAATCAGATTAGTAAGCTGCTTTAGTAGCTAGCTTATTTGCATGAAGGACAGCAGGCTTATTGCACATGCTTAGCTGCTAAGAATCATGATGAGCAGCCGTTTTACCGTCCAGATTAACCAATGATTCAATTCCAAGGCTTAATCTCAGCCTACTATAAATACCTCATTCGGAGGAATATTTCAGTCTCTTTTCTAAAGATTTTCTCTTCCAAAGTTCTTCTTTAAACCTACCATCTCCATATAAATTCAAGTCCTCTCTTCTGGAAGATTACTTTCAATCAGGCTTTGATCTCTTTCGTCAAACCAAGAGGTAAGAATTTTAAGTTGTCCTCTTTTGTTCCTCTTTGCATAGCATCCGAGAATATTAGCCGTGAATACTAAGTTTTCAAGGAAGAATAAAGCTTTGAAAGAAAACCTGCATTCTTTTACATATTCATGTTCATGAGGTACCCTAGGTTGAGTTTATTCATGTAAGACCTTACATCGAAACAGAGATAAGCTTTAATGTTAGTTTCTGACGACACAACATTAGTCTCTGATGAGTTAATGCTAGTCTCTGATATGTTAATGTTAGTCTCTGATCAGTTAATGTTAGTCTCTGACGAGATAACATTAGTCTCTGATGAGTTAATGTTAGTCTCCGATGAGTAAATGTTAATCTCTGAAGAAGGAGATTTTAAGTTAGTCTCCGATGATGTCATCCTTAGTCTCCGATGACTTAAGATGACATCATCAGTCTCTTATGAGTTAATTAAGTCCTTGATGATGATGTCAGCCTTAGTCTCCGATGAGTTAAGATGACATCATCAGTCTCTTATGAGTTAGTTAGTCTCCAATGACGTCACCCTTAGTCTCCGATGAGTTAAGATGACGTCACCAGTCTCTTATGAGTAAATAGTCTCTAATGATGTGACCGTTAGTCTCCGATGGGTTAAGGCGACATTATTAGTCTCTAATGAGATATTTGTTAGTCTCTGACGAGTGAAATTTTCCCTGATGGGCAACCTCATGCCTTGATAACCATTTTCTAATTTGAATGGTCATCTTTTAAGCATGGATTTCTCATGTTATACCAATAATGATGTTTTACAGAACCCTTTTGCAGCCAGTATAGTGATTTTAGCTAAGGACCAAGGCAAGTATATATTCATTCCATTTCCTTTCTTACTGATTACGTAGAATCATTATTTCGATTTACATAAATAATGATGTTAAAGCTTACGCATGATGATCGATGATCTCATTCATTATTAAGTAACGTACGATCATTGATCCGATGTACATGAAAAGATGTTAGTGATTGAGCTATATTTTATTGGGTGATTGCTAGCTGTTTAAAGTCACCAGCACACCAAAAGACAATGATGATGATGTAAGGGTGTTGCAGTCGTGAACTTATATGCACACCTGAGCAGCTTCCGTATGGGTATATAGAAAAATCATCGGCTGTCTACTTTTAATTGTTGAGCACGCGAATGTATTTGGTAGTCGCTGTTTTTAATTGTGGAGGATGCCAATTTAAAATGAGAAAATGTTTTCAAGAAGATATACACCATATGGGAAGTTAAAGGGCTGTTGAATGCTTTCACCTGGTATTCTGGCCAATGATGATAGGAAATGATAGACTGAGGCAAGGCATCGATAATCAGACTTTTCACTGACCATATGCTTTCTGCAAGTGACTAGGTATGTCAAAATGATGGATCAAACGACCAGGCTGACTAGCTGGGATGAAATTTGATTGTTAAAGGAAGTCGGATAATGATCAGTCTGGTCAGGTGATGCATTAACTGATGAAGAGAGGGCGAATCCTAATTTATTGTAAGAGGGTCAACCTTTGATATCACACGAGAACCCTAGATGATATATGTTTATTGATTAGCATGAGGTGCTGGCAGTGCTTCGCCCAACCTCGAAGAGTATAAAAGCTTTTGAATTATCTGTTTCTCTTGCTTATGAACATATATACTTGCTGAGCGTAAACGCTTATGTGGAATATTATGAAATGTTTTTCAGGTTATGTCGTGAAGGCTGAGTTGCCTAATAAAGGGAAAGAGAGAATGGCATAAGAATGTTTAAGTTGTAAGGCCGTATGAGCCATCTAAAGTTTTGTTTCCGCTGCAGCTTGTTAATTTTCATGCTTTGAGGTTTTGTAAGATGATGTGGACCTTAAGATTTTATAATGATGTATTTGAGAATATATTTCTCGCATGAGTGTTGTAAATGCTTGGCTGTGTTGTTGTCATTGTTGTTATGTGATGTGGTGTTGTAGTTTTTTCTGGTGTAGCCCGGGGTTCCAGCCTGGGGATCTCGGGGACTGTCACCCAAATTGCTGACAGTGCCCGAGGCCCAGCTCGGGGAATTTTCCAAGGGCGCCACAGTTGGTATCGAAGCATAGTAGCCAAGCACCAGTTATGAGACCTGTTCTCTACTGGAAAATAGTATTTGGGATTTAGTATAATAAGGAAATGATTGTACGAAGAATAAGAAATAGATGTCTAGGCTGATTTTCGGCTATTTGTAGGCTATTAGATTAAATGAAATATAAGGCTATAAGATAAAATAATTTACTTTGAAGATATATTGTACACCCTGTTACAGTATTAGTGTGCATGTTAAATCTTTATTATAAATGTTAAGTTTATATTGATTTAAGCTATGCTTTCCTTATAGATGAATCCACCTACTCCCGGACATGTAGAGAAGGGCAAGACACCTATGGTTAAAAGTTTAGAGAAGGAGCATATCCTTAATAGTAATGTTGCTCAACCTTGCAAGTCTGGTAGACACCATTTGTTAGATGTCAATCGTGGGAGGACAGGTGCATGTTGGCGAGTGACTCCTCGCAAAAGAGTGAATAAACCAACTCAGTTTCTCTATTTTGAGGTGCCTAGAGGTTCTGATAAACATATAAAGGGGTCTGTAGAACCTAAAGGAATTAAGCAGAACCCAACCAATCTGTTTGAGGGGTCAAGTTTCTCAGTTCATATGAAGAGTCCTTCCTCACCCCATGATCAAACAGATTCTCCATCCTTGGATCCTTCTCAAATAAAAGGTTCTCCTGTAGATAGGCACACACTACCTACGGAGTTAGCCACTCCACATGTTGTTTCCACACCAGTTACCTTATCAAATGTTGCACCTGTAGTACCACCACCAGAAAATCTAGTACCCTTGCCTGTTCCAAATGGATTCTATTATTACCTTCAATGCAGAATTAGTATGACACAATCAGAGTTGGCAACATGTAATACCACCATGATGCGTCAGTCAATGGCTCATCAAAGAACTAGTAGACTGTTGGATCTTTGGAGGGTATCATTTTAGGATATGTCCTTAGTTCTCACTGAGACTCTGACAGAGGTGGTGATCTCGATTAGTAATTATCTTAGGCTGCGCAAGCCTACTGTAGCAGATCGAGATCAGTTAATGCATAACCTTATAGAGAAGGTTGAAGGAGCGTGTCTTTTTGCACGCAGAACAATGAGTGAACTTGATTCCCAACCCTTATATTAGGCACTGGTAGTAGTCAATGTTGTTATGTTTTTGTTTAATGTTGTAACGAGGAAGCTTTATTGTACAAATTTGTTTGTTACTTAATATATATATTTTGATGGTTTAATTTGGAATTCTTTCTTTCCTTTTTGTATATATGTTATTCTTTAAAAGAGAGAAGGAACTTTCGATAGTAAGTTTATATTTTCCTTAAAAAGAGGAAGACCTCGAACTCGTCAAGCTACCAACCAAGCTGACCAAGAGAACCCCAACCTGAGCAACGATCAAGAAAATAATAATCAAGAGAATCTTATTGCCTTATTGGTAAATATGATTAAGGAAGTCTCCCAAGGTAACAATAATCGAGTACTTCCACCACAGGTACAACGTAGAAGGGTGACATTTAAGGACTTTACCAATAGTTGTCCACCTACTTTTAATGGTGATGGACGTCCCACTGCCGCTCAAATTTGGATAAAGGAAATAGAGAAAGCTTTTCATATTGCTGAAGTAATAGATGACCTTAAGACGGAATATGCTACGTATTTATTGAAAGGAGAAGCTAGTTATTGGTGGGAAAATACCGAACGATTAGAAATGACTAGGCGGTTGGCAAGTAGGAATGAGCAAGCAGTCCTTGAGGTTGACCTAATTATCACCTGGTCCCAGTTTAAAGAATTTTTCTATAACCAGTATTTTCCAACCAGTGCTGTAGATGAGCTAGAAAAGCAATTTCTAGAATTGAGACAAGGGAACATGACTGTGGAAGAATATGAAAAGAAGTTTAATGAACTACAAAGATTTGCCCCACATTTGGTAGATACTGAGAGAAGAAAGACAAGAAGGTTTGAGCATGGTTTGAATCCATGGTTGCAGGATAAGTTTGCTATTTTATGTCTAAACAACTATGCTGAAGTTATTCAAAGGTCAAAGGTAGCAGAAAAAAGTGGCAAGAATTTAATTGGGAGAAACGTAAGGAAGGATAGAGAAATGAAATTATTTTAATAACAATCTTAATCAAAGGATTGGAGGACAAGGAAAACCACAAACCAGTTCGGTCGTGATGAAACAAGAGGAAGGAAATATGTATAATAATAATAATAGAAAAAGGAATTTCAGTGCGGATTTAAGTGAGAATAAAAAGAGGATTGTTATTTGTGGCAAATGTGGAAGGAAACATGAAACTTTTCAGTGTTTAGCAGGAACTTATTTGTGTTTTCAATGTCGTCGATCTGGGCATACTGCCAGTAATTGCCCAAACCAAGCACCGATCGTTTCCCAACCGAGGTTTCCTCCGCAGCAATTTCAACCACAAAGTGCTAGTCGTGTAGTTGGAGCTACGAGGAGATGTTTTAATTGTGGTCAGGAAGGCCACATCTCCATTTCATACCTTCAGAAAAAGAGTTAGGGTAAGCTCCCAGTTGTAGGACCTAGCATGACAGGCAATCAACCCCAAGCTAGGACTTACAATATGTCTGCGCAGGATGCACTACTGTCTGAAAACGTGGTTTCAGGTACAATATTAGTTAATTCAATTGAAGTATATGCTTTATTTGATTCTGGTGCGACTAGATCCTTCATATCTGAGTGTTTTCTTAAGGATAGAAATTTTACTTCTGAATGTTTAGAAAAACCTCTAGAAGTCATAATAGTGAATCAAGAGGTGTACATTGCCAAGAGTATACTACCTGATTGTAGTATAAGAATAGGAAAGCATGACTTCCCTGCAAATCTAATACCTTTTCCATTGGGAGAGTTTGATCTAATACTAGGCATGGATTGGTTACATAAATACCAAGCTAGTATAGATTACAGGAAAAAGAAGGTTTCCCTAAGAACACCCTCAAATAGTAAAGTAATATTCCATGGATGTAAGTCTACCGAACCATCTCATCTTCTTATAGTATTACAAGCTAATAAAATGTTAAATAAGGAATGCGAAGCATTTTTAGTTCATGTTTATGACAAGAGGATAGAAGGATTAAAGATTTCAGATATCCCTGTAGTAAAGGAATTTGGAGATGTATTTCCTGAGGAATTACGAGGTATACCCCTAGATAGACAAGTTGAATTTGGAATTGAGCTAGCACCAAGAACTGCTCCAATTTCCAAAGCTCCTTATAGGATGGCCCCTTTAGAATTAAAAGATCTTATGATACAGCTACAAGAGTTGCTGGATCAAGGATTCATTAGGCCAAGTGTTTCACCTTGGGGAGCACCTATTTTATTTGTAAAGAAGAAAGATGGATCATTAAGGTTATGTATTGATTACCGAAAATTGAATAAGGTGACGGTGAAGAACCGATATCCTTTACCTAGGATTGATGACTTGTTCGATCAACTCAAGGGAGCGAAGTACTTTTCAAAAATCGACTTGCGATCAGGATATCATCAATTAAAGATTAAGACTGAGGATGTCCCTAAGTCCGCTTTTAGAACCCGTTATGGTCATTATGAATTTGTGGTAATGCCTTTTGGACTCACCAATGCCCCAGCTGTTTTTATGGATTCGATGAACCAAGATTTCAAACCATATTTGGAGAAGTTCATCATTGTGTTCACATATGACATTCTCGTCTATTCTAAGACAAGAAAAGAACATGACGAACATTTGAGGATAACACTGGAGACATTGAGAGAAGAGAAACTTTATGCCAAATTGTCAAAGTGTGAATTTTGGTTAAGAGAGGTGAAATTTTTTGGAAATGTGATCAATGAATCTGGAATTTTGCTAGATCCCATAAAAGTTGAAGCTATCATAAATTGGCCACAACCAAAGACACCTACTAAAGTGCGAAGTTTTCTAGGGTTAGAAGGATACTATCGTCAATTCGTTCAAGATTTCTCTAAGATAGCAGTTCCGTTAACGAATCTGACAAGGAAAACATAAAAGTATATTTGGACTCCAGCTTGTGAGAAGAGTTTTCAAGAATTAAAGAAAAGATTAACCACCGCCCCAGTGCTAAGTTTACCTAATAACCAAGGGGATTTTGTGATTTATAGTGATGCCTCGATGAATGGATTAGGAGTTACGCTAATGCAGCATGACAAAGTTATTGCCTATGCATCTCGGCAACTTAAGGATTGTGAAAAAAAATACCCAACACATGACTTGGAATTAGTCGCGATCGTTTTCGCATTAAAAATTTGGAGGCATTATTTGTATGGAGAAAAGTGTGAGATTTACACAGACCATAAGAGCTTAAAGTACATATTCACCCAAAAGGAACTGAACATGAGGCAAAGACGGTGGTTGGAGCTAATTCAAGACTATGATTGTTCGATCAACTATCACCCTAGTAAAGCTAATATTGTGGCTGATGCATTAAGTAGATGTGAAAGGTTAAATGTGATGACAAGTCAAGAAGAGGTAAGGATGGATTTGGAGAGGTTACAAATAAATGTCATCACAACTCAGCAAAAAAAAGAGATAAAGCAAGAGGTTGGTGTAAAACCAAGCTTATTGACTATTATTAAGGAAACTCAAGAAGAGTATGTGGAAGATAGAGAAAAGTTGTTAGAAAGGGAGAATGGAAAATGTGGGGTCCACGGTGATGGATTAATGAGATTTGAAAATATAATCTGGATTTCGACAAAGTTGGAATTAAAAACAAGTCTACTACAGGAGGCCCATAACTCTAAATTTTCGATACATCCAGGTGGAACCAAGATGTACCAAGATTTGAAACAAAATTTTTGGTGGCCTAACATGAAGAAGGAAATAGCTGAATGGGTAAATACATGTCTCACCTGTCAACAAGTTAAAGTAGAAGACCAAAAGCCTAGCAGTTTGTTGCAATCCTTGGATATCCCAAAATGGAAGTGGGAGTATATCACAATGGATTTTATAGTTGGATTACCAGTAACTCAAAAGGGATTAAATACAATCTGGGTAGTAGTGGACAGATTGATTAACTCTGTGCACTCCTACATATTAAGGACACCTATAAGATGGACCAATTGGTTAGATTGTATGTAAAGGAAATCCTTAGCCGTCATGGAGTACCAGTTTCGATTGTATCTGATCGTGATCCTCGTTTCACGTCTAGGTTCTGGCGGAGCTTTCAAGAATATTTAGGAACAAGATTAGACATGAGTACCGCTTTCCACCCGCAGACTGACGAGCAATCTGAAAGAACAATCCAAACCTCAGAAGATATACTGAGAGCGTGTTCTTTGGATTTTGGAGGATGATGGGATGAACATCTACCACTCATTGAGTTTGCTTATAATAATACTTAACATACAAGCATAGGGATGGCTCCATTTGAAGCTTTGTATGGAAGAAAGTGTAGAACACCATTGTATTGGAATGAAATGGGAGAAAGGAAGTTAGAGGGACCTGAAATAGTTCAAGAAACTGAGAATGCAATCCGGACGATTCGAGCTAAGATAAGAGCAGCTCAAGATCGACAAAAGCAATATGGAAACCAACACCGGAAGGATCAAACACTAGAGGTAGGAGGTTATGCTTTGCTTAAGATCTCACCTTGGAAAGGCATATTGCGCTTCGGACGGAAAGGAAAGTTAAGTCCTCGTTTTATAGGACCTTTTGAAGTACTCCGCCGCATTGGTGAAGTGGCTTATCAGCAAGCATTACCCCCAGCTCTAGGTCATGTTCTTGACATTTTTCATGTCCCAATGCTACGACCTTATAGGGGAAATCATTTTGGCATTATTGACTACCAGCCCATTGAGTTACAGTCAAATTTGCATTACGAAGAGACGCCCATGCAAATTTTAGATCGTCAAGTGAAGGTTTTAAGAAATAAAGAAATTGCATATGTAAAAGTTTTATGGCAAAATCACAATGTTGAAGAAGCAACATGGGAACTAGAAGAAATGATGATGCAAAAGTACCCTCAACTGTTTCACCAGTAAAGTTTCGAGGACGAAACTTATTGTTAGGAGGGGAGAATGTAACGACCCGAAAAATTTGTTTATCTAAAAATAATTTATTTATTCATATTGTTCTTTTTTATATATTGTTAATATATGATGTTTTTCAATGTCTAAATATTTTTGGACCCATTAAAGGGGTTATATTTATTTGGATGTTGGTTGCAAGGACAAGCAATTGATGTTTTTATACTGGTAACCTTTGCAAGTAGTAGAGGAAACCATGCATTCTGATTGTTAAGTTCCCTGAAGGACTTAAGAGTTTAAGTATGATGACATCATTGCCTACGTATAGTAATCAGATTAGTAAGCTGCTTTAGTAGCTGGCTTATTTGCATAAAGGACAACAGGCTTATTGCACATGCTTAGCTGCTAAGAATCATGATGAGCAGCCGTTTTATCGTCTAGATTAACCAATGATTCTATTCCAAGGCTTAATCTCAGCCTACTATAAATACCTCATTTGGAGGAACATTTCAGTCTCTTTTCTAAAGATTTTCTCTTCCAAAGTTCTTCTTTA
>CM025780.1:24318514-24350268 GCA_014636745.2 Centella asiatica | reverse complement strand
CTGGTTTTCTAATTTACTGCTGCAGTTTGGTTGCTGCTGCAGCTGGTTTTTATCTTTTCCAGAAGTAGGCTGTTTTATGCTTTGGGCTGTGGTTTGGTGGAATTCTGTTTGCAATATGCTCTTGCTGCAATCCAGCAGTAGTTGTTTTCTGCAATCCCGCAGTTGCTGATTTCTGCTGCATTTCGGCTCATGCTGCAGCATTGGAAAAAATTTTCTGCAGTGAGTTTGGATGTTGTAGAGTTGGTTGCAGAGTTGCTTTCTGCAGTGTTGGTATTGATGCCGTTTTGTTTTTGTTTTATTTGTCATGCGCTGCAGTTGGATTTTCCTTCCAATAGTTGTATGTTGCTATGTGGTTTCTGCAGTGTTACTCGCTTTAGTTCTCTACTGTAGTTTGGTTTTGTTTTCTTTGTTCGTTTGGGTTTTCCTTTCCATCCTTTCGGATGTCTTTTCCTATCTAGCGACCTGTGCTAGTAGGTAGGGAGGTATGCCTCTCTTCTTTTTGTATCTTCTTTTCTTTTATACAAATCCAATTTAGCAAAAAAAATAAAAATACATAACTGATGGAATGATCCTTTTTGTAATGTTTTGATTTGGGGCTGTGTTTTATTGGATGCCTTGTTGCTACAGGTTTGTGTCTTTCTTTAAATTAAGCACCTAGTACCTTTTGCAGGCTTTTCCTTGAATTGCAGTTCTGAAAGGGATGACAGTTATACGGCAGGGTCCTATGGCAGCAGCATCGTCCTATGGCAGCAGCAGGATCCTATGGTAATTTCTGCAGCAGGGATGACAGTTCCATAAGACTGTTGTGTGCTGATTGTTTGACTATTGGTCTCAAATGAAATTTTATTTGCTAACTTAAAGGTAGTTATTGTAATATGATAATGAAGTTATTATACAAATTTTACAGGGTACTGCTGGCTGTCTACTGGACATGAATTGATGAAGTTATTATACAAAACTTGAGACAAGTGGATAAGAAGGTACAATTTCCCGGCATCTACTTCAGTTGATTTTTTTTTAATTCAAGTCAGATGTGCTTTCACGAGTTTCTATTCATGTTCAGCATTGAAGTCTGTTTCTTTCCCCTTTCTCTCTCTATCTCTCACTCTTTTTTTTTTTACCCCTCTTTAGGATAAAATAAAGTTACAGACCGATGCTGTATTGACCCCTGGGGAATGGGCTAATAGCCTTACCAACATAAGTATCGGTGATCTACTACTATCTGAACCACCTGATAATATTGATTCCAATTGCATCAGTCCATCTGTCTACTATCTCTCACTTTCAGGCTCCATTCAGCGGTGATTCTTTTGATGCTGCAATTGATGCACTTATTTATAAACATCAGGACAAGTCTACCTTCAAACCAAATTTACATGTTTGGATAGTGTTTGTAATAGATACATTGTAGTTGTAAATTGTGAATTGGAGTATTGTGGATTTTAAGATTTTTATTTATTATTGAAAGGAATATCTTTTGTGTAGTAAATTGCATTGAAAGTTTATTATTAGATTTTTGTAGGGACAATAAAGGTGAACATTTAAGGATTAAAGACCAAAAGCTTTGGTGACCACTTTTCGGTCACTATCAAAAAAATTATTGACCATTTTATTGGTCACAAATGTAAAATGATGACAAAAAAAGTGGTCACCTTCATGAATTTTTGTGACCAATTTTTTTTGTCACAATAAATAATTTAGCGACGAACAATTTTCTGGTCACCAATGAATTCTTACTTGAATGGTTTAGTGACGACATAAATGGTGACTAATTATTGGTCACAAATCTGATAAATCATTGACCAAAGTTTTGGTCACCAAGTTGGTCACCAATTCAATTGCCCGGCTTGCCCGAAAAAAATTTAGTGACCAGTCTTTATTGTTTGGTGACCGAATTTGTGACCACTTCCTTGGTCACTAAACGTTATGTTTTAGTGACCAACTTCCCCCTGAGCTCAACTTAGTGACCACCTTCAAAATCATGGTCACCAAAACCTTTAGTGACTGAGCTTTAATGACGAGCAGGTGACGACCCATTTTTTGGTCACCAAAAGTCTTTAGTGACCAGATTTGGTCACCAAAAGTATTTTTAGTGACCAAAAATCGATCGTCACTGAAGGTCATTTTTTTTGTAGTGTCCTAAAAAGACATGTCATATATGTGGTAATCCAAATCACATCGCTATACACTGTAGGAGTAAAAATAAAATTTCTATAATAGAGACTGCACCTTGAAAGATAAGAAAAGATAAATCACCTGTAAAAAGGTCAAATCATCTTTTGCATTAACTATGAAAACTCTAAGTTTGGCAGTCTCTCACAAAAAGGTAGCAAGACTAGTGATTGTCCAATTAAAGTCAAAAATACTAAAAGACAATCAACTCAATCTGAGTCAAGTCTTGATTCTACAACTAGTGAGAAATGACCCAAGAAAGTCTGGGTCCCAAAAATTTCTAACTAGTTACTCTTTATTGTGCAGGGCAAAAAGAAGAAAACATTGTACTTGGACAGTGGATGTTCAAGCCACATGACTGGAGATAAGTCCCTGCTAAAACAATATGAAGAGAAAAGTGGCCCGAAAGTCACTTTTGGAGATGACAACAAAGGTCATACCAAGGGTTATGACAGTATTGAACATGGAGATGTTATCTTCACTGAAGTAGCACTAGTTGATGGCTTAAAGCACAATTTATTGAGTGGAAAAGAAAAGGAAATTTGTATGTTGCAAACCTTATCTCTTCCTCTGATCAAATCATGTCTCTACAACAAAGCTTCAACTGATGAAAGTTGGCTTTGGCACAAGAAGCTTTCCCACTTGAATTTCAAGAATATCAACAAGCTAGTGAGGAAAGGAGTGGTAGCTGGCATTCCACAATTGGAGTTTACACAAGATGGATTGTGTGATTCATGCCAGAAAGGGAAACAAAGAAGTATATCATTCAATAGCAAACCAGCAACATCAATCGCTGACCCTTTATAGTTGCTACACATGGATTTATTTGGTTAAGTGAATGTGATGTCTATCTTAAGAAATAAATATGCTTTGGTTATTGTGGATGATCACATGAGGTATACTTGGGTAAAATACCTCCATACAAAAGATGAAGCTGCTCAGTTAATAATTGATCATATCAAGAAGATAGAAACTGAGTCAGAGAAAACAGTAAGGGTAATAAGGAGTGATAGAGGAACAGAATTCAAGAATACCCAAGTCATTGAATTTTGCACTGAAAAACGAATAACTCATCAATATTTAGCTCCAAGAACCCCTCAACAAAATGGAGTTGTTGAGAGGAAAAACAAAACCCTTATTGAAGCACCAAAGACTATGTTACAAGAAGCAAAGCTTCCTACATATTTTTGGGAAGAAGCTATTAGCATAGCTTGCTTTACACAGAACAGATCCTTGATAAACAAAGCATACAACAAAACACCTTATGAATTAATGACTGGGAGGAAACCAACTCTCAAGTTTTTACATGTGTTTGATTGTAAGTTCTTTGTACTGAGAGATTCATCAGAGACAAGAGAAAAATTTGACTACAAGTCTGATGAGGCAATCTTCTTAGGTTATTCTCTGTCAAGCAAGGCATACAGAGTATATAATCTAAGAACAAAAGTCATTGTGGAATCAATTCAAGTTGTATTTGATGACAGAAAGATTCCAAGAATGATTGGACAAGGATTGCATGAACCACTCAGTTTTGAGAATGAATTGGATGCATGGGAATATCCATCAGAGACTAGTGAAAACCCCCAAGATAGTAATGATCCCTACATAATTGAGGGGGAGTTAACAGTTGTGCATGAAGTACCAAGGACTAATACTTTATCAGAGACTAAAGTATTAAATGAAACACAAGAAACTGGTGACATTAGTGAACCATCGGAGACTAATGGTTCACCAGGGACTAGTGTCACTGATGCACAATCAGAGACTATCTTGACATAAGGGACTATAGAGATAAACAACTCAGGGGGAGCTAATAATGAAGAAGTCAATGGTTTAGGGGGAGCAGTCTCTGATCATGTAGCTAGATTGGAAAACATCAATCTAGAAAATGAAGCCTCCACTTCAAGGTCAAATTTGCCACGTGCAATTCCATGGTTGAGAGACCACACACCAGATTTGATTATTGGAAGTATAGAGGATGGAGTCAAGACTAGAAGTGCAACTCAAAATGAATGCTTATATCTTAGTTTTCTCTCAAAGATTGAGCTAAAGAAAATTGAGGAAGCACTTCAAGATCTTGACTGGATAATAGCCATGCAAGAGGAGTTAAACCAATTCACAAGAAACAAAGTTTGGAGACTGGTACCCAAACCAAGGAATAGATCAATTATAGGTGTCAAATGGGTCTTCAAAAATAAATTGGATGAAACTGGTACAATAACAAGAAATAAAGCAAGACTGGTTGCAAAAATTTATTCTTAAGAAGAAGGAATAGATTATGATGAAACTTTTGCACTAGTAGCAAGACTTGAAGCAATCAGAATTTTCTTGGCATATGCAGCCTACAAAAACTTCAAGGTGTACCAGATAGATGTCAAGAGTGCTTTCTTAAATGGAAAATTGGAAAAGGAAGTCTATGTTCAACAACCTCCAAGTTTTGTGAATTCCAAGTTTCCAAATCATGTGTACAGGTTAGACAAAGCACTTTATGGCTTAAAACAAGCACCAAGAGCCTGGTATGTTACTCTATCTCAATTTGTACTTGAAACAAATTTGTTAGAGATATCATAGATAAAACTTTATTTTATAGAATTCAACGCTCTGACATTATACTTGTGCAAATATATGTAGATGATATTATATTTGGTTCTACAAATGAAAGACTCTGTGAAAAATTTTCAAAACTAATGCAATCTAGATATGAAATGAGTATGATGGAAGAATTAACATTTTTCATAGGATTGTAAACAAAACAATCAACTGATGAAATTTTTATCAGTCAGTTCAAGTATATCAAAGACTTATTGAGAAAATATGATTTGGTTGATTGTGCATCTGCACAAACACCCATGCCTACTGCCACCAAGCTAGATAAGGATTTAAAAGGAAAGAAAGTTGATATTACTAGCTTTAGAGGCATGATAGGCTCTCTTTTATATCTAACTAAAAGTTGACCTGATATAATGTTTGCTACATGTTTATGTGCTAGATTTTAAGCTAACCCTAGAGAGTCACATTTGATTGCTGTAAAATGAATACTCAGATATCTAAAAGGTACCCCAAACCTTGGTTTATGGTATCCCAAAGAATCTGATTTTAAACTAATTGGTTATTCAGATGCTGACTATGCAGGTTGCAAGCTTGACAGGAAAAGCACAAGTGGAAGCTGCCAACTTCTTGGAGGCAGACTTGTTTCTTGGTTTAGCAAGAAACAAAATTTAGTTTCTACTTCAACAATAGAAGCTAAATACATTGCAGCTGAGAGTTGCTGTGCTCAGATCTTATTGATCAAAAATCAACTCCTAGACTATGGTATGTCATTATCCAAAATTCCTATCTATTGTGATAATACAAGCGCCATGGCTATAACAGAAAATCTAGTGCAGTATTCAAGAACAAAACACATAGATATTAGATATCACTTCATAAGAGAACATGTAAGTGAAGTAAATATTGAATTGCACTGGATTACAACTGATAAACAACTAATAGATATATTTACAAAGCCTTTAGATGAATCTACATTTACTAGATTAGTCTATGTGTTAGGAAAGTTGAATTATGCCTCTAAAAATTGATTAAATCTGAGAGTACAAGTTGTTTAGTTGTGAGAAGCTAGAATTTAATTTATGGTTGAAGCTTTCTTAATGAACAGAAATTTTAGAAGCTAGAATTCAATTTCTAGATTGTAGTAGTTCTTGTGAACAGAAATTTTAGTAGCTAGAATTTAATTTCTGGTTGATGCTGTTTTAATTAAACAGAATTTTTGAAGCTAATAATCATTAACTTGATTGTTGGGAATGTTTTGAAAAACAAAACTATAGCAGGGACTACATTTACTTAGTCCCTCAAAGCTTAAGAGTAAAAGACTATCTTAGTCCCTGATAGTTGTTTTTGATTAGTCCCCGACTTAATCAAAAATGAACTATCAGAGACTACCTTAGTCCCCGACAGTGTTTTTGATTAGTCCTCGACTCAATCAAAAATGAACTATCGGAGACTACCTTAGTCCCCGACAGTGTTTTTGATTAGTCCCCGATTTAATAAAAAATGAACTATCGGAGACTACCTTAGTCCCCGACAGTGTTTTTGATTAGTCCCTAACTCAATCAAAAATGAACTATCGGAGACTACCTTAGTCCTCGACAGTGTTTTTGATTAGTCTTTGATTCAATCAAAAATGAACTATCAGAGACTAATCGAGTCTAGTCTCTTATGAGTGAACATATCAGAGATTAGGGCAATCTCCGATCGAGGGTAATCTGGTAGTTACTCATACCCACGATCGAAAACGGTTCACTATCTTGTGAATTGCAAACGTTTCTAACACTTTGATAAAAGTAAATCCAAACACCTTTGCAATCACAATCTCTCAAGCTGTGAAATTATTTTCTCTCTACAAACACTCTGCAATTTAACCCTTTTTCAAAGAATTTATTCCCAAGTTCACACAGATCTCTTCTATGGTGGCCAAAACAGTATGCTTTAAGTTTGGAGACTTTGATATCATCAAGACTAACCATGCAGGTTGGCTAACAAGCATGAATTTGAAGCACAGTACCACCCTTTCGTGGATTTTCTTCAAAACTCCACACTTTCCTATGCCATATACGAAGCTCTCACACAAGCCGCTGAAGTTATCACGGCTATGTGGTCCACTGCTACTGTCCAGGACAAGGATACTGACTTTCCTGTGGTAAGTTTCAGGTATGATAATACTGTCTATAATATAGATTATACTGTTGTTAATAATGCTTTACATTTACTTGTGTATGAAAACTTTAACTCTCCTGCCTCTGATGACGAAATTTTTGCTATGTTTAAAAATTTACATTATTCTTTCAGAAATTGTTTCTGTTGGGTTTATCACACGACCCCATCTAAGGTAGGAGTGCTCACTGTTCTGTGACATTATTACAAAAGCTTTTACTTCTAAATGCAGTCGCTATGATGCTATCACTACACTCACACAACAAATTCCTTTTAGTGTGTTGTATGATAGACATCTAAACATTGGGCTTTTAATTCTACAAAATCTTTTGGTAAAACTTAAATTCGGTAATAAAAATAAAATTTATTATGCTAGGTTTTTGATGATGATTGCATATTATCTAATCCTTAACCTTAATATTACTGGCATGCAAGTTGTACCAACTGTTTTGCAGAGTAAAAGAATTTTTACTGATGTGAAGCACAAATCTACAAAGGTAAAAGTTCCTTTATTTTTCCCTCTTGTCATGAGATCTACTCTCATTGATAGGCTTCCAAACCTTTATTCTTTGTCAAATTTTGAGGATACTGATCAACAAATCCCTCTTAATCCTCCAACCACTTCACAACAACAATCACTAGCCCCCTCCACAATCTCCCAAAAGACTGTGGTTGCAAAACTAAAGATAGCCAAAAAGCTCCCAATAAAAAGAAAAATAATTGAGGGAGTAAGTGAGGCTAAGGGAGATAAAGAAGCTGAGGTGGCACCTCAAAGAAAGAAGACAGTCATAACCAAAAGCCAAAAGGAATCCATTGCTTCCCAAAAGGCAATAGAGGATATAAGGAAAAACAGTGAACTGTCCATATCCTCTCAAAAGGATGTTGACATTGAAGAAAGTTCCCATCCAGGAACAACATGTACAGAGTCTGCACAACCTGTTGTTCACAAACAAGAGGAACCACAAAGAGAGAAAATACAAGAAAAGAGTGACACAAGGAGTGCACACACAGAGTCATCTATTGATGTTCCTCAATTTTCAATGTCCGAGGAACAACCAACACTCCAAACTGTACATTCTTCTCCTTTTTCTCCCATTCTTAATTCTTTTGATACTACAAGTTTACATCTTCTTGATTTTTCCCAAGAGGAGCCAATATTCGAGACAATCTCTCAAACTCATTCCATGGAGAGATCCCTAACCCCAGAAACACAAAGGGAACCCACTCTCCATGCAATCACAAGTAATTCTCCTTTACCCATCACTTCTTTAGGACTAAGTGTACATATCCATATGAGTGAGGATGTGAGAATAATTAGTGAGAGTCAGGCTCCTGACCTGGAAAAAGGAGAGGACATACATATACAAGAGAGTTAAGCTTTAGATAGCTTGGAAAAAGGAGAGATAGAGAAGCTGGGTGTCCAACCCCAGGCAAAAAGAGAGGGTGTGAGCAAGGATGAGATCCTTGAAGAAAATAAAAGAGAGAAATTTTCACCAGGTGCATTTTTAAAACCTGTTGAAACCACCACACTAGAAGCTCAAGTTTCTTCTGTTCCCTCCACTACAATCCAAACAGAAGAAATTGGGACCAATTCAAGCACAGGGGATGCAACATTACACGTTCTATCTGAAATGTCCAATGCAAACTTTGAACTCTTATATGGTCTACAACAAAGACAAGACCACATCTCTGCATTAAAGACAGAGCTTGCAAATGACCCTGTGCCTGAAGAACCTGAAGAGGAGAATGTGGATGTTTGGCTTGATGCAAACTACACAAACTCTCTTGAGGATGCAGCTGCCCAACTAAGGCAGGACTATGTGACCAACATTGGGTCAAATACAGCTGCACCATCAATCAAAGGCATTCTAGAAGAAGTAACCAATGTGGATAAGAAACATACAAAGTTTCACCACTTCTTGGTTACTGGCTTAAATGGTGCAGTAAAAAGAATGGAGGAAAGGATGGAGTTGGAAACAGAAAAGATAAGGAGGTGCTATGAAGGAAACTTTCCACAGAGGACTATCACTTCAATTGATACTATCATCAAAGACAAGTCCAAATGTGATAGTAGACTTCAAGCTCTTGAAGCCAATGTCTAACTCCTCCTTCAAAAACAAGACAGACTAGAGCAACTCTTGCTACAGGAAATTCCACACTTGGCCACCTCCTCATAACCTAAAGATGCTGATGTCAAAAAGGGGGAGAGTGGTCATTCCAAACATGTTCCTGTACCAAAACCGCAACAAAAATCTGTTCCAGTCCTTGATACAGAATTGCAAGCAATGATAGACAGAATTTTGAAGGAACATTCTAATCTTGAAGCAGCTACAAAGTCAACAACAACAACACAACCACCACCACCACCAACAACAAAAATACCAGCAACAGCAGCAGCTTCTCCTTCCATGGCACAAGCCCCAAGCACAAAAAAGGACAAAGGTAAGGGAGTCATGGTTGAAGAACCAAATAAACAAATATCTTCTCAACCAGGACAGCCCAAGCTATTGGATGATGCTATGAAGACTGCTCACTTTCCCACTCTAGTTGAATTGTTAGTAGATGGGAAAGTAGAGTTAGTTTCTCCTCAAGAGCAGAAACTAATTGAAGCTGATGCTTTACTAGCTCAGAAACTACAAGAGGAGGAGGACATGACAGCAACAAGGGAGGAGGAGGAGACAAAGAAAAAGAAAATCTCTGCAAGAAGATCAAGTGCATAGAAAACAGCCATCACCAAAAAGAAAAATAAGGAGATGGAAGAGGTAGAGAAGAAATTGAGAAGAAGGTCTTTGGTCTAGGAATCTACAAAGAAACCTGTGATTAAAGAATCTATCATGAAGCTTGCATCTCAAGAATCTCCAAGGCCAACCGAGACTACCTTAGTGGTTGTGAGTTGACCAACAAAGCCACGAATAGTTCCATCAAGGAAATCTTACAAGGTTGAAATGGCTAGCACAAAAGAAATTATCAAAGCCCTGAAAAGGAGTACAAAGTATATAAACTTGATCAAGGGTAAAAATAACAAAGAACTGCTCCATGTCTTTTTAAAAGATGGAAAGTTTTTAAAATTTGAGAGGCCAGCCTTGGAGGGACAAACTGAAGAAAATTTGGAGTGGTTGCTGACTGTAGTACTTGAGACTTCTGATCTCAACAAGGATTTTTGAAGCCAAATCCAGAAGGTGATGAAGGTGAAACATAAGTTGGACATAGTGCCAGAAGTTGATCATAAGCCTCTTGGATTATGGTATGAGACTTTTCACGGAGAGAAAGTTTTCTTCAATTATAACAGAGATATCAACAGTGTCACTGAGAGACACATCGAAGGATTTATCAGTCTACTCAAGGATGCAGAAGAAGAAATGGAGATTATCCTGAGAAAGCTGTTGATATAAAGGCGGGAAGTTTTGAGGAAATATAGAAAGTAAAGCTGTTGTGTTGGAAGGTATGTTGATTGTTGAATAAGCTGTAATCTTTATTTTTATGCTAGACTTAAAGGATTTAAATCTGAGTCTTGGTTGAACTTGAATGACAGATCTAAGATCTTAATTCAAATACATTTGTAGTTAGAAATTCTTTATTCTTTTTCTAAGTAATTTTTGTAATTTTGAGTTTTGACATCATCATCAACCTTGAAATTATGCTTATCATTATGATATTCATAATTAGGGGGAGATTGTTAGGTTTTATAACATTTGATGATGATTGTCTTTAGATTACTTAGATATACAAATGTATAGAAAGTTTTAGATAGTAACACTGAAGTTTTGTAGCTAGTAGTTATCTCTTTGGTTGTAATTCATTTATTCTTTGTAAAGAGATAGATTTATTCTTTATTTGTAAGTAACTGCTAGAAAGTTGTATCAAAGCTTCAACAAATCAAAGTGTGTATTTGTTCCATCGGAGATTATAAAAAAAAGGCTTATCAGAGATTAAGGCAACACTTATCGAAGACAAAAGATTTTGCCTATCAGAGACTAAGGCTTACGTCATCAGAGACTAAATCTAAAGCATCAGAGACTAAGCTGACGTAATCGGAGACTAATAACTCTATCGGAGACTACACAACCTGATGTCATCAGAGACTAAAAGACCAGAGAGTAAATGATGACTTGATCAGGGACTAAAGCTAAAGCGTCAGGGACTAGTCGTGACTTATTTCCTGATTAGATACAGAGCTCGAATTGAATAAGGAATGTCTTCCACGTAGATCAAGATAATATTGAAGACGTAGCTGGTAAGGAAACAAGCTAGAAATCTGTTCCAATTCAAAAAGGGAAGATTGTGTTTGATTCGAATAAGGAAGCTGAATCATTATTGATTTAGAATAGGAAACTGAATAATTAAGTTTTAGAAGCTGTAATTAGATTTACAAAATTGTAATTCGAAGATGTATAGATTTTTCATAGCTTTGTATCTTTACTATACAGAAAAGAAAAGTAGCTGATGATCATATTGTTATGATTGTTAGAATTTGTAATCAATTGTTAAAATCAATAAACGCAATTCTTTATAAATTGATTTGAGTTCTTGTTCTTTATATTCCGCAAGAAAAGTTAATTTCTTAAAGAACAAGTAATCGAAAAGAATTTAAAGAACTTGTATTCAACCCCCCCCCCCCCCCCCCCCCCCGCCCCGCCCCCCTTCTACAAGTTCTCGGCTATCTCAATAGGAAAACAGGATTTACAAGGAAATAAAGTTGATATTATTAGCTTTAGATGCATGATAGGCTCTCTTTTCTATCTAACTGCAAGTAGACCTGACATAATGTTTGCTACATGTTTATGTACTAGATTTCAAGTTGATCCTAGAGAATCACATTTAATTGCTGTCAAAAGAATACTCAGATATCTAAAGGCTACCCCAAAACCTTAGGTTATTGTATCCCAAAGAATCTGATGTTAAACTAATTGGTTATTCATATGTTGATTATGCAGGGTGCAAGCTTGATAGAAAAAGCACAAGTGGAAGCTGCCAACTTCTTGTAGGCAGACTTGTTTCTTGGTTTAGCAAGAAACATAATTCAGTTTCTACTTCAACAGCAGAAGCTGAATATATTGCAGCTGGGAGTTGCTGTGCTCATATCTTATGGATCAAAAATCAACTCTTAGACTATGGTATGTCATTATCCAAAATTCCTATCTATTTTTATAATACAAGTGCCATAGCTATAATAGAAAATCCAGTGCTGCATTCAAGAACAAAACATATAGATATTAGATATCATTTCATAAGAGAACATGTAAGTGAAGGAAATATTAAATTGCACTGGGTTACAACTGATAAACAACTTGTAGACATATTCACAAAGCCTTTAGATAAATCTACATTTTCTAGATTAGTTTCTGAATTAGGAATGTTGAATTATGCTTCTAAAAATTAATTTCATATTTTGAAAGCAAGTTGTTTGAGTTGTAAGAAGCTAGAATTTAAATTCTGGAAACTAAAGTTGTTCTTTAATGGATAAAATTTAAGAAGCTAGAATTTAATTTCTAGATTGCAGCTGTTCTTGTGAACAAAATTTTAGAAGCTAGAATTTAATTTCTAGATTTCAGTTGTTCTTGTGAACAGAATTTTAATAGCTAGAATTTAAATTTCTGGAATGTAGCTGTTATTAAATAACATATTTTTTTTAAGCTGTTTTAATTAAACAGAATTTTTGAAGCTAATAATCATTAATTTGATTGTTGAAAATGTTTTGAAAAACAAAATTGTAGCAGGGACTACATTTTCTTAGTCCCTGAAAGCTTTAGAGTAAGAGACTATCTTAGTCCCTAACAGTGTTTTTGATTAGTCCCCGACTCAATCAAAAATGAACTATCGGACACTAATCGGGCCTAGTCTCTTATGAGTGAACATGTCAAAGATTAGGGCAATCTTCGATCGAGGGTAAACTGGTAGTTACCCATAATTCACTCAGAATTGCAAACGTTTCTAACACTTTGATAAAAGTAATTTCAAACGTCTTTGCAATCACAAACTCTCAAGCTCTGAAATTATTTTCTCTCTAAAAACACTCTGTAATTTAACCTTTTTCAATGAAATTCTTCAAAGTTTTCACAGATCTCTTCAATGGCGGCCAAAACTGTATGCTTCAAGTTCGGAGACTTCGATTTCATAAAGACCAACAATGCAGGGGTGATCAACAAACATGAATTTGAAGCACAGTACCATCCGTTTGTACATTTTCTACAAAACTCTTCACTTTCGTACGCCATATACGAAGCTCCCACACAAGCAGCTGAAGTTGTCACGGCCATGTGGTCCACTACAACCATACAGGATGAAGATGCTGACTCTCCTGTGGTAAGTTTTAGGTATGATAATACTATCTATACCATAGATCATACTGTTATTAATAATGCTTTACGTCTACCTGTGTTTGAAAACTTTGACTCTCCTGCCCCTAATGAAGAAATTTTTGCTATGCTTAAAAACTTACATTATTCTTCATAAATTGTTTCTGTTGGGTCAATCACTCAACCCCATCTAAGGCATGAGTGGTCACTGTTCTTTGACATTATAACAAAAGCTTTTTCTTCAAAATGCAGAGGCTATGATGCTATCACTACACTCACACAACAAATTGCTTTCAGTGTGTTGTATGATAGACCTCTAAATATTGGGCTTTTAATTCTACAAAATCTTTTGGTAAAACTCAAATCCGGTAATAAAAATAAAATTTATTATGCTAGGTTTTTTATGATGATTGCATACTATCTAATCCCTAACCTTCATATTACTGGCATGCAAGTTGTACCAACTGTTTTGCAGAGTAAAAGAATTTTTACTGATGTGAAGCATAAATTTGCAAAGGTAAAGGTTCCTTTATTTTTTTCTCTTGTCATGAGATCTACTCTCATTGATAGGCTTCCAAATCTTTATTCTTTGTTATTTCTTGAGGATACTAAACATCAAAACCCTATTAATCCTCCAACCACTTCACAACAACACTCTAAAGCCACCTCCACAGTTTCTCAAAAAACTGTGGTTGAAAAATCCAAGACAGCCAAAACGCTCCCAATAAAAAGAAAAATAATTGAGGGAGTAAGTGAGGCTAAGGGAGATAAACAAGCTGAGGTGGCACCTCAAAGAAAGAAGACAGTCATAACCAAAAGCGAAAAGGAATCCATTGCTTCCCAAAAGGCAATAGAGGATATAAGGAAAAACAGTGAACTGTCCATATCCTCTCAAAAGGATGTTGACATTGAAGAAAGTTTCCAACCAAGAACGACATGTACAGAGTCTGTACAACAACAAGAGGAACCACAGAGAGAGAAAATACAAGAAAAGAGTGACACCAGGTGTGCACATACGGAGTCATCTATTAATGTTCCTCAATTTTCAATTTATGAGGAACAACCAACACTCCCCATTGTACATTCTTCTCAATTTCTTGATTCTTTTGAACACAAAATTCCTCTAGATCTTTTCCTAGAGGAGTCAATACTCGAGACAAGCTCTCAAACACCTTCCTTGGAGAGATCCCTAGCCACAGACATACAAAGGGAACCCCCTCTCCTTGGTGCCTCCACTACTTCTCAAACCCCTTTTTCTTTAGGACAGAGTGATACAATCCAAAAGAGTGAGTCTGAGAAAATAATTTGTGAGAGTCAGGCTCCTGACCTGGAAAAAGGAGAGCAACAAATTCAAGAGAGTCAAGCTTTAGACAGCTTGGAAAAAGGAGAGATAGTGAATCTGGGTGCCTAACCCTAGGCAAAAGGTGAGGGTGTGAGCAAGGATGAGATCATTGAAGAAAAGAAAAAACACCAATTTTCAGCAGGTGAATTTTTAAAACCTGTTGAAACCACCACACCAGCAGCCCAAGTTTCCTTTGCACCATCAACTGCTACAACATCAACAGAGGAAATTGGGAGCTGCTCCTGGACAGGGGATGCAGCCTTAAACATCATCTCTAAAATATCAAATGCAGATTTTGAGACTTTTTATGGCGTACAACAAACTCAAGATTACATTTCTGCATTGAAGACAGGGCTTGAAAATGAACTTGTCCCTGAGGAACTAGAGGAGGAAAATGTGGATGTTTGGCTTGATGCAAACTTCACCTACTCTCTGGAGGATGCAGCTGCCCAACTAAGGCAGGATTATGTGACCAATATTGGGTCAAATGCAGCTGCTCCATCCATCAAGGACATACTAGAAGAAGTAACCAAGGTGGATAAGAAACATACAAAGTTTTATCACTTCTTGGTTATTGGTATAAATGCTGCAGTAAAGAAAATGGAGGAAAGGATGGAGTTGGAGACAAAAAAGCTAAGGAGGTGCTACGAAGGACACTTGCCAAGGAGGACTATCACTTCAATTGATACCATCATCAAAGAGAAGTCCAAGACTGACAGTCGACTTCAAGCCCTTGAATCAAATGTCAATCTCCTACTCCAGAAACAAGACCGAATGGAACAATTATTGCTGCAGGCAATTCCACATTTGGCCACCCCCTCTCAACCCAACGATGCTGATGTCAAAAACGGGGAGAGTGGTCATGTCAAACCTGTACCCAAACCACATTCAAAATATGTTCCTGTCATTGATGTTGAGTTGCAGGCAATGATGGACAGAATTTTGAAAAAGCATTCGGATCTTGAGGCAGCTATAAAATCAACAAGAACAACACAACTATCACTACCACCACCAACAACAATACCAGCATCAACAACAACAAAGAAAGTATCTCCTCATACTCAACAAACTGCACAAGCCCCAAGCACTTCAAAAGAAAAAGGCAAGGGTGCTCTGGTTGAGGAACCAAAGAAGTCAAAATCTGCTCAACCAGGACAACCTAAGCTAATGGGGGATGCCATGAAGACTGCTCACTTTCCCACTCCAGTTGAATTAATAGTGTATGGGAAAGTCGAGTTAATTTATCCTCAGGAACAAAAACTCATTGAAGCAGATGCTTTACTTGCACAAAAGCTACAAGAGGAGGAGGACATGGCTGCAGCAAGGGAGGGGGAGGAGGCAAAGAAAAGGAAAATCTCTATAAAAAGGTCAAATGCACAGAAGGTAGCCATCACCAAGAAGAAGAATACGGAGATAGAAGAGGCTGAGAAGAAATCAAGGAGAAGATCTTTGGTCCAGGAATCTGCAAAGAAACCTATGACTAAAGAATCTATCAAGAAACCTGCTTCTCAAGAACCTCCAAGGCCAACTGAGACTACCTTAGTGGCTGTGAGTGGACCAACAAAGCCACGAACACACTACAAAAAAAATGGGCTTTAGTGACAAAAATTTTAGTGCCAAACAAAATTCTGGTCACCAAAAGTAGCCTTTACTGACTGAATTTTTTTTTGGTCACCAAATGTTAGTGAACAAACAAATTTAGTGACCAAAACAAGAAAGTGGTCAATAAATTTCCTTTAGTGACCGAATTTGGTGACCACATCTTTGTATCTTCAATAAATTTTTCTTTAGTGACTAGAAATGGTCACTAAATTTTTTGGTGAAAAATTACATTTTCACTCTATATAATTTTATGATATAATAATGTATAGTAATTTTGTTTACTTTATAATAACATATAACTTTATGATATATTATTTTTTTGTTGTGTAATATTAGTGATAACATTTTTATAAAAAAAAGGTACTATTTTTTTTTTTTTTTTTACTATAACTCTCCATATTAAGCAATTTATTATCATTTATGTTTTAACTTTATATTTATACTTTATATTATCATTTACTTTTTTTACTTTATATTTTTTTACTATTTTTTTAATTTATATTATTTTTACTTTATATTTTTTTTTACTATTTTTTTCTATTAAATCTTTAAAGAGGTATACATACTTCTCTTTTATTTTTACATTTATTATCATTTTTGTTTATACCATTGTGTAGATCATAATTTTCAGTATCATTTTCATATATAGCACATATTTATAGCATTTATGGTTTGAGAGTTATTGATTTTTAAAGTTTAATCAAAAAAAAAATAAAAAATCATGAACAATTACTGTGACCCGAAAACCCGAAAGTTTTCCAATCCCGATTCACGCTTGATTAATTCATCTTTGTTCGAATTGATTAAATGAACTTGTTTCTACACTTCTATCGTTCGATTTCCCTCAATCAATTGCAAAAATGGCAAATCATAGCTCGTTTCCTTGCTCGGCCGAAACTTTGAAAACCCGAATTGTTCTTCTTGATTTTTCGTGCGATTTAGTTGTTAAAACTTGCAATTGATTCTATGAGTGAGTTTCTGGAAGTCTCGGGATTCATTTCCATACTTGGTTCGTCAAAAATGGTTGCTTTTTCGAAGTTTTCAAGCTCGGCTATTAATGGAGGTTTCGCTGCCGGCGACGAGCTACTGGCGGCGAGGTTCGATCATCCGTTCCAGTGGGTTTCAGGCAACGGCGTGAAGGAAAATGGGGTAATCGTATATGGGAATTGTAACGGTAGTGCCTCTACCTCATTTCGTTGTGTGTGCGTGCGTGAATCAAGCTGCCATAGTTGCGAACGGCTGGAAATGGCACCAGCGGCCGGCGACGTGCTGCAAACCCTACTGACGAAGAAGACGGGTTGGTCCGACCCGAATCCGACCCGGATTTGACATTTGACCCACTGTTGACTCAATTCCTTTAGTGACCACTTTCCTTTGAACAACTTAGTGACCACCTTCAAAATCGTGGTCACCAAAGCCTTTAGTGATTGAGCTTTAATGACGATTCGGTGACGACCCATTTTTTGGTCACCAAAAATCTTTAGTGACCAGATTTGGTCACCAAAAGTACTTTTAGTGACCAAACATTGATCGTCACTAAAGGCCATTTTTTTTATAGTGACAGTTCCACCAAGGAAATCTTACAAGGTCGAAATGGATAGCGCAGAAGAAATTACCAAAGCCCTGAAAAGGAGTACAAAGAATATTAACTTGATCAAGGGCAAGGACAACAAAGAATTGCTCCATATCTTTTTAAAAGACGGAGAATCTTTGAAATTCAAGAAGCCAGCCTTGGAGGGAAAAACTAAAGCGAACTTGGAGTGGTTGCTTACTGTGGTGTTTGAAATTTCTGATCTGAACAAGTAATTTTGAAGCCAAATACAGAAGGTGATAAAGGTGATACATAATTTGGACACAGTGCCAAAAGTTGATCCAAAGCCTCTTAGACTATGGTATGAGACTTTTCATGGAGAGAGGGTATTCTTCATCTACAACAGAGACATAAACAGTGTAAATGAAAGACATATTGAATAATTTATCAGTCTTCTCAACGATTCTGAAGAAGAAACAGAGGTTATTCTTAGGAAGTTGTTGATAAAAAGGCTAAAAGTAACGAAGAAAAAGATGAAGTTGTTGAAGTTGAAGGTATGTTGGTTGTTAAATAAGCTGTAATTTTTTTCTGAAGCCAGACTTAAAGGATTTAAACCTAAGTCTTGGTGGAAGCTAAATGACAGATCAAAGATCTTAATTCAGATACATTTGTAGTTAGTAATTCTTTATTCTTTTTCTAAGTAATACTTGTAATTTTGAGTTTTGACATCATCATCAACCTTGAAATTATGCTTATTATTCTGATATTCATAATTAGGGGAGATTGTTAGGTTTTATAACATTTGATGATGATTGTCTTTAGAGTACTTAGATATACAAATGTATAGAATGTGTTAATTAGTAACGCTAAAGTTTTGTACCCAGTAGTTATCTCTTTGGATGTAATTCATTTATTCTTTGTAAAGAGATAGATTCATTCTTTAATTGTAAGTAACTGCTGGAAAGTTGTATCAAAGCTTCAACAAGTCAAAGTGTGTATTTGATCCATCGGAGATTACAAAAAGGCTTATCGGAGATTAAGGCAACACTTATCGGACACTAAGGATTTTGCCTACAAGATACTAAGTTTTACCTATCAGAGTGTTTTCCCAGTGAGATGCCGAGAACTTGTAGAAGGGGGGGTTGAATACAAGTTCTTTGAAAATTCTTCGATTACTTGTTCTTTAAGAAACTAAATTTTTCTTGCGGAATAAAAAGAAGAAGAACACAAATCTATTTATAAACAATTGCTTTATTGATTTACAATTGAATACAAATCCTAACAATCACAATAATGTAATCGTCAGCTTATTTTCTATTCTGTATAGGAAAAGATACAAAACTATGAAAAACCTATATAGCTTCTGAATTACACTCTGTAACTAATTACAGCTTCTATAACAACTGAATTACATTTAACTCAGTTCCTATTCTAAATAAAATTCAGCTTCCTTATTCGAATCAAATACAATCTTTCCTTTTTGATAGGAATAGATTTCTGGTTAGTTTCCTTACTAGCTACGTCTTCAATAATATTTTACATTACGTGGAAGACATTCCTTTTTCAATTCGAACTCTGTATCTATCAGAGATTAATTCACAATTAGTCTCTGATGCTTCTTTTAGTCCCTGACGTATCTTTTAGTCTCTGGTACATTTAGTCCCTGATGACTCTTTTAGTCCCTGGTACGTTTAGTCCCTCATGACTTTTAGTCCATGATGACGTTAGCTTGTGTAGTCTCCGATAGTGTTATTTAGTCTCCGACACGTTAAGGCTTAGTCTCCGATGACGTCAACTTAGTCTCTGATCCCTTTTTCTTTAATCTCTAATGACGTAAGCTTTTAGTCTTCGATAGAAAAACTAGTCTCTAACAGTTACAACATTTTAGTCTCTGACCAGTTCTTCTAGTCTCCGATAAGCCTTTTTGCAAACTCTAACAGATCAAATACACAACTTGACTTCTTGAAGCTTCGATACTCCATTCCAGCAGTTAATTACAAATAAAAAATAATCGTATCTCTTTACAAAGAATAAATGAATTACAAACAAAGAGATAACTACTGGCTACAAAACTTCAGTGTTACTAATTAACACTTTCTATACATTTGTATTCTAACTAATCTAAAGACAATCATCATCAAATGTTCTAAAACCTAACACGGAGACTAATGCTTACGTCATCAGAGACTAAATCTAAAGCATCAGAGACTAAGCTGACGTCTTTGGAGACTAAGCCTAAAAGCATCGGAGACTAATAACTCTATCAGAGACTATACAACCTGACGTCATCAGAGACTAAAAGACCAGAGACTAAATGATGACTTGATCAGGGACTAAAGCTGAAGCTGTCAGGGAGTAGTCGTGAATTATTCCCTGATGAGATACAAAGTTTGAATTGAATAAGGAATGTCTTCCATGTAGATCAAGATATTATTGAAGACGTAGTTGGTAAGGAAACAATCTAGAAATCTGTTCCTAATCAAAAAGGAAAGGTTGTATTTGAGTCAAATAAGGAAGCTGAATCATTATTGATTTAGAATAGGAAACTGAGTTAATGGTAATTCAGTTTTAGAAGCTGTAATTAGGTTTACAGAATTGTAGAAATTCGAAGCTGTATGGAATTCATAGTTTGTATCTTTACTATACAGAATAGAAACTGACGATCATATTGTTGTGATTGTTAGAATTTGTAATCAATTGTTAAATCAATAAAAGCAATTGTTTATAAATTGATTTGAGTTCTTGTTCTTTATTTCCACAAGTAATAATTGATTTCTTGAAGAACAAGTAATCGAAAAGAAGTCAAAGAACTTGTATTCACCCCCCCTTCTACAAGTTCTCGGCTACCTCACTGGGAAAATAGAAACTATTATTATGCTAATCCCTCTATGCCTAATGTTTATAATAACTCAAGGAGACTGTCTCCTCAAAGGTCAACGGTTGTTCATAAGCCACCTAGGACCAAGGTGGATCTTTCACCTCCTAAAAAGAGGAAAGAAAAGAAAAAGAATACATAACCAATGACCAATTGTAAGCTTGTGATTAAAACTTTTAAATAAAAACCCAAGCAGGTTTGGGTTCCTAAAAGAACTTGTTAGGTCCCAAAGGGTAAAAATACTAGAAGGGGGGTTGAATAGTGTTTTTCAAAAATTAAGTCTTACTTAGAAAACTTTACTGAATTCAAAATCTTCTTGCTTATAAAAAGGTTTCTTATGATTTTCAAAGAATTTAGCAGCGAAATTGTTTTAAGCAAAGAACCCCTTAGATTTTGTATCAAAAGTTAATGGTTTGAAGTAGCAAAGATAGTAAGTCTTTGCTGAACAAGTTCAGCAGGACTAAAGCAAAGCACAGCAAAGCAAGGAAGCAATATAAAAGATAAGCAGGAGAAGAGATAGAATTTTTATAGTGGTTCGGAATAATCCTACTCCACTCTTCTTCTCTTTTACTTGAGAAAGCTATCACTATAATCTGTTCACACAGAACAATCAGCAAGAGGACACAGTCCAATTTACAATGGGTCACTTAGACCACTTTAGCAGGACACTTAGTCCAATTGTCACACAGACACTAAGAAGATTTCAGAAAATCTTGCTTGTTATCTTCAAGTAGAAGGCTCCTTGGTTGAGCAGATAGATAGCACTTGTTCAAACTTGATGATGTCTTGCTGTAGCCTTTAAGATGTCAGAGAGTTTTTGCTCAGAGGTAGTTGGTTCATTGATTGTTAGTCATAAATGAAATTTATGACTTCTATTTATACTCCTCCAAAGAATCTATCCGTTGGACATTTGAAATATATCCGTTGGAGTGTACTGTCCTCGATGTGACTTGTACCTTTTCAGCAGTCCTTGCTTAGTTCAAAAAAGTTAGCCGTTTTTCTGTCTTCTAGTGCCTTTCAGCAGAGATTCCTAGAAGTTGACTAAGTAGGGAATAAGATAGCTTTTTCTGACAATCTTCACTTTGATAAGCAAAGGATCTTGCTTACTAGTCCTTGCTTATTTCCATTCTAAGCAGGACTATACTTGGAAAATTCTTCATCTTCAGAATCCTTCATAGCAGGCTTATCAGTAGACTTCAATGGTGATCAAAGGTCCTTGCTTAACTACAAATCATATCCACCTAACATGTTGGATATTTTTCTAAGTCCTTTTACATTGTCTAAGCAAGGACTATATTACATCATCAATTCTTATATATTAAACACAATGAAAGTTTAAGCAAAGATAATATAAGCAGGGGTGCAACAACAATCTCCCCCTAATTGATGATGTCAAAACGAGTTATTTTGATCACCACAGCAAGAACCAAAAAGAATTTCATTTTATTTCAAAATGTTTGAGTATTACAAGTTAAAATGAAATTACACAACAAAAGAAATTATACATCAGCAGGTTCATCCGATCCCTGCTGGTCTTCTCCTTCTCCAAACTTCAGCAAGTCTTGCCTTCGCTTCTCCTCTGCTGCCTCTTTCTCTCTTTTCCTTGCCTCCTTCTCTGCTTTCCTCCTCTGCATCCTTTCCTTCTTTCTGTCATACTCCAGCTGCATTTCTTGTACCCTGAGTCTCTTCATTTCCACCTCGTACTGCTTAATTTTTGATTCTGATTCTTTGATGCTTGCTATAAGCTTGAGATTTTCAGCAGGCCCCGACTTCATTGAAATGACATCAGCTTCTTCAAGGGCCTTCTGAAGTCTCATGTACGGGGATGGATTCATGATTTGCACAGCAGACTCAGGGATATGCTTGGGAAGTCTCTTTCTTCTTGGTACAGCAACTGGAGTAGTAGCAGGGATCCTATCAGCAGGAATAGGATCAGCAGGGATGATTTGCTCGGCTTGTTCTTGCTGTGCTTCATGACCTCTCTCCCCCTTTTTGATATCATCAGCCATTTTGGGGAGAAAGTCAATCAGCTTATTGAGTGTTTGCTGCAACTTTTCAAGCTTTTGCTCTATCTTCGACAATCTGGAGACTAAGGCAGGATCAGCAGAGGTTTCGACAGCAGGGTTGCACTCAGCAGGAAGCCTTGTTAAGACTTGTGCTAGTTGAGCCTCAAGTTTAGCAAGCTTTTGTGCAGTAGGAGAGTCCTTGCTGATAGCTGGTTGTGGGTCGGATCCAGCAGGTTCTTCAGAATGTGCCTCATCAGCAGGAATGTCCTTGTCCTCCCCCTCAATTGCTAGCATCTCAGCAGACGACTCAGCAGGAGTGGGCTCCCCCTCAGATAGTACCCTTGCTGGACATTGATTGTTAGGTCCTTCTTGAAAGTTCTCTGCAAGGTACTCATCGGGATCCAAGCCGGCAGCAAGAGCGTCTTCAATCAGCAAGGACCTGATGAGTTCCTCTGATTGTTTTTCCTTTGTTCGTTCAGCAGGAACATCATCAGAGTCACTGTCACTGTCACTGCTGGATGCTTGAATTTGCTTTCCCTTCCCTTTGCCCTTGACAGCAGTATGTTTTCTTCTTGAAGGAAGGGTCGGGTCAGCAGGAGACCGAATGGTGAAGCCAGGGAGGACAAGTCTTTGGGCAGCAGAGGGTTTGGCAACCGTGTCTGCTGATTGCTCCGCTGGGGACACTGCTGATCTATCTATTTCTCCAGTGTAGTATAGAGGTGGTGGATTGGCTTTATTTGCAGGATGGAAAACAATCTCCACTACAGCAGGTCCATTCACAGAGTCTGGAGTGTCAACAGACTCGTCTTCTGTGAACTCCAGAATTTCAGTAGGAGTGGCAGGTTCCTTTGCTGTAGAGTCAGCAGGGATAGGTTCAGTGGGAGTCGCCACCTCCGTCATTTCATCAATCTCTCTGAAGATATCAGAGGATGATCTTTGCTGTTCTTCAGCAGGGATAGGAGATGAATCAGCAGGGAGGTAGTTGTCAATTTCTTCAAAAATTTCATCTCCTGCTGACTCAGGAGTGAGAGGGACTGCTGAGGGGATGTCTTCTTCAGAGGGAGGTTCCACATCAGATCCTCCAGCAGCAATGGCTTCAGCAGCCAAATCTTCATCATATAATTCCATGTAAAATTCATAAATTTCCCTCTCCTCCTTGGTCAATGTAGAGAGGTCAAATTCAGTAGGCGTTGCCTTGGACTTCTTTTTAGGCCTCTGAATTTGACCTGCTGCTCTCCTCTTCTTGCTGGGTTGACCAGCAGGAATGCGTTCGTCACTTCTGGCATTAGGTGTTGAAGATGTTTGCCCCTCTGCTGGTCCCCTAGCTCTCCTTGCTGCAGCTGCTTTGGCCAGGGCAGCAGGGTTGCGCCCATAGTTTTTCAGCAGGGATGTAGTGATCACCTTGCTGTACATAAGCTTTTTGCCCTGGGTCCCTGCTGGGAAGTGTTCTCCAAGTAGTCCCTTGAGCAGCAGGAACAGAGTTCGTCCATGGAGGATCTTTGTCTTCCTCTTGCTGGAGAAGGATTCAGCAAGGACTTCGAAGAAGATTTGAGCCCAGTTGATTGGCTCCCCATCCTTCAGCAAGGATACCAATGATATAACCCTTGCTGATGCATCGTCTTGAGAGGTGAACTTACACAGCAAGGTCTTGTGAAGTATGTCCATGAGGAAGTCCCATTTCCTTGGGAAATCCTTTCTTTTCTTGCTTGCATGGGTCTTGACATATCCCAAATCAGCAAGGACAGTAGTAGAGACTGTAGGTGGAGTCAGCAGACCTACACTTGGCATCTGAAGTACACGGGCGATGCTTGCTGGTGTAATGAGAACTATCTGCCCATTTGCCCGTCCGATGATGCTGTGGTCTCAAACTTGTATTTTTGAGCAGAACTCTCTGATCACTTCCCCATATATGGGAGTATCAGCAGAGATGACATAATGTATCCCACTGTTCCTCACCAGGGATATAACTTCAGTTATTTCAGCATCTTGAATCCCAGCAAAGGAATCTATGTCGATGATGGACTCAGATTCAATCTTGTCTAGCCAGTTGGCCATGTCTGCTGATAGTGATCGGAAAAAGTAGTCGGAGGTAATTACGGCAGTTTTCAGCAGGGATTAGAATGAATATAGAGAGAGAGAGATCAGAGCTGTGGTTTCAGTAAATTTGAGAAGGGTTAAAAATGAGTTTATATAGGAGGTAAAGAAGTTGAAGTGTTTAGAGAGTGGTAACTGCTTTCAGAAGGTGAAGAGTTAGTGGGAGAAAAATATGGGTAGTAGTGAGAATTAATTACCGAAAGGACAGCAGCCGTAAAAAGTTTATGGATCAGAGTGACATTTAATGAGGTGAGAGAAAATATTGCGGCTTGATATGATGACCTACTTTTCCGGCGGTAAACGTGGATAGGATCAGACTTGTTGTAATACATCTTTGTTGATATGGAAGGGTAGGGCTGGAATCAGCAAGAATAGTATCCTTGCTGTTTTTGAGTGTTACAGCAGAAATGCCCTTTGCTCAAGGAGACAACAAGGACTAACATAGTTTCTGAAACAGCAGTTTTCTCTGGACGTCTCCCCCTTTTTCAAAATTATTCAGCAGGGATGATGTGGAAGTTCCAGCAAGGAATAATTGACGTTCCAGCAGGGATTCACATAGTTTCTGAAACAGCAGTTTCGTCGAGGGGTCTCCCTTTTTCAGAATTTAACAGCAAGGACATCAGCGATCAGCAAGGATGTTATCAGCAACATGAAATTTGTCTTTCAGCAGGGATTGATGTCTGCTGAGACATCAGCAGCATCTTTGATATTTGGGTAGCGTCCGTCATTTCAGCAGCGATGACATTTCAGCAAGGGATTTGACATTCCAGCAGGAGTTAACATAGTTTTTGAAATATTCCATTCTCTGGATGTCTCCCCCTTTTTCAAAATTTCCAGTAGGGATGTGGAAATTTCAGCAGCATTTGGACTTGATCAGCAAGGACTGGATCAGCAGGGACTTCGTTCAGCAACGTTTGACACGTCATCAGCAAGGATAGGAAGGTCTGCTGAGACATCAGCAGTGCTTTTTCTCCTGAAATTATCTTGCTAAGAACGAAAGTCCTTGCGCAAACAAGATGTTAGTAGCAAAATGCCTATTCATAATTTAACATGCCTAATTCACTTATCAACTTGTTAAAACGATTTTCATCCAAGGGTTTTGTAAAAACATCTGCTAATTGATTTTCAGTAGGAATATAGTTTATCTCTGTGGTACCTTGCTGAACATGATCTCTAATGAAATGATGCCTTATATCTATATGTTTAGTTCTAGAATGTAAAACAGGATTATAAGCAATGGCAACAGCACTAGTATTATCACAGAATATAGGGATAGACTTGAAATCAAACCCGTAGTCAGCAAGTTGGTTTTTCATCCACAAAATTTGAGCAACACAGTTTCCTGCTGATATGTACTCAGCTTCAGCAGTGGATGTTGACACGGAGTTTTGCTTCTTGCTGAACCACGAAACAAGTCTTCCACCAAAAAATTGGCATGTTCCACTCGTGCTTTTCCTATCTATTTTACACCCAGCAAAGTCTGCATCGAAATATCCAGCAAGGTTGAAGTTAGAATCTTTTGGATACCATATTCCTAAGTTAGGAGTTCCTCTAAGATATCTGAAAATTCTCTTAACAGAAGCTAAATGTGATTCTTTGGGGTTAGATTGAAAACGTGCACAAATACATGTAGCAAACATAATATCCGGTGTACTAGCAGTTAAGTACAGCAAGGATCCGATCATACCTCGATAGCTCGTTATGTCTACGGATTTACCTTGCTCATCTTTATCTAACTTTGTTGCTGATGAAATGGGAGTTTTCATAGGACTTGCTGATTCTAACCCAAACTTCTTAAGCAGGTCTTTGGTGTACTTCGATTGATTGATGAAAATTCCATCACCTCTTTGCTTAATTTGAAGTCCAAGGAAGAAGTTCAGCTCTCCCATCATGCTCATCTCAAATTTACTCTGCATAAGCTTAGGAAATCTCGCACAAAGTTTTTCATCAGTAGAACCAAAAATTATATCGTCTACATAGATTTGTACTAGCAAAGTTTTATCTTTATGCTTTCTAATGAAAAGAGTAGTATCAACTTTACCTCTACTGAAACCTTCATCAATTAAAAAGGAAGATAAAGTATCATACCATGCACGTGGGGCTTGCTTAAAACCATACAAAGCTTTATCAAGCTTATAAACATGGTGGGGATTGGCATGATCAGCAAAGCCTGGAGGTTGCTCCACATAGACTTCCTCCTGAAGTTCTCCATTCAGAAATGCACTCTTGACATCCATCTGAAACACCTTGAAGTCTTGATAAGCAGCGTAAGCAAGAAAGATCCTTATGGCTTCAAGCCTTGCTACTGGAGCAAAGGTTTCATCATAGTCGATTCCTTCCTCCTGAGAGTAGCCTTTAGCCACAAGTCTTGCTTTGTTCCTTGTGATGACTCCGTCTTCATCCATCTTGTTTCGGAACACCCACTTGGTGCCAATTACTGCATGATTTCTTGGCCTGGGAACAAGATTCCAAACTTTGTTCCTGCTGAATTGGTTTAGCTCTTCTTGCATAGCAAGGACCCAATCAGCATCAGCAAGAGCATCCTCAATTTTCTTAGGTTCCATTTGAGATAGGAAGCTTAGAAAACTACTTTCGTTTTGAGCAGATCTTCTGGTCTTTACTGAGCTTGTAGGATTTCCAATTATCAAGTCTTCTGAGTGAGACTTGGTCCATTTCATCCTTCTTGGTAGATCTGTTCGAATGTCTTGCTGTCTTAGTTCCTCCAAGTTGGGTTCATCATCTTTTACTTCAGCAGGGGTGCTATCCGATGGAGTAGTGCTTTCTGAAGATACTTCAGCAGGGACTTCCTTTGACTCTGCAGCCTGTAGATTTTCATTTGGTTCCTGCTCAGTTATAAGAGGGAGTGAACCACTTGGTTCCTCATGGTTAGTTTCATCAAATACAACATGAACTGACTCTTCTACTGTTAGTGTTGGGTTTCGTACCAGCAAACGCAGCGGAAAAATACGATTTAAAATAAAACAAAACGAAACCCAAACCCGAGGATCTATGCGAAACAGTTTAATACAGATAGTTCAAGATTTTACCGATTAAAAGTGCGAATCTGAAACTTTGGTGAAGGTGTTGATCGTCTCCAAAGCTTTAACGCAACCCAACTGGACAGCGTCTCTACGGTATCCACACGAACACCCGCGAACCGTCTTACGATTCGAGCAAAGAGGATAACAGTACTAGCTGTAAATAATCTGTATCTCTTTTATCTCTCTTATGAACGGCTACGTCAAAACGTTGGTTGTTCAAGAGAAAAATTCAATGTCTATCTCTCTTTCAGAGAATAGCTAATATATCATATATATAGCCTTCTATAGAGTAGATTCCAAAACCTAATCTAATTAGGTGATTAGAATCCGAATCCTATATTCATTAGATATATATTTAATTAAGTCTCACTTAATTAATATATGTACAAATAAATATATATTCGTATTTCCTTCTAAAGGACTCTACTTCATACAGATTACATATATAAATATATATATATATATATATAATTTAAAGTCATGATTTAATTAAATCAATCTTATTGATATATTAAAATCATTGACATTTAAATTATATCTCCTTGACGAATATTCTATGTGTGTGACCCTGTAGGTTATTATTACATTGGCAATAATTTTAAATCATATTATAAAATTATAAACAGTGAGCGGCATCTAGTAATACATCACTGTTACCCAAGTAATAATAAAGTCATAGATTCGACGTTACCTTTTGTGACCAATGTTTCAATGTAATTTAATCCTTTAAACCATGATATCTAAGATTAAATTCAAGGCATGGATGTGTCATCCTCTTTATAATTTAATCTCAGTTTTCTTGATCAATGAGTAAACTATATGAAACAAATCTCTATTTGAGCATGGCCATGCATTTCATAGTTTCACTCAATCAAGAGGCCTATAGATATCACCCCTAATTTATAGGAGGGTTAAATTCCATCTACATCATTCCCATTTCTCACATAACTCATTATGCATCCAACAATCACCTTTATCGTCCACCCGGTTAAAGGTGACTTTTGATAATGTCAAAACGCATAACTCCTTATGTAGAAATGTCATGACTTCAGGTCGAAGGACCATTACATCATTGTCACTATGAGAATTACTTATGACACATAGCATAACGCTCCATGTAGAATTCTCATGGTGGGTCTATCCAGTACTATGTTCTCAAACATGTACCTATGTATCAACTTAATATATCTCGTATATATTTATGACCAATGAGATATAGCCATCAGTTAATCCACATACTAGTCTCAATGTATTATTGTTGTCCCACTGACAATGATACTCGACTAGGGACATTTAAGAATAATGATACTTTACATACTTATATGATCTCATATTCAAGTCACATACTTGAATCCATATAATTAGTATCATTCTTCTAAGGACATTTATTATGTTAACATTTATATTACGCAGTAAATAAAACATAATAAAAGTAATTATCATTTAACCAAAAAAAACATAACATAAACATGGTGTCACAATCATTACATAATTGGCCACTAGGGCATACACTCTAACAATCTCCCACTTGCACTAGAGCCAATCACTCATGTATCTAATACCAATAGCAATAGTGTGACCTTCATGCTTCTGCTGCGACAAAGCCTTGGTCAGTGGGTCTGCAACATTTTCTTCTGTCGGTATTTTGCAAATATGTACATCACCTCTCTCAACTATTTCTCGAATGAGATGAAAACGCCTAAGTATATGCTTGGATCGTTGGTGAGATCTTGGTTCCTTCGATTGTGCAATGGCACCATTACTATCATAGTAGAGGTCTATTGGATCAACAATAGAAGGAACAACACCAAGTTCAGTAATGAACTTCTTTATCCATACAGCCTCCTTTGATGCATTGGAAGCAGCAATATACTCAGCCTCTGTTGTAGAATCGGCAACTGTCTCTTGCTTTGAACTCTTCCAGCTCACAGCTCCACCATTAAGGCAAAACACGTAGCCTGACTGTGACTTATAGTCATCGTTGTCAGTTTGGAAACTAGCATCAGTGTAACCCTTTACTGCCAGTTCCTCTTCACCTCCATATATCAAGAATGCATCCTTAGTCCTTTTGAGGTATTTTAGGATATTCTTGACTGCTGTCCAGTGACCTTCACCTGGATTTGACTGGTATCTGCTCGTCATGCTCAAAGCATACGAAACATCAGGACGTGTACATAACATTGCGTACATGATAGATCCAATTGCCGAAGCATAAGGAATCTTACTCATGCGATCCTTATCATCTTGTGATTTAGGACATTGAGCTTTAGAGAGCGTTACTCCATGCGACATGGGTATGTAACCTCTCTTAGCATCTTGCATGCTGAACCGTTTCAACACTTTATCAATGTATGTACTTTGACTTAAGCCAAGCATCTTTCTCGATCTATCTCGATAGATCTTGATACCTAGAATATAGGTTGCTTCACCCAAGTCTTTCATGGAGAAACATTTTCCCAACCATGTCTTGACTGCTTGCAAGGAAGGAATGTCATTCCCAATAAGTAATATGTCATCGACATATAATACTAGGAATACAATATGACTCCCACTAAACCTTTTGTAAACACAAGGTTCATCTTCATTCTTGATAAAGCCAAACTCTTTGATTGCTTCATCAAAACGAAGATTCCAGCTCCGAGATGCTTGCTTTAATCCATAAATGGATCTTTGTAGCTTACATACCTTTCCAGCATCCTTTGGAGTGACAAAACCCTCAGGTTGTGTCATATACACATCCTCAAGCAGATTTCCATTAAGGAAAGCTGTTTTGACATCCATCTGCCAGATTTCATAGTCATGAAAAGCTGCAATAGCAAGTAAGATCCTGATGGATTTAACCATGGCTACTGGAGAAAAAGTTTCATCATAGTCAACACCTTGAACTTGTTTGAAACCTTTTGCTACCAATCGCCCTTTATAGGTTTGTACATTACCATCCATGTCAGTTTTCTTCTTGAAAACCCACTTGCACCCAATTGGTTTTACCCCTTCAGGTGGGTCAACCAAAGTCCATACTTGGTTGGCATACATGGAGTCCATCTCAGATTTCATGGCTTCAAGCCATTTCTCAGACTGAGGTCCGTTCATAGCTTCTTGATAGGAAGTAGGCTCATCATCATCTATGAGCATAACTTCGCCACTTTGAGTGATAAGATATCCATAATATCTTTCAGGCTCATGGCGTATCCTACCAGATCTACGAGGATCTTGTGTTACTTGAGCAGGTTCAGTTTCCACAACAACTTGTGGCTCCTGCTCATGTTCCATCTCAGGTTCATTGGTATTTTGTGGTTCTCGAATTTCTTCGAGTTCTACATGCCTCCCACTGTTTTCTTTAGAGACAAATTCTCTTTCTAGGAAAACTCCAGTGCGAGCAACAAACACTTTGTTCTCTGAAGGTTTGTAGAAATAATACCCTTTTGTTTCTTTTGGGTATCCCACAAAATTACACTTATCTGATTTAGGTCCGAGCTTGTCGGAAGCTAGACGTTTTACATATGCTTCGCATCCCCAAATCTTCATAAAAGACATACTAGGACGTTTCCCAGTCAACATCTCATATGGTGTCTTTTGAACCGTCTTTGTAGGAACACGGTTAAGTGTAAAGGCAGCAGTTTCTAGGGCGTGACCCCAGAAGCTTATCGGAAGATCTGCATGACTCATCATGGATCGTACCATGTCTAACAAGGTTCGATTCCTCCTTTCAGACACACCATTCCATTGTGGCGTTCCAGGTGGAGTGAGTTGTGATATTATACCACACTCTTTAAGAAGATTATCAAATTCCTGGCTTAAGTATTCACCACCTCGATCTGATCGAATGGCTTTTATACTTTTGCCAAATTGGTTTTGTACTTCATTCTTAAATTCTTTGAACTTTTCAAAAGATTCAGATTTGTGTTTCATAAGATACACATATCCATATCTACTGAAATCATCAGTAAATGTAATAAAGTAGCAAAATCCAGATCTAGCTAGCGAACTCATGGGTCCACATACATCAGTATGTATGAGGCCTAATACATCGCTTGCCCGTTCACTGTGTCCAGTGAAAGGTGCTTTAGTCATTTTGCCTAACAAAC
>CM025780.1:24291735-24318414 GCA_014636745.2 Centella asiatica | reverse complement strand
GTGACTTTTGATAATGTCAAAACGCATAACTCCTTATGTAGAAATGTCATGACTTCAGGTCGAAGGACCATTACATCATTGTCACTATGAGAATTACTTATGACACATAGCATAACGCTCCATGTAGAATTCTCATGGTGGGTCTATCCAGTACTATGTTCTCAAACATGTACCTATGTATCAACTTAATATATCTCGTATATATTTATGACCAATGAGATATAGCCATCAGTTAATCCACATACTAGTCTCAATGTATTATTGTTGTCCCACTGACAATGATACTCGACTAGGGACATTTAAGAATAATGATACTTTACATACTTATATGATCTCATATTCAAGTCACATACTTGAATCCATATAATTAGTATCATTCTTCTAAGGACATTTATTATGTTAACATTTATATTACGCAGTAAATAAAACATAATAAAAGTAATTATCATTTAACCAAAAAAAACATAACATAAACATGGTGTCACAATCATTACATAATTGGCCACTAGGGCATACACTCTAACAATCTCCCACTTGCACTAGAGCCAATCACTCATGTATCTAATACCAATAGCAATAGTGTGACCTTCATGCTTCTGCTGCGACAAAGCCTTGGTCAGTGGGTCTGCAACATTTTCTTCTGTCGGTATTTTGCAAATATGTACATCACCTCTCTCAACTATTTCTCGAATGAGATGAAAACGCCTAAGTATATGCTTGGATCGTTGGTGAGATCTTGGTTCCTTCGATTGTGCAATGGCACCATTACTATCATAGTAGAGGTCTATTGGATCAACAATAGAAGGAACAACACCAAGTTCAGTAATGAACTTCTTTATCCATACAGCCTCCTTTGATGCATTGGAAGCAGCAATATACTCAGCCTCTGTTGTAGAATCGGCAACTGTCTCTTGCTTTGAACTCTTCCAGCTCACAGCTCCACCATTAAGGCAAAACACGTAGCCTGACTGTGACTTATAGTCATCGTTGTCAGTTTGGAAACTAGCATCAGTGTAACCCTTTACTGCCAGTTCCTCTTCACCTCCATATATCAAGAATGCATCCTTAGTCCTTTTGAGGTATTTTAGGATATTCTTGACTGCTGTCCAGTGACCTTCACCTGGATTTGACTGGTATCTGCTCGTCATGCTCAAAGCATACGAAACATCAGGACGTGTACATAACATTGCGTACATGATAGATCCAATTGCCGAAGCATAAGGAATCTTACTCATGCGATCCTTATCATCTTGTGATTTAGGACATTGAGCTTTAGAGAGGTTACATACCCATGTCGCATGGAGGTAAGCTCTCTAAAGATCTTGCATGCTGAACCGTTTCAACACTTTATCAATGTATGTACTTTGACTTAAGCCAAGCATCTTTCTCGATCTATCTCGATAGATCTTGATACCTAGAATATAGGTTGCTTCACCCAAGTCTTTCATGGAGAAACATTTTCCCAACCATGTCTTGACTGCTTGCAAGGAAGGAATGTCATTCCCAATAAGTAATATGTCATCGACATATAATACTAGGAATACAATATGACTCCCACTAAACCTTTTGTAAACACAAGGTTCATCTTCATTCTTGATAAAGCCAAACTCTTTGATTGCTTCATCAAAACGAAGATTCCAGCTCCGAGATGCTTGCTTTAATCCATAAATGGATCTTTGTAGCTTACATACCTTTCCAGCATCCTTTGGAGTGACAAAACCCTCAGGTTGTGTCATATACACATCCTCAAGCAGATTTCCATTAAGGAAAGCTGTTTTGACATCCATCTGCCAGATTTCATAGTCATGAAAAGCTGCAATAGCAAGTAAGATCCTGATGGATTTAACCATGGCTACTGGAGAAAAAGTTTCATCATAGTCAACACCTTGAACTTGTTTGAAACCTTTTGCTACCAATCGCCCTTTATAGGTTTGTACATTACCATCCATGTCAGTTTTCTTCTTGAAAACCCACTTGCACCCAATTGGTTTTACCCCTTCAGGTGGGTCAACCAAAGTCCATACTTGGTTGGCATACATGGAGTCCATCTCAGATTTCATGGCTTCAAGCCATTTCTCAGACTGAGGTCCGTTCATAGCTTCTTGATAGGAAGTAGGCTCATCATCATCTATGAGCATAACTTCGCCACTTTGAGTGATAAGATATCCATAATATCTTTCAGGCTCATGGCGTATCCTACCAGATCTACGAGGATCTTGTGTTACTTGAGCAGGTTCAGTTTCCACAACAACTTGTGGCTCCTGCTCATGTTCCATCTCAGGTTCATTGGTATTTTGTGGTTCTCGAATTTCTTCGAGTTCTACATGCCTCCCACTGTTTTCTTTAGAGACAAATTCTCTTTCTAGGAAAACTCCAGTGCGAGCAACAAACACTTTGTTCTCTGAAGGTTTGTAGAAATAATACCCTTTTGTTTCTTTTGGGTATCCCACAAAATTACACTTATCTGATTTAGGTCCGAGCTTGTCGGAAGCTAGACGTTTTACATATGCTTCGCATCCCCAAATCTTCATAAAAGACATACTAGGACGTTTCCCAGTCAACATCTCATATGGTGTCTTTTGAACCGTCTTTGTAGGAACACGGTTAAGTGTAAAGGCAGCAGTTTCTAGGGCGTGACCCCAGAAGCTTATCGGAAGATCTGCATGACTCATCATGGATCGTACCATGTCTAACAAGGTTCGATTCCTCCTTTCAGACACACCATTCCATTGTGGCGTTCCAGGTGGAGTGAGTTGTGATATTATACCACACTCTTTAAGAAGATTATCAAATTCCTGGCTTAAGTATTCACCACCTCGATCTGATCGAATGGCTTTTATACTTTTGCCAAATTGGTTTTGTACTTCATTCTTAAATTCTTTGAACTTTTCAAAAGATTCAGATTTGTGTTTCATAAGATACACATATCCATATCTACTGAAATCATCAGTAAATGTAATAAAGTAGCAAAATCCAGATCTAGCTAGCGAACTAATGGGTCCACATACATCAGTATGTATGAGGCCTAATACATCGCTTGCCCGTTCACTGTGTCCAGTGAAAGGTGCTTTAGTCATTTTGCCTAACAAACAAGACTCACATACATCATATGATTCAAAATCAAATGAGTCCAAATACCCATCTTTATGGAGTTTGGATATGCGTTTCTCACTGATATGGCCCAAACGACAATGCCAGAGATAAGTCGGATTAGAATCTTTCGATTTTAGCCGTTTAGTATTTATATTATAGATAGGCATTTGTAAATCAAGAACATAAAGACCATTAAACATTTGTGCTACTCCATAACACATTTCATTTAAATAAAAGGAACAACTATTGTTCTTTATTATAAACGAAAAACCTTTCTTGTCTAAACAAGAAACAGAAATAATATTCCTGCTTATAGCAGGTACATAATAACAGTCTTCAAGTTCTAATACAAGCCCAGTGGGCAAAGACAAATGGTAAGTTCCTACAGCTAATGCAGCAACTCTTGCTCCATTTCCAACGCGTAGGTCCACCTCGCCTTTAGCCAATGGTCTACTCCTTTGCAGTTCCTGCACATTTACACAAATGTGAGAACCACATCCAGTATCAAATACCCAAGATGTAGAAGTAGATAAATTGACTTCTATAACATATATACCTGAATTGGAAGTCCCACTTCCTTTCTTCTTCTTTAGATCTTCCAGGTAAGCTTGACAATTCCTTTTCCAGTGTCCAGGCTTTCCACAGAAGTGACAATTACCTTCTTTAGCTATCCCACCTTTAGGCTTCAAAGCCTTATTGGATTTGGATTTGGCAACAGATTTAGATCCCATCTTCTTCTTTTTGCCTTTTCCATTTCCTTTGACATTCCCCTTTTGTACCATCAACATGGGAGAGGGTCCTGCCTTTTTCATGTTGTTTTCAGTAGTTCTCAACATGCTCAACAACTCAGTGAGTGGTTTCTCAATTTCGTTCATGAGGTAATTCATGACAAATTGAGAATAGCTATTGTTCAATGATTGTAAAACAAGATCAGTTTGAGCCTCCTGAGTAAGTGGAAAACCCAACCTATCTAGGTACTCAATATACCCAATCATCTTAAGAACATGTGGACCGACTGGATCACGTTCTCCCTGCTTGCAATGATACAATGCTTTGCTTGTATCATACCTCTCCTGCCGAGCATGCCCCTCGAACAACTTCTTAAGATGTTCAATCATGTCATAAGCATCCATCAACTCATGTTGCTTCTGCAGCTCAGGGTTCATGGTTGCTAACATAAGGCAGCCCACATCCAGAGCATCATCCTGATGCTTCTTGTAAGCATTCTGCTCTGTACGTGGTGCAGTGGTAGCTGGTGCAGTAGGGATTGGTCCATCCAGGACATAGAGCTTGCGCTCCTGCTTGAGGACAATCCTCAAATTCCTATGCCAGTCTAGGAAATTAATCCCATTCAGTTTTTCCTTCTCAAGGACTGATCGCAATGAAAGGCTATTATTGTTGTTGTTTGCCATTAATATCTACAATTCATAAATGCAAAATAAATAAGTAAATTTGCAGAAATTTTAATGTTATGTTTTTGATAATGGCACATTCAAAATATACCTCTCACTATTTTATTCAAATTAATAGCCCTCACCATTAATTCGGAATTATTTCTTTTAAATACTTCTAGTGAGCCAAGATCCATATTTCATTATGCCCTAAGTTAGCTTTGGCTAATCGCTCAAAACATAATTATTTAGGTAGACAACACTTTATCAATTATATCATATATAACTCTTGGATAGTTTGTCGAACAACATTTGTTCAAGCTCAACTAATGAACTTATACAAACTCTATGCCTCTAGACCCACAATCCTATTGTGATAGCCTAGTTAAGTCAAGCCCAATTTTAACAGTTTGGATATCACAATTATCCTATCGCACCATGCCAAGATAAATGGGGTACTTTGCTTTGGCAAACCTACATCCATCGATCAAGGCCTTGATGAGTGTTAATCATTGGAAGGCATCTGTCTTAGACTTAATGATTTTTATGAGGGATTTTATTAATAAATTTAGATCTCACCAACTATAACTTTTAAGCATGCACATTCATTCATTATATCATATATAATCATAAATAAAGTGCAAAATTAATTGTGACACAGTTATGGCCAAATCCTATGCCAATCTTTCCAAGCTAATGAAAAGATTGAAGGTCAGTGTAATGTGGTAATTGATCTTCAAACTTGGCAGCTTTCTTGAAACTTCGTTTGCATGCATCCTTTTCCTTATCTCCATCTTCTGCTGGTCATCTTTCTAGATTACATTACAATGAAACCTATACTAAAATACTCTATGTTGTACATTACATTATAGAAAGAAACCTCGAGTTACATTCGAGGGGAGTAAGATGAGAGGAGAATATTACATCCAGATATAAGAGAAGGCACGACATGCAAGCCGTATTTCAAAACCAAAAACCACTAACCTATGGGTCATAAGGCCATAACTGTGCACCATGCATATAATAAGCACATAATAACATGATTTAAACAATTAATTTTTAAATCATTAAACCAAATTTGCAATTTTTCTCTATCGGAGACTAAATATTATGCCTGTCGGAGACTAATCATATTAGCTCGTCGGAGACTAAATATTAAGCCTATCGGAGACTAATCCCATTAAGCCTGTCGGAGACTAATCGTATTAGCTCGTCGGAGACTAATTATTAAGTCTGTCGGAGACTAAATATTATGCCTGTCGGAGACTAATCGTATTAGCTCGTCGGAGACTAATTATTAAGTCTGTCGGAGACTAAATATTATGCCTGTCGGAGATTAATCTCATTAGCTCGTCGGAGACTAAATATTATGCCTGTCGGAGATTAATCTCTCATCAGGGATTAATGACGTCATCTTAACTCTATCGGAGATTAAATGTGACGTCATCAGAGACTAACATTTAGCCTATCGGGGATTAATCTCTCATCAGGGATTAATGACGTCATCTTAACTCTATCGGAGATTAAATGTGACGTCATCAGAGACTAACATTTAGCCTGTCGGGGATTAAATGTGACGTCATCAGAGACTAACATTTAGCCTGTCGGGGATTAAACGTGACGTCATCAGGGATTAATGATTCCTTCATCAGAGATTAAGGATTCTTTCATCAGAGACTAAGGATTCCTTCACCAGAGATTAAGGATTCCTTCATCAGAGACTAAGGATTCCTTCATCAGAGATTAAGGATTCCTTCATCAGAGACTAAGGATTCCTTCATCATCCCTGCATCCCATCTCCCGACTTACATATCAAATATGTAGAACACCCATAAGCATGTATCATCGATAATCAGAATACGCAATTCCAGAATATCCATACATGCAGAATATCATATATATTCAACTTAAAATCGGTAAACTTGTATTAACTGCATATATCAGGTATATCGAATACAATTAAACACATAAATCCATATTAACGTTTCGCATATAGCTCTGATACCACTGTTGGGTTTCGTACCAGCAAACGCAGCGGAAAAATACGATTTAAAATAAAACAAAACGAAACCCAAACCCGAGGATCTATGCGAAACAGTTTAATACAGATAGTTCAAGATTTTACCGATTAAAAGTGCGAATCTGAAACTTTGGTGAAGGTGTTGATCGTCTCCAAAGCTTTAACGCAACCCAACTGGACAGCGTCTCTACGGTATCCACACGAACACCCGCGAACCGTCTTACGATTCGAGCAAAGAGGATAACAGTACTAGCTGTAAATAATCTGTATCTCTTTTATCTCTCTTATGAACGGCTACGTCAAAACGTTGGTTGTTCAAGAGAAAAATTCAATGTCTATCTCTCTTTCAGAGAATAGCTAATATATCATATATATAGCCTTCTATAGAGTAGATTCCAAAACCTAATCTAATTAGGTGATTAGAATCCGAATCCTATATTCATTAGATATATATTTAATCAAGTCTCACTTAATTAATATATGTACAAATAAATATATATTCGTATTTCCTTCTAAAGGACTCTACTTCATACAGATTACATATATAAATATATATATATATATATATATAATTTAAAGTCATGATTTAATTAAATCAATCTTATTGATATATTAAAATCATTGACATTTAAATTATATCTCCTTGACGAATGTTCTATGTGTGTGACCCTGTAGGTTATTATTACATTGGCAATAATTTTAAATCATATTATAAAATTATAAACAGTGAGCGGCATCTAGTAATACATCACTGTTACCCAAGTAATAATAAAGTCATAGATTCGACGTTACCTTTTGTGACCAATGTTTCAATGTAATTTAATCCTTTTAACCATGATATCTAAGATTAAATTCAAGGCATGGATGTGTCATCCTCTTTATAATTTAATCTCAGTTTTCTTGATCAATGAGTAAACTATATGAAACAAATCTCTATTTGAGCATGGCCATGCATTTCATAGTTTCACTCAATCAAGAGGCCTATAGATATCACCCCTAATTTATAGGAGGGTTAAATTCCATCTACATCATTCCCATTTCTCACATAACTCATTATGCATCCAACAATCACCTTTATCGTCCACCCGGTTAAAGGTGACTTTTGATAATGTCAAAACGCATAACTCCTTATGTAGAAATGTTGTGAACATAGCAGGGACACCCAAAAATTCTGAAATAGCTTATGTTTGGTTTTCTCCCCTTCCATAGCTCGTATGGAGTTTTGCTAAGTGTTGGATGAATGAGTGATCGAGTTTGAGTATAGCAAGCAGTGTTCACTGCTTCTGCCCAGAAGTACTCAGGAAGTCTAGCATCAGCAAGCAATGTTCTTCCAGCTTCTTCTACGGTTCTGTTCTTTCTTTCAACCATACCGTTTTGTTGTGGAGTCCTTGGTGCAAAGAAGTTATGAGAAATTCCTTGCTCATCACAGAACTCAGTAAAGCCTCTAAAGTCGAATTCTCTTCCATGATCACTTCTTACTGACTTGATTCTAAGTTCCTTTTCATTTTACACTTGTCTGCTGAACTTCTCAAACTCTGCTAATGCATCATTCTTGTGAGTAAGAAATAATGCCCATGTAAATCTAGTGGAATCATCCACAATAGTGAATGCATATTTCATTCCACCAAGACTACTTGCTATAGGGCCAAACAAATCAAGATGTAATAGCTGGAGGGGCATAGAGTTTGATTTTTCAGGTTTGCTTAAGAAAGATTGTTTTGTTTGCTTACCAAATTGACAAGCTCTACAAGGTTTTTCTTTTTCAAAGGAAAATTTAGGCAAACCTTTTACAAGATCTTTAGCAGCGAGTTTTGAAATCGTTTTAAAGTTTAAGTGTGAAAGTCTCTTATGCCATAACCAACTAGCATCTGCTGAAGCTTTAGCAAGAAAGCAGGTTGTTTCAGCAGGACTTAGCTTAGCCAAATCTACTACATAAACATTCCCATTTCTTGAACCAGAAAGCTTCAGAGAATTTGTTTGAAGATCTCTTACCTGACATTGATTGTCTAGGAAGGTGACCTTATGCCCTTTGTCACACAACTGGCTTATGCTAAGCAAGTTGTGCTTGAGACCCTCCACATAGGCAACCTTGTTGAAGCAGATTAATCCATTCCCTGCTGAACCATATCCTTTAGTCCTTCCAGCACTATTATCTCCAAAGATCACTTGTGGTCCATCCTTTTCTTTGAAATTGGTGAGCAAAGCTGTATCTCCTGTCATATGTCTTGAACATCCACTGTCCAAGTACCAAATTTGTTCCTTGCTCACAACCTGCAAAACATAAGCAATCACTTTGGTACCCAGCAAGACTTGGGTCCATAATGGTTAGTACCCTTGGGGACCCATACTTGTCTCGTTTTTGGTTTTTGAGACCAGCCAGTATAGTAAGGGTCAGCAAGGCAAAGAGAAGCTATGTGGCCAATCCTATGGCAACGATAGCATCTCAGATGCATCATGTTGTGATGTGTGTGCTGCTTACCTCTTCTCTTAGGTTGAGGTTGTTTCCAGTGTTTGCTCCTATCACCTTTGCTAAATTTCAAATTCCTCGCATTGTTGTAATTATAAGCAGGAGGAACATGGTTCTTGCTAAACATTCCACCCTTGGTCTGTTTTGCACCAGGTCCCTGCTTATAGTTACGGTCAGCAGGGAGTTTGTTCTTTAGCAAGGTAACATTTTTGTTACCTTTGGTTGCAGTAGGAAGCACACACTCTGCTGAATGCACAGAGATCGTTCTGCTGATAGACTCAGCATCACTTTCTCCACTCTCTTCAGCAAGGACTTCGCAAGTCCCGGAGCCAATTCCACTTCTATCTAGCATGCTTCTTTGGCTTTTCAGCAAGGCACATGCATTTGAAGAGGATTTGTTCCAAGTGGAGATTGTAGTAGTTAATTCCTCAACTTGGGAGGTTAACTTAGACTCTCTCTCTTGAGAGTCTCTGAGATGCTGTCTAAGCAGAGTCCTCTCATCATCAGCAACAAGTAACTCCAAATTCTCAGCTTGCACCCTTTCAAGTGTAAGTAAGATTTCAGAGTTCTTGCTCCTTAGTTGATTAGACTCTGCTGAGGCAATTCTCAGCAATCTTCTATATTTATGCCACAGAGATGCAACATCCTTAAGCAAGGAGCGCAACTCAGCTTCAGTGATGTCAGGAGAGTCAAAGTCAAATACCTCAGTAAGGTCAACCTCCTTGCTGGGATCGGATTCCCTTGCCATTAAGCAAAGGTTGGCAATTTCTGGTCCGGAGTCTGAGTCGCTCTCACTTTCACTCCAAAACTTTTCAGCAATAAGTCCCTTGTCCTTGCTGTTTGAATTATTCTTTTGCTGGTATTTCTTCTTGTAATATTCTTTTCCCTTGCTCTTGTCATTAGAAGGGAATTTCTTTTCCTCTCTTGCTGAACTTCGGCAGTCAGCAGCATAGTGACCAGGCTTTTTACAATTATAGCAGAGATCTTTAGATGAACCTCTCTTATTGCTGCTTGTGTTTCTTCTGAAGTTTCCTCTATCCTTCTTCATGAACCTTCTGAATTTTCTGGCTAGCATAGCCATATCTTCATCACTATCAGCAGATTCAGAGTCAGAATCTACTTGTTGCTTAGACTCAGCAGCCTTCAATGCAACTCCTCTATCCTTTTTCCTTGGCTCTGAAGTGGCTTCCCTTTGAGCCAACTCCATTTCGTATGTAAGCAGGTTTCCATATAGTTGTTGTAGATCAGTGGTGTGCAAATTCCTTAGCTCCTTCACAGCAGTGGTTTTGGGATCCCACTGCCTTGGCAGCGATCTCATGAACTTGAGATTTATGTCCTTTGTGTCATAGGTCTTCCCTAGAGCACGCAAATTGTTAAGCAAGACAGTAAATCTTTCATACATAGCAGTGAGATTCTCCCCCTGCTGCATGTTGAACATTTCATATTGTTGAATAAGCAAGGATTGCTTATTCTCTCTGACCTCAATTGTTCCTTCATTGAGCACTAGCAAGGCATCCCATATCTCTTTAGCAGAGGTGCAGTTGGATATACTTTCGAACATTTCCTCTTCAAGAGCCATGAAGAGAATGTTCATTGCCTTCTTATTGTATCCAACCAACTTCTTCTCTTCATCCGTCCATTCCTTTCTCTGCTTAGGAATGAGCTTATTTGGATCATCAGCAGATAGCTTTTCTGGAATGTAGGGTCCAACCTTTATTGCTTCAAATAGTTCTTCATCAATGGCATCCATGTATACCTGTATTCTCCACTTCTAGTTAGCAAATCTATCTCTGGTACACATAGGGGGCTTGCCACCAAAATCACTTCTTAAAGCCATTAGAAAGTTTTAATTTTGGATCCTCTCAAGCTGTAGGGCTTAGCAAAGAATGTTAAGCTCTGATACCACTTGTTAGGTCCCAAAGGGTAAAAATACTAGAAGGGGGGTTGAATAGTGTTTTTCAAAAATTAAGTCTTACTTAGAAAACTTTACTGAATTCAAAATCTTCTTGCTTATAAAAAGGTTTCTTATGATTTTCAAAGAATTTAGCAGCGGAATTGTTTTAAGCAAGGAACCCCTTAGATTTTGTATCAAAAGTTAATGGTTTGAAGTAGCAAAGATAGTAAGTCTTTGCTGAACAAGTTCAGCAGGACTAAAGCAAAGCACAGCAAAGCAAGGAAGCAATATAAAAGATAAGCAGGAGAAGAGATAGAATTTTTATAGTGGTTCGGAATAATCCTACTCCACTCTTCTTCTCTTTTACTTGAGAAGGCTATCACTATAATCTATTCACACAGAACAATCAGCAAGAGGACACAGTCCAATTTACAATGGGTCACTTAGACCACTTTAGCAGGACACTTAGTCCAATTGTCACACAGACACTAAGAAGATTTCAGAAAATCTTGCTTGTTATCTTCAAGTAGAAGGCTCCTTGGTTGAGCAGATAGATAGCACTTGTTCAAGCTTGATGATGTCTTGCTGTAGCCTTTAAGATGTCAGAGAGTTTTTGCTCAGAGGTAGTTGGTTCATTGATTGTTAGTCATAAATGAAATTTATGACTTCTATTTATACTCCTCCAAAGAATCTATCCGTTGGACATTTGAAATATATCCGTTGGAGTGTACTGTCCTCAATGTGACTTGTACCTTTTCAGCAGTCCTTGCTTAGTTCAAAAAAGTTAGCCGTTTTTCTGTCTTCTAGTGCCTTTCAGCAGAGATTCCTAGAAGTTGACTAAGCAGGGAATAAGATAGCTTTTTCTGACAATCTTCACTTTGATAAGCAAAGGATCTTGCTTACTAGTCCTTGCTTATTTCCATTCTAAGCAGGACTATACTTGGAAAATTCTTCGTCTTCAGAATCCTTCATAGCAGGCTTATCAGTAGACTTCAATGGTGATCAAAGGTCCTTGCTTAACTACAAATCATATCCACCTAACATGTTGGATATTTTTCTAAGTCCTTTTACATTGTCTAAGCAAGGACTATATTACATCATCAATTCTTATATATTAAACACAATGAAAGTTTAAGCAAAGATAATATAAGCACGGGTGCAACAACAGAACTAACTAGTTTACATGTGTGTGCAGGGAAAAAAGAAGAAGCAGATGTGGTACTTGGATAGTGGCTGTTCAAGACACATGACTAGAAATAAGTCCCTGCTATCACAGTTTGAGGAGAAAGCTAGCCCTAAAGTGTCCTTTGGAGATGACAACATTGGATATAATATGGGAAATAGCAAAGTAGCTCATGGAAATGTCATCATTGAAGATGTAACTTTGGTTGATGGCCTAATCAACAATCTACTCAGTGTTAGTCAATTTTGTGACAAAGGCTATCAAGTTGTTTTTAAGGATGAAAAATGTCTTAAAGAAATATAAAGACTGGAGTCAGAAAAGGCAATGTATACATAGCTGACTTCTGCTCAACAAAAGAAGGAAAATATGCATGCTTTTACAGCAAAGCATCAGCAGATGAAAGTTGGCTATGGCACAAGAAGTTGTCTCATCTAAACTTCAAGACAGTCAATAGTTTAGTGAGAAAAGGTTTAGTGATAGGAATACAACAACTTGAAGTTTCTCAATATCGTCTTTGTGGATCTTGTTAGAAGGGAAAACAGAAGAAAATTTCCTTCAAAATTAAAGAAGCATCCTCAATAACAAGTCCAATTCATCTAATACACATGAATTTATTTTGTCCTATTAATGTGATGTCTATATCCGAGAAAAGGTAAGCATTTGTAATTATTGATCACTACTCAAGATACTCATGGGTTAAGTATCTATATACCAAGGATTAAGCTCCCCAGCTGATCATTGATCACATTAAAAGAATAGAACTTGAAGCTGGTGAGAAAGTCAAGGCCTTAACGAATGACAATGGGATTGAATTCAAGAATTCAACAGTGGAGATGTTTTGCATGGAAAAAGGAATCTCACATACCTTTTCAGCTGCCACAACTCCTTAACAAAATAGAGTTGTTCAAAGAAAAAATAGGATCTTGATTGAAGCCGCAAGAACCATGCTTGAAGAAGCTAAGTTACCAACTTACTTTTGGGCTAAAGGTATCTCTACTGTATGCTTCACTCAGAACAGATCAATGATAGTAAAAGATCACCAAAAGGCTCCTTATGAGCTCATGACAAGTAGAAAACCCATACTTAAGTTTCTTCATGTGTTTGGTTGCAGATGTTTTGTTCTTCAGAATAAAGAAGAAAACCTATGAAAATTTGATGCCAAAGTTAATGAGGCAATTTTCTTAGGATATTCATTGACAAGCACAGCATTCCACATTATTATGGAATCAATACATGTAGCCTTTGATGATAAAAAAATTTGAAGGAATGCATGATGATGCAAAAGGAAGCCATGACAAACTAAGGTTTGAGAATGAAAATGAGTCAACAAATGCTGAAATTGACTCATTAGATGATGAAGCTAATGTGTGCAAATCAATAGAAAATTTAGTAATCCCTGATGTCAATCCAAGTCATCTAGAAGCCCCTTTAGTGGATAGAGTAAATCTCTTGGACAACAATTCAAAAAATGCTTTATCAAGGGGTAATCCATCAACGAATTCACCATTAGGGGAAAACTTAAGCCTTGACAGGAGCATTAATTTAGGGGGAGTTTTCTATTAAATTGAGAGCACTGAACACCATGAGGGAAATTACAATCATGAAGCTTCTTCTTGAAGAATTTTACCTCCAAAAATTAAAATGGATAAGAGATCATCCGATGAAGTAAATTCTAGGAGATCCAACTAAAGATGTGTCAACATGAAGTGCAACTCAGAATGAATGCGAATACCTAAGATTGAACCTAAAAAGGTTGAGGAGGCATTACTAGATGCTGATTGGGTAATTTCTATACAAGAGGAGCTCAATCAATTTGAAAGAAACAAAGTCTGAAGACTAGTACCAAAACCAAGGAATAAATCTATCATTGGTAGTAAATGGATCTTCAAAAAGAAGATGTATGAAACTGGTACAATGACAAGGAATAAGGCCAGACTAGTTTAAGAAGGTTATTCACAAGAAGAAGGGATTAACTATGATGAAAGCTTTGCACCAGTAGCTAAATTGGAAGCAATCAGGATATTTATTGCCTATGTTGTTCATGCAAATTTCAAAATGTATCAAATGGATGTAAAGTGTGCCCTTCTAAATGGGAAAATACAAGAAGAGGTGTATGTCCAGCAAACTTCTGGCTCTGAAGATCATCAATTTCTTAATCATGTCTACAGGTTAGACAAAGCACTCTATGGACTTAAACAAGCACCAAGAGCATGGTATGATACTTTATCTTAGTTTATAATTGAAAATAAATTCACTAGAGATATCATTGATAAAACTTTATTTTATACAAAATATGTTGGTGACATAATACTTTTTCAAGTCTATGTAGATAATATTATATTTGGTTCTACTAATCAGAAAATTAAGTTCTGAATTCTCAAAACTGATGAAAAGTAGATATGAGATAAGCATGGGCGAACTAAATTTTTTTTTGGGTCTACAGGTTAAACAGACAACTGATGATACTTTTATTAGTCAATCAAAATATATCAAAGATCTTTTAAAGAAATTTACTTTGGAAAATATTTCAAATGCTAAAATACCCATGGCAACAACCACTAAACTTGACAAAGACCCAACTGGTAAAAATGTTGATGTTTCAAGTTATAGAGGCATGATAGGTTCTCTCTTAATTCTCACTGCAAGTAGACCAGATATAATATTTTCTACATGTCTATGTGCTAAATTTCAAGCTGACCTTCGAAAATCTGATTTGATTGCTATAAAAAGGATATTCCGATATCTTAAGGAAACTGTAAATCTTGGCATTTGGTTTACTAGAGATTATGGATTCAAGCTAATAGGCTATTTAGATGCATATTGCAAAATTGACATGAAAAGTACAACAGAAAGCTGTCAATTTCTTGGAAGCAAACTAGGGTCATGGTTTAACAAGAAATAATATTTTGTCATTGGATGAAGCCACCTTTAACAGGTTTGTAAGTGCGCTAGGTATGCTTAACTTTGGTGAATAAGATTCTTTGAAACTTTTGTACAAGTCTGAATTGTAGCAGTAGTTAATTATTTTCTGATAACTTAGTTACCAGAGACTAATTAACAATTGTTTAAAGTAGTTGAAGTTATCTTTTAACAAGATTGATTATTCATAAAGATAATAACAATGTGAAGTAATTAGTCAATAATTGTTCTCTTTAAGGAATAATTATTCACTAATGATAATGTGACAGTGGCTAATTTTCCTCCAACAGTATAACTGTCAGTGGATAATTTACTATTGATTATGTATATAGTAGAGAAACTTTTATACTATGCAGGACTCCCTATGCTTATTATTCATCATTTATTTGAGGATCTTGTTATAGCTGATTCAGGTATGTTCTTAACTCTCTACTACTGTACTCTTTATTTATTCTAATTATTTTACAATGAAGGATGTTAGTAATGATCCAACTCCTTCTACCCAAGTAGCAAAAGCCTCTAAAAACAAGTCTCTAACAAAAGTCATCTCCTCTATCGCTCAAAAGATAAAGGTTGTAAAAAGAAAACGACCATAACTAACAATAGTTGAGGGGGAGGATGAGCATTTAGAGGAAGAAATAAGGAACAATGAGAACCCTTGGAGACTGCTTAATGTTCTCTGAAAAGAGTATTAAGTTCTAAAAGAAAGAAAGCACATATGTTGTCCCAGTGAAATAGCCTAAAACTTGTAGAAAAGGGGTTGAATACAAGTTCTTGAAAACTTTTCAAATTCCTGTTCTTAAAAGTATTATTACTTGCGGAAATTAAAGAACAAGAACATGAATAAATTTATAAACAGTTGCTTTTATTGATGAACAAGTAATTACAAATTCTAACAATCACAAATTGATTGCTAGCTTCAATTCCTGTACTATATATATACAAATCTATATAATCATACAGCTTCTAATACAACTCTATAAAATTAATTACAGCTTCCAAATTTGAATTGGAATTCAGCTTCTAATTCTATTCAGAAAAAAAAATCTTTGTACAATACGAATAGCAATTTTTAATTACATCTCTCTGGTATATATCTCTAACCAGCTTCGTCTTCAATGACTCTTCAATGTCCATGTCGAAGATAACTTCTAATTCAAATAGAACTCCGTACTACAACTGAGAATAATTTTATTTTAGTCTTTGACTACTTCAACTTTAGTCTTTGATCAACTGTTTAGTCTCTGACAGCTTAAGCTTAGTTTCCGATGCTTAAATCTTAGTTTCTGATGGTTTATTATTAGTCTTTGATAAGTTTTTGCCTTAGTCTCCGATAGACTAAACATAATCTTTGACTTGTTGAACTCTCTAATGCAGTTCTGGTAGTCTCTTATAATACACATTAACTTACTCTCATATAAAAAATAAATTACATGAATCAGAGAGTAAACTACCAGCTACAAAAATAGAAATGTTATAAATTGGAACTAACTGTACTTTTGTATATCTAAGTATTCTAGATACAATCATCATCAAATGTTGTAAAACTGAACAATCTCCCCCTATTTATGATTATCAAAGTGATAAACATAAATCAAGGTTGATGATGATGTCAAAACTCAAAAAGTACAAGAATAACTTAGAATAAAAAATTTAAAGAATTTGTTAACTACAAATGTACCTGAACTAAGATCTTTGATCCAAAATTCAGCTTCACCAAGACTCAAGTTTAAATCCTATAAGTTTGGCTTCAAAAGAAGTATCAACAACTACAACTTCACCCTTTCTTCTTGTTAATGTCATTGGCTTTATCTTCCAGCAACTTTCTGAACTTGATCTCATCTTCATCAGTTGAATCTTTGAGTAAAGCAATGAATCCTTCAAGTTCACCTAGGCTTACTGTATTGATCTGTTTTTCATAATCAAAGAAAATCACATCTTGGTGAAAATTCTCATACCATAATCCATATGGAAGTGGAGGAACATCTAATCGTGGAAATGTAATCAATCTCTTCATCTCTTCAAGTTCCTTCTGAATCTGGCTCCTAAATTCCAAATTGGGCACAAAATTTTCAGGAACAACAGACAACAACCACTCCATGTTTTTGAATAACCTCATCTCTAGGCTTGGCTTCTCTAAACGCAGAGTCTCTTCATCTTTTTGAATGACTTTGAGATACTCCTTGTTATTTCCATCCTTTTCTAGATTAATGGACTCAACACACTTCTTGAATGCTTCCTTTAACTCAGAAGTGTTAGTCATCCCAATCCTGGAGATTTTACTACTCGAGATTGATGTAGATTGTCGAGGTTTAAACAAAGTCACCAGAGCAGTTTCAGATTTCCTTTAAGGTTCACTCATCAATGGCTTCCTCCTGGACATTCTCTCAGCCTGCTCAATCTCCTTATTTCTCCTTCTAGTCTCAGTAGACTTTTGAGCTTTTGTTTTCTTTATTATTAAAGCCTTTTTCTTTGCTTCTTTCTCCTCCGTAGCTGCAGCCATTTCCTATTCCTCTTGCAGTTTCGTAGCAAACAATGCATCAGCTTCAATCAATTTTTGCTCCTGAGGATAAACTAACTCTACTTTCCCATCCACTATTTAACTCAACTGGAGTAGGAAAGTGAGCAGTTTTCATGGCATCCCCTAACAACTTAGGCTATCTTGGTTGAGTAGACTTTGTCTTCTTTGGATCCTCAACTCGAATGCCCTTGCCTTTGTCTTTTTGAGTGCTTGGGATTATTGTAATGGAAGGAGAAACTATTGTTGTTATTGCTATTGTTGTTGGTGTTGTTTTTCTTGTTGTTGTTGTTGAAATTCTATACTTGATGGCTACATCAAGATCTCTCTTGGCATCGTGAATTCTTGCCAGTTCAGCCATCAAACTAGCATAACTTGTTTTCTCAGAAACAACTTCTTTTGACTTTGACTGACTACTCTCCCCCTTTTTGACATCAGAATCTAAAGGTGTAGGAGAAGCAGTAGCCACTGTTGGTAGGCCTGTTCAAGAAGTTGTGTGAGATGTTGAAGTGCAAGATCAAACTTGTCTTGCTTCTGTATGATGGACTGGACGTTTGATTCAAATGCTTGAAGTTTACTTTCAGTTGTGGATTACTCCTTTAGTCTCAAAATTCTAACCATTGACCCTGACTCAGTTTCCACTTTCTTTATATGGTCAATGATTTTTTGAGGTACTTCAGATTTGGCATGTTGAAACTTGACCCAAGTATATCTGGTGTAGTCATCCACATTGACCAGTGCAACTCTTTCCTTTGATACTAACATTATGTTGACAGGACCAAAGAGATCCATATGAAGCAATTGAATTGGATCCTTGATCATTGTGGTTTCCTTGCTAACAAAGGATGATTTCCTTTGCTTCCCTTGTTGACATGCTGAACATAATCCTTCTTGAATGAATTCTACTTGGGGTAGTCCTGTTACCAACTCTCTTTTCACCAAATCATTGATAGTTTTGTAGTTTAGGTGAAGGAGCTTTTTATGCCACACTCTGCTCTCATCAGGGGTTGCTTTGCTGTAGAAACATGACTCTCCATCCATTGACTTAAAATCAACAATGTAGAGATCTCATTTCCTAATCCCTGATAAGACCAGCTTCCCATCACTTTATTTTGAGATTAAGCACTGATCGCCTTTAAAAGTAATGATGAAATCTTTATCACATAGTTGACTTATGCTCAATAGATTGTGCTTCAGACCATCAACTAGTGCTACATCTTCAAATGAGACATCCCCATTTACTACTTTGTCATAACCAAGAGTCAGTCATTTGCTGTTATCACCAAAAGAAATCATTGGACCAACATTTTCTTGGAACTCTGTGAGCAGGGCTTTGTTTCGTGTCATGTGTCTTGAGCAGTCACTGTCTAAAAACCAGATTTGACTGCCTTTGACTTTTCCCTACATACAAAGAACATTTAATTTATTTTTGGTACCCAAGTGGATTTGGGTCCTCTAAGTTTAGTCACAATTAATGGTAAAATAGCTTTTTCATTTCGTATGACTTTTGGTTTTGGTAATATCGACACTTTCTCTTTTTTAGGAGCTTAAATATACACTTTAGATTTATTAACAGTTTTCTTAACTTTACCCTTAAGGATGCATGCATGAGCAGTTAGTAAATCATCAGCATATAATATTGTGCCAGTTAAAATCTGTGGTTTTTCCTTGCATTGAAAAGCTAAATGATTATTGCTACCACAGTTCCAGCACACTTTCCTAGGGGCTTCTTGAATAGGGTTGTAGTTACTAGCTTTGTTTACACCTAGTTTGTCATTCCTATTCTTTTCTTATCTCCTGTTAGGCCATTATCCCTAGAAGGGCTACGATAGTCTGATGTACTCTTATCCTCTGATGACTGTGTTTCCACTGATGAACAGTCTAGTTCCTAGTTTCTTGACTGGGGGTTTGAGTGCTTTGGCAAAAACATGTCTCTTGCCACTCCCACCACTTGTGGAAGCTACACACATCGGGAAAACATTCCCTTTTTCTAACATTGTCATAGCCTTTACAAACATAATAGTTTGTATAAGCCTTTTTCCAAAGCTAGCTGCATTTTCAACCTCAACAGAAGGTTGCTTTACATGAGTCTCCTAATAGCCTAAACCAGATTTGTGATCAGATTTCTGACTGCATAATTGATCATCTAGTTTCTTGTACGACTCATTCCATCTCTTAATGACCTATCTTTCCTCTTTCAAAAGCTTAGAGGTCCATTCTTTTCTCTTTATGGCACAGTCAAGAAAATTCCTAGTCTTAGAGAGTTCTTTTTCAAGATTCTCAAGTCTAGTGAGTTCTAATTGTAACAGAGTATTTCTAATGGTCAATTATTCATTGATTTTATGTACTCTCTCGGTCTCAGCTACAACACTTCTTAAAGTATCATAGAGGTCTCTTATCTCACAAGTCATTTCCTTAACAGTTTTAACATAATCAGTTTTAGACATGTTAGAGGAAATCTTGAGATTTACTTGTGAGCTGCTATTGTTAGTGGATGAGGCCATCAGGGCTAGGTTGACATATTATTCATTGTCTTCTTCATCTCAGTCAGCCTAGACCTTTCCCTTTGCAATATAAGCTTTTCCCTTCTTGTTGGCATTAAGAAAGTCAAAGTATTTCTTCTTGTAGTCCACTTCAGTTTCTTTTCCTTTGGATTCACCTTCCTTTGTGGCCTTGTGACACTCATTTGCAAAGTGGCCCATCTCACTGCATTTGTAGCACTTTCTTTTTGATTTGTCAATAAAGTTGCTTGTGATACTAGGTTTCCTTGCTGAAAATCTTTTTGATCCAGATGGTTTTTGAAATTTCAACTTGGAAAACCTCTTTGCAAGAAAGACCATGGTTTCATCTAGTTCTTCTAACTCTTCAGGAGTATACTCGGTCTCCTTGGAGTCAGCTTCATTGTCCTTTTCATCTTCAACATCTCCTAACTGTTGCTTCATCAAGACACTTGGTTTTGCTTCAACTTTATCCTTCTTGGCAGCCATCAGAGCTACAGATTTAAGGTTTCTGGTATCCTCAGACATTTCTAATCTTTGTTGAATCTCCAATTCATATGTCTTGAGAATACCATAGAGCCTATCCAAGTCTAGGAGATTCATGTCCTTAGATTCTGTGATGGTTGTCGTCTTAGGATCCCATGATATGAGAAGTGCCCTCATGAACTTCCTGTTCACATCTTTGTTGGTATATGTCTTCCCATACATCCTCAGGTCATTTACTAACCTGTTGAATCTGTCAAACATTTCAGTGAGTGTTTCACCATTTTTCATTGTGAACCACTCATACTGTTGCGTTAACAACTGCAGTTTATACTACCTCACATCTTCTGTACCATCACATAGGATCTGGATAGTATCCCATATAGACTTAGACGTTGTAAAATTTATGATACTGTTTAGCATATCATTGTCTAACCGATTATATAGAATGTCTGTTACTTTTAGATCCTTCTTCACCTTCTGTCTTTCCTCTGGAGTCCTTTCTTCAATAGTCTTTGAGACTAATCTTTCAGGGACATTGACTCCATTCACCACTTCTTGAGGAATGAGCTTCTTTGGTACGTGAGTGCCTTCTTCTAGAATCTGTAGGTATTCATCATCGATTACTCTTAGATAAACTATCATTCGTTGTCTCCAGAACAAGTACTTTCCCCTTTCCAACATGGGGACATTACTATTTCCAGCTTTGTTGGCCATAGATCAAGATCTTTTAGCAAGTGTAATATGTTAGTAGGCTTTGATACAATTGGTAGGGGGGGGGGGGGGGGGGGGGGGGGGGGGGGGGGGGGGGTGTTTAATATAAACACTTCAAACTTTTTGCTCTTTAAGAACTTTTTAAGCACAGTCGGAAATAGCTACAAGATCAGAAAAACTATAATGAATTTAAAATGAACACTCAAGCATTCAAGTTAAAATAGTTGTATTAAAACTTGATGTTTTTCTAGAAATCTATTTAATCACAAACATAATTAAACAACTACAATTTCTGTAACAAGTTACAGCTTCTCTGTAATAAATTTATAGCTTCTTTTTCCACACTCACTAGCTTTTTTTTTTTTTTTTTTGAATATCTCTCTACAGATCTATTACAAAGCTTCCTTCTAGTGTTTGTTGTGTGGCTTCTTGTTTCCTCACTTGGTTTTTCATGTAACAACTCTTCCTGTATATATAACAGATTATTTGGTGAAACCATGTGCTGGACATGCTTCAAGTTTCAACTTAGCCACAATTTTGTCACATCAACGTCCTTTAGGAGTGGTGTGTCAAACTGTTGTTTGCTTTTGTTGCTTCTTTTTCATCCCTGAGCTGCATGTAATTAATGCTCGAGAGTTGTTATTGGTTAACCAAACTTCAAGAAATATCTTTCCAATTATATCCCTTGCTTCCGTGCCAAGTATCAATGATTTGCATGTCAATCCTGATGACGTGTGAATTAGGTCATAACAATCCACTAATGCCAACACTAGTACAAAACTGATCATATGCGTCATCTTATTTGCGTCGGTTTTTTAATAGAAGTGTCGCATATAGTAGTGCGGTGGCATTGTCGTAAAAAGAATAAAAACTATTTGCGTCGGTTTTTTTACATACCCGACGCAAATTCTCTGAAAATATTTAAAAAATAAATTAGTTCACCATTTGCGTCGCTTAGTATAAAACACCGACGCAAATAGTGTTTATTATTTGCGTCGGTTTTTTTAAGGAACCGACGCAAAAAATATATAAATAAATTAAAAAGAATTTGCGTCGGTTTTTTTAACTAACCGACGCAAATGGTTCGAAGAATTTGCGTCGGTTGTTTTGTGTAACCGACGCCAAAGATGAGAAATAATTAAAAAAATAAACAAATTTGCGTCACGTCGCTTAAAGAACCGACGCAAATGCTTTAAAATTTTTAAAAATAAATTATTCAAACATTTGCGTCGGTTTATTTAAATATCCGTCACAAATGGTTATGGTATTTGCGTCGGTTTTCTTCTTTGTCCGACGCATGTGCTTTAATAATATTAAAAAGTGTATTTAGGATTAAAACTTTTTCTATTTTGGCCCAGTTCGTAAGAAAGGAGAGAGAGTGAAATCAGCTTTGTTGTGTAAGTAATTGTTGATTAAAATAATACATTCATCACAGGCATTAGTTAAAATAGCAGTATGTTTGCTTGAACTGTTGTTTGTCCGCATCTTATTTATGATAACTGTACAATCGTTATGCTTACTTAATTATCATTGTGGTTATTTAGTTAAACATGGATCGTCAAACATGGATGTACAATATATTGCGTAACGATGTCGCATATGTGAGAGGGGTTGATGAGTTTATTATATGTGCGGTTCGACACCAAAAAATCATAAAGGAACATGGAAAAGAAGACATGATTGTGTGCCCGTGCCGCCTTTGTGGTAATTTAAAAAAATATTCGAGCGCAGAAACAGTGCGTGAGCATTTATTTCGTCGGGGTTTTAAGAAGGGTTATACGAAGTGGATTTGGCACGGCGAGGGAATAGAGTTTGATGTGACTTGTAGCTCAAGGTCGAATTATGCAACCGAGTGCGATAATTCGCTCGATAATGACGAAGATGATGTGGACATTGATAGGGTGGAAGATATGATACAAGATCTCGAAGACCATATGATGCCACAACCGGATATGTTTGAGAGCTTGGTCCGCGATTCTAAGAAACTTTTGTATCCCGGGTGCAGTGACGACTTGACAAGGTTGTCAACAACTTTGAAGTTGTGCAAGTTGAAAGTCAAGAATGGATGGAGTGACAAGAGTTTTACAGAATTGTTAAAACTGTTACGAGAAATACTTCCGGTGAATAACGAGCTTCCCACTTCCACGTACGAGGCAAAGAAGATGTTGTGTCCTATAGGTATGGACGTGAAGAAGATACATGCATGTCCAAATGACTGTGTGTTGTTTCGAAATGAGAATGAATATTTACACACATGTCCTAAGTGTGGAGCATCTCGGTACAAGAGGGAGGATAATGATTCGTCTAAGGATGATAAAAAAAGGGCTCCTAGCAAGGCGGTTTGGTATTTACCCATAGTGCAACGATTCAAACGCCTATTTGCAAATCCAAAAGATGCAAAACATTTAAGGTGGCATGCGGAAGGGAGGAAATCAGATGGGATGCTTAGACACCCGAGTGACTCTCCACAATGGAGAACCATTGATTATAAGTTTCCTGAATTTGGTGGAGAATTTAGGAATCTACGACTTGGACTTTGTACGGATGTGATGAATCCTTATGGCACTCTAAGTTGTCAACATAGCACATGGCCAGTTCTTTTGGTGATTTATAATTTGCCTCCGTGGTTGTGTATGAAGCGCAAGTATATTATGTTGTCCTTGTTAATCTCAGGGCCTAAACAACCGGGGAATAACATAGATGTTTATCTTGAGCCGCTTGTTGAAGATTTAAAACTTTTGTGGGATGAAGGTGTGACGGTGTTCGATGCAAATACTCAAATGGATTTCACATTACGTGCGATGTTATTTTGCACCAATAAATGATTTTCCGGCTTATGGAAACTTGTCAGGGTACACTGTCAAAGGAGCTAAAGCATGTCCAATTTGTGAAGATGCTACTATTGACCATCGTCTACATAATTGCAACAAAAATGTCTTTATGAGTCACCGAACATTTCTTCCCCGTGATCACCCTTATCGTAAGATGAAGAAGGCTTTTGATGGGCATATCGAGACTCGAGAAGCCCGTTTGCCTTTAACTGGGAAAGAAGTCTTTGAGCGGGTTAAGGATATTGATGTTGTATTTGGAAAGTTGTATCAACCTCCGAAGCCGAAGAATCTGTGGAAGAAGAGATCCATATTTTGGGATCTGCCGTATTGGGAACACATACAAGTTAGACATTGTCTTGATTTTATGCATATTGAGAAAAATGTCTGTGACAGTATTGTTGGGACATTGTTGAATATACCGGGAAAGACAAAGGACGGGATCAAAGTCAGAAAAGACATGAAAGAAATGGGTATACGACTAGAGTTAGCACCGCAAGAATCGGAGAAGCGTACATATCTACCTCCAGCTTGTTATACTTTGTGTAAAAAAGAGAAAATTGCATTTTGTGAGTGTTTGTTTGGTGTGAAAGTTCCATATGGATATTCTTCAAACATCAAAAGGTTTGTGTCGATGAAGGAATTGAAACTCGTGGGTATGAAGTCACACGATTGTCATGTGTTAATGCAACAGCTACTTCCAATTGCAATTCGAGGGATATTGCCGAATCACGTGAGACTTGTTGTGATGAAGCTTTGTTTTTTCTTCAATGCCATCTGCAGCAAGGTGATTGAACCCATCACGTTGGATAAATTACAAGCTGATATTGTTGTCACACTATGTCAATTTGAAATGTATTTTCCACCTTCATTTTTTGACATTATGGTACATTTGGTTATTCATTTGGTTAGAGAGATTAAGTTATGTGGCCCAGTATATTTGCGGTATATGTATCCTTTTGAGAGATTCATGGGTATATTGAAAGGATATGTGAGGAACCGATATCGGCCCGAAGCTAGTATAGTTGAAGGATATTCAGTTGAGGAGGCTATTGAATTTTGCACAGAGTATTTAGCAGCTGCCAATCCTATTGGAATTCCCAAATCTCGTCACGAGGGAAGACTTCATGGGCAGGGTACATTGGGATCCAAATGGATCTCTCCTGGGTGTGAACTGCGCGATAGAGCGCATCTCTTTGTCCTGCAACACATGACTGAAGTTCATCCTTACTTAGATTGTCATGTTAGTTTGATTAGGAGGCAGAATCCTTCAAAAAGCGGCATTTGGGTTACAACTGAACATAATCGCTCATTTGTTGGATGGTTTAAAGACCGTGTAATGTGCCAGTTGTCAGATGCACCAAATGTCATTTCTAATACGATAAAATGGTTAGCATATGGCCCCAACACGCTTGTTCGATCTTATGAAGGTTATGATGTTAATGGATATACGTTTTACACCAAGCGTCAAGATGGAAAGAGCACTATGCAAAACAGTGGAGTTACCGTGGAAGCTTCATCAACCGAATTTTTCAGAGGCAAATCTTCAGGATCGAAAGATGTAAAAAAGTCATATTATGGGGTGATTGAAGATATTTGGGAGCTTGAGTACAGAGAATTCAAGGTTGGTCTCTTTCGTTGTAAGTGGATTGATATACGTCGTGGTGTTCGAAAGGATGACTTAGGATTTACTTTGGTAGATTTTAGTCAGTGGGGTCACGTCGACGATCCATTTATACTCGCAACGCAAGTGAAACAAGTATTTTATATCCAAGACCCCGCCGATCCTAAGTTTTCAATTGTTGTTCAAGGCAAGAGAAATATTCTTGGCATTGATGATGTTGATGACGAAGAGGAGTATAACCAATTTGATGAGAATCCTCCTTTCTCTATGGGTCTACCTACCCCATATGGTGACGATAATGGAGAAACAAACTACCTACGTAATGACCATGGTGAAGGGTTATGGATTGATCATGGAAAATAAGTCCAGGAATTGAAGGTTTAAATTTGTTGTATTCCAATTGTTGTAAAATTTAAATTTATTAGTAAATTGAAAATAATTGTTAATTGTATAATTTAATTTTTTTTTATTCCAATAATTGTAAATTTTAATTTATTTTTATTCCAATAGTTGTAGCTGATTGTTTACTTAAGTCAATTTTATATATTTCTGGTTAAGTATGGGAAGTAGTTCTTGGCAACAATCATACAGCAATTAAAGTGGTCTATATATAAATAAAACCACATGTCAGCTTATAATATTTCATAAGGCGTGGGCACACCTTACAGCAGTCCCCTGTTTTTTAGTACTTAAGTCATCCCCTGTTTTTTAGTAATTTAAGTCATCACCCTTAATTGAGAATTTGTGTCGTATATTTTAAAAAAAAATTAATCGGGTATTAGTGTCTGTGCTCCTAAATAACCGACGCATATATTAGGTTTATGCGTCGGTTCTTTTAAAGCAACCGACGCAAATACTCGATTTACAAAACAACAAGGAAAAAGGGCTTCGGAGACTAGTGACATCATCTATTGGGTAAATTTGTTCATGCGAGACTAGCGCTGACGTAATCAGAGACTAACTATCCTCCGTAGTCCCAAATGAGGCACTTCAGTCCCCGACGTTTTTAGTCCCTGACGCGTCCGATACACGCCTTAGTCCCCGACG
>CM025780.1:24259095-24289804 GCA_014636745.2 Centella asiatica | reverse complement strand
AATGGAAGCACTGCGATATACTATGTGTTTTGGTTGTGTGTCTTTTGTTTTTGTTGTTGGGATGCACTGTAATTTTTGGCAATAGTTTTGCAATTTTTTATTTCGTCTTTCAAATTGGTACCTTCTCATTTTCGCCTATGAACAATCTACTGTTAGTTGGGAATTTTTTTCGCCTAAGTTGCTTGTTGCTTAACTCCAACTCTGTAGTTTATTTTTAAATGTTTTTTTTTTTGACATTTTCTGATGTACTTTATAGTTTACTATTATCATGGACCACCCAAGTTCGAGTGATAGACCTGCTAAAAAAACAAGAGGTCCAACAACTTGCAAAACATTGAAAGAAAAGTCCGCAAATAAACCATCAGAGAAAGTGATTGAGTTTGATGATGTCGGTGTTCCCATTGGAACATATGCTGCTGCATTCAAGTCGTACATTGGAGGACTGGTTAGAGTTCAGGTTGACATCAATATTCAGAGTTGGCAAGAAGTCAGTGATGGACTAAAGGATGCGATTTGGCAAGATATTAAGGTATGAATAGAAAAGAATAATTAGTTGTCTTAACATATATTGCCGTTCAAATTTTATTACAAGTTACTGATATGCATGATTTGAGTATTTCAGACTGAATGGAATATAACGGATGATGCGAGACGAAAGGACGTATTAAAATCTGCTGCGAAAATTTGGAGGGATTTCAAGTCAAGGTTAGTCTGCCGATACTTGCGTGTAGACAAGGACCCTTGCGAGAAATATGACTTCATAAGTCGAGAGCAATGGGATAAATTCACTCATGATCATCAAAGTGAAGAATTTTAGGTATATTCTTTTCATATTTATATTATTATTGGTTTTCAGATAATATTATGTTGAACAGGGACTGTTTACTCATATTATTGTTTTATTTTCTAACAGACTAAAAGTGACAAGGCACGTCAAAACCAGAAGTTTAATGAGTATCCACATTATCTGGGAAGACATGGATATGCAGGAAAAAAATCGAAGTGGATGGTTGATGACCCTCTTCATTCTCTACCTTCGTCCGAATCCGTTAATTCAGAAATTGTATCAACCGATCGAGCTGATCGTAGTTACGATTGGATTCGGGCGAGAGTTAGGAAGACGGATGAAGGTGAAGGTTATTATTTTCCCAAGGACGAGACTAGGGATGTTGTTCAAAAAATGGTAAGAGTATTTTGTTCATTTAAAAATTTTTATATTTACAGTTATGCTTAAAATATTAATCGTTAAATTGATTTTGAAACAGTTGGAATGGAAAGACAAAGCCTCGGAAGGTTCGTGGACTCCTCACGGCCATGATGACATATTGTCACGGGCACTTGGAAAGAAGGAGCACGGCGGGCGTGTCAGAGGGGTTGGAGGAACAGTTCGCATGAAGGATGTATTCGGCACGGCCAGAGGCAAGTCCCGTAGAGCCGTAATATCAATGGATGAGTTGTCTACGATAACTCAAGATATTGAAACAAAAGTGGCCAATCGACTTGCACAGCAGTACCAATCTCAAATGAATGAAATGGATATGAAATACAAAGACCAGATTGGTACACTGCAAAGTCAGCTTGCGAACGTATTGAATGTAATGAGCCAGATGGGAATGCCTGTTCCCCAACAAACTCCAACAACTCCAACAACCGACGTGATTCAGAGTAGCTCCCACTCGGTGGATCCATTCTTTCAAATAAAGGTATACTTATTTTTACTCTTTTCTATGTCTTTCAATCATAAGTTATATAAGTGCCCTATATGATCCTAACTGAATTTTTTTTTATATAACATAGAAGCCGACTCTATGTCGTCTCTGTGTCATCCTTCCTGAGACCGGCAAAGTGATTGTGGCTTTTGGGACTGTTTTTGCATCCAATGCTTCGGGCGACGTTGTTCATGGTACTCAAATGGAGCTCAACAATGTAAGAGTATCCATCGATGACGTTCGCCCTGAATTTCAACAAGCTCCTCTTCCCGTGCCTACGTATGAACATACAAGAGTAGGTGACGCATTAGGTAGCTTTGTTGAGTGGCCTAAACAACTTGTACTGTTGGGGCAGGTATCAAATGTCAAATTAACATTATTAATTATAAATGATTGTTGTTAATTCATTAAATTCATGTAAATGTTATTGTTTAACACTTTATATCTAATTAGGATCTCATCTTACCGGGTAAGGGTAAAGAGCCTGCATCCCCCCCCCCCCCCCCCCCCCGCCAAAAATAATGAAGTTCGTAGCAAAGGGTCAGCTACTGATGTTGATCCGAGCTTCAGCGCAAAATGTAAATATTTAGCACAGATGATTATGGGATTGCCTTCCTCGGACATAATTTCAGTGCCATTGGATTATGACAACTGCATTGAGAAGGAAGATGAACAACTCATATACATCGCGTCCGAAGATATCATCCAATTTTGTAGAATGGAATGGTTGAATATAAGTGTCGTACAAATTTGGATGAGGTGAGACTATAATTTTCATACTCATTTATCTTTTTTTTTAGCTGATATACAGGTTTATTTTATAAAGTAACTAATGAGTAGTTTGTATATTATATTTAAGGTATTTGAATGAGATGACGTCGGGATCTAATGCATTTGGATTCCTGTGTCCTCAAGCACTGGCAAATGCAAAAAATGATCCAGATGTGTTTGCTAGATATATTGCCTCAATTTTTCTAGGTTGCCGGGGAGCCAAATTCATCTTCGCGCCGTACTTCCAAAAGTAAGAACATAAAAATGGTGGGATTAACTTATTGTAGCTAGCTTGTTCATTGATATAATTTAACATTGTTATTTAATTTGTAAAAATGTAGTGAGCATTGGCTGTTGTTTCTCATATCTTATGAGCAAAGCACAGTATATGTGTACGACTCATTGAAGAAGGAAAGGAATATGCCGATAAAGAATGTAATGGCAGTGTAAGTAAATAATATTTTAGTTCCTAAGTTTTTAATATAAGTTAAACGTGTAAAACTCTTTTAACATATTTATTTACTCATATTAATTATAATATATATAATTTTGTAGGGCATTTAAATCATATGTTGCTCAAGGCAGCAAGCACAACAAAAATAAGTTGCAATGGTGTACGAAAGAGGTTAAGGTATAAAATATTTGCTGACTTATCCAAACAAAGTTGATTTTGTTGGTTCTTAATATAATTTCTTATTAAAATTTTAATCAACTTGACTATTTATACAGTGTCCTCAACAAAAAGGAAGTGTTGAATGCGGCTACTATGTCATGAGGTACATGTATGACATCGTCAAGTTGCATCAACGGGCTCCCTTTACAAAATGGACTGAGGTATATTGTTTTTAATTATATGCATGCAATTAATTTCAATCTATTAACCTTGTATATTGGTTTTAATTATATGCAACATTGTTTCTTTTTTATAATTTTCTCCAGGGTTTGAGTGCACAAGAGTCGTATACTCAGTCTGATCTTGATGAAATTAGAGACCTGTGTGCAGATTTTTTTATGACTTTTTGTATGTGACCTAAATATATTTGGACAGTTTGTACATTTCGACATGTAATTTGAACAATTTGTAAATATCCCTGTTTTGAATTGTTAGTAAATTTGGATTTGCATATATTCCTGTTTTGCAAATATTGAAATGGTTGAATTTTGTACTATATATTTTGGCTTGTTGTGGCATATTGAGTATCCTTTTTTATCTACAGGTTGGATATTTTATTTTTAAAAAGAAAATTTAAAACAAAAAAAAAAAATAATTTGCGTCGGTTCATTTAAATCAACCGACGCAAATAGCTTAAATTATTTTTAAAATTAATTTTTATTAAACAATTATTTGCGTCGGTTCATTTACAACAACCGACGCAAATAGCTTAAATTATTTTTAAAATAAATTTTTATTAAAAAATTATTGGCGTCGGTTTTTTTAAATGAACCGACGCAAATAGTTTAAATTATTTTAAAAATAAATTTTTATTAAACAATTTTTTGCGTCGGTTTGTTTAAATGAACCGACGCAAATACTTAAATTATTTTTAAAATAAATTTTTATTAAACATTCATTTGCGTCGGTGTTTTTAAATTAACCGACGCAAATAGATTAAATTATTTTTAATATAAATTTTATTAAACAATCATTTGCGTCGGTGTTCCTAAATTAACCGACGCAAATGATGATATTATTTGCGTCTGCTTTATAAAGGTCCGACGCAAAGTCTTCGTTTTTGCGTCGTGTCTTTAACCGACGCAAAATATTTAAGTTTTTTGCGTCTCCTCCATATGCGTCTCCTCGTAACCGACGCAAAATGTGTTAATTAACCGACGCATATGATCAGTTTTGTACTAGTGCAAGCTCTGATGTTGACTTGATCAGTGCTTCTGAATCCGCTGATCACAAGTTACTGAAGGTAACTTGATCAGTGTGTCTTTATCTATCGATATCAAGCCCTAATGGAGACTTGATTAGTGCTTCATTTATCCACTGATGTTATGACTAACTTATTATCCACCAAAGGGTTCCACTGATGAGTGATCTTTTGTCGTTGCCAAACTTGTCGGGAAATCTTAGTCATTGCCAAACTTGTTGGGCAAGTTAATTCATTGCCAAACTCATCGTCAATGGATAAAAATGACTATCTCCAAAGTCAGTGTTAACCATCACCAAACTCTTTGTTAGTAGATAAAAATGACTACCACCTAAGTCACTTTTTATCGATCACCAAACTCGTTGTCAGTGGATAGGAATGATTGTCGCCAAACTCTTATTTAGCCATCGCCAAACTCATTAGGAGGTATGATGTCTCAAAGTCTGGACACAAGAGTGTTTCCCCTGATAGGTTCCTCTGACGAGGTCATCCCCTGACGGTTTCCCCTAACTAGCTTATCCCCTGATGAGTTCCCCTGACGAGGTCATCACCTGACTGGTTTCCTTGACGAAGTCATTCCCTGATGGGCTTTCCCTCATGGCTTCCCCTGACGAAGTCATCCCCTAACGGGCTTCCCCTGACGAAGTCATCACCTGACAGGCTTCCCTTGACGAAGTCATCGCCTAACGGGTTTCCCAGGATGGCTTCCCCTAATGGTATCATAATCTTGATACAGTATTTTTAGGCTTCCCTGATGGGTTTTTCTTACTGGTGCCTCTTAAAAATACTTATTCTTTTGATCATCAATACTTTGTTTTCTTAGAATGTCTGTTGTGCAGCATATTTATCTTTTTAAGTAACAACAATTATTCCTTGACACTGTCGAGTCCATTCAAGTAAACATTGATGACTCGCCTAGTGCAGTTCAGTTCATCACCTGATGACCAAGTCGACCATCAGTGAATGCAAAAACTCGTGCAAATATAGTAAGGTTAATAGAATAGCTTGAATATTACAGTTGCACGTTTATTCTTTAAAACATCATCATCATCATTTTCATCTAACATCCTTGTATTGCAAAGATTAAGTTATTTCTTTTTTCATTTAAATTATTCAAGGTAATTTATTCTAATTATATTTATTGATAACATCATCATGTCCGAGTATTGCCGTATATAACATCTATTTCTCAACCTCGTGAGATTTGATCCGCTTAACTCACAACCTCCTATGTCTGTCATTCATATGGAACATGCAATAATATTCAAAAATCAACTATAAACCACGAAGCTGTCTACACATCAAAAGAAACATCCCTGACCTGTCATCCAAGCACCCTAAAAAGGATTGGCCGTCGGGATTAACAGTACAAAAACAGAGTTACTTAAATTTCTTCATAATTCCTGCAAAGACCCATAACGTACCGAACTGAAATCAATAAGAATTAAATGACTCTTTCTCAAATAGTGACCACATTAAATTTCATTGAAATGATATACGAAATTCTCAAAAAAGAAAAATAATCATATTCATACATGTTCTAAATGGTTTCATCTCTTACAACATTACCCTAACCTCATTGGAGCTTACAAAATGCTTCATCAGAACGAAAATTAAGGAATTACGGAGATAAAGAATAGCAGAATTAGAAGATGGAGGTAAAGGCCGTACGGTTATGAGCTGAGATCAGACACACAACAATAATAGATCAGTTAATAAACTGTTATTTGAAATACTAATCAGATGCTCAAGAATTTATGATGTTAACGTAAGGCTCATAAGACACACCGTTGATTATATTCTCTAATAAAATCTTATAAAGGAGTAACATAATAATAGATCAGGTAATAAACCATCAAAGAGTTTAAGTATCTAGTTCTGATTATAACAAAATTCTTCTGATTATACGATAGATCTGAACAAGACATGAAAAAATGCTCACATAACTGTACTGCTTCATTGAAAGGCCTGGCAAGGTGGTTATCTAAAGAAGACGGTCTTTCCAGTGACTGCAGCTCTTTGTCAACTCGGAGGATTCTTTTCCAACCTAATAAAAGAACATGCGTTTGTAGAAATTATCCAGTAAGTTTGATTTAAATGGAAATAAATTTACTCCATCTTTTACGGCCTGCAATATTTATTACCAAAAGGAGCTTCTCTCTCAAGGAGTCCAGCTCTAGATCCAGCTCTTTATCGTCAATACGGTCAGCATCCATAGGAATGTCACCTGATGATTCAGTCTGGAAAGAAATCGAAAAGGACTTTTTACAACAAATCTAAAATGTGACAGCCCAAAAATTTCTTATCAAACCGGGGCTTCGTCATAGGAGGAAAAAGATAATGTCACATCCATTCGTAGCATAATTAAAGTTAAAAAAAATAATAGCGAGTTATTACAACCCAAAATATTATAATTCTTGCGGAAGTTAAGTTATCTCTAAATTACAATCCATAATTTACAATTTTCATGTGCCTTCCTCCTTTAACAGCCACCCATAAAGTCGGCATAAGCTTAATAACCGATCATCTTTGTCTTCCCCTTGCCAGAGGAGGGTTTAGCTTTTGTACCATGTCCTGCAAGACATTAAGTTCAACAAGAATAAGCGATTTATGCTCAGCAAGTATATATACAAAACAAATAGGGTAAATTTGGAATGTTAATAGAGGTTGAATTCTATTTATGAGGCTCAGTGAAACAATACCAATGCCTCGGAAATCTTTGAAGATCACTGATGATAAAAAAAACGTGTAACCTTCCTCAAAGGAAGACAGGTATCCACCTGTGCATAACTTTCTCAAAATAATATTCATCGGGGGCTAAATCAGTTGGATCTGCTAACCATACAGTATACAGTTGGCCTAACTGTAAGAGTATGATCCCTCAGTGTGTGAACGTACGTAGTCACTATCATTCCTCTAGGTTTGGTGACAGAACAAATCAGCACATTTTCCTTGCTCTAGCCAACCATGTGGCATGACCCATTTAAGGGACATATCATCCTCATTTGCTTCCACAGATAAAACATTAAAGAATAATTGATATATCAAAGTTAAATTATATCCATGCGCATTTATTCATATCTTCCTAGCGGAAATTTAAAGCATAACATTTTCATTCATAAAAGCAATTAAAGTATATGAGTCATAGCCTTGCACGCATATCGAATCAAAAGATAATGCGTTAAATTGAAATAACATCAGATTAAATATAAACTTTCCTTAGTCCTTTGCAGTAAAAATCAATTTCAATTCACTCTTGGGTGAGACACTCTGTACAATATGCATATAACATGAGAAATTTATATCAATGATAAAGATATGAGAAAAAAAATACACATGTGATATCCGAAAATTCTCACTGCCTTAACTTGCTAACTTAACTGGTAAGTTTTGAAAAAAAAGGAATAATTAATAAAAGTTTCTTAATTAAATAGAAGAAAATAATATTTTATACCCTTAAGATAAACTGCGAATAAAGGTGAACATCAGTGGATAATTTACTCGTTAGGGATGACTGGTCATCAGGGGATAAATTACTCGTTAAGGAATGACTAGTCATCGATGGACAGTTTCACCCGTCAGGGGATGTCTCGCCCGTCAGGGGATATCTCATTCGTCAGGGGATGTTTCACTCGTCAGGGAATGGTCTTTGATCATCAGGGGATGATATTCTTCATTGCCAAACTCATCGGTGGATAACTTATTCAGCACCAAACTCAGTAAGTTAGTGCCAAACTTCTCAGTGAAAAGTCGTTCAGCGCCAAACTTCCCGGTGGGTAGTTACACATCGGAGACTAGGAAATATTTTTTATCAGAGTCTAACAAAATTTTATTCATCGAAAACTAACAAAATTTTCTTTCATCGGCGACTAATAGCTTTTGCCTATTAGAAACTAATTTTATACTGTCGGAGACTAACCTTTATACTGTCAGAGACTAACTTGGAATCTCCCAGGGACTAATTTATACCTTCAGAGACTAACATCAAACTGATAGAGACTAAGTTAGAACTTGTGTCAGATACAGTGGTGACTTCATCACTCCTTTAGAGGTGGTGTTATTAATAGATAACCATACACTGGTCGATTCTCTCATCATCTTTCTGCAATGTGTAACATTTCTTATTGTCTCCTTAATCTTAGAGACAATATTAGACTTCAAGAACTCTAGTTGTCAGAGACACAAGTATGGTGTTTTAACTATTGATGTCAGGAAATATTTGGTATTTAAATGTTTGTCTTCATTTGATACTCTCATTTTGGATGGCTTTTTAAGAATAAATTATATTAACTACAGATGTTAAAAGCATGCATCAACTCATACTTTTCGAAGTGAATAAATAAGGTTCTTTTACAAACAGGACATGCATAACAGAACAAAATAGTGTGGGAACAGAGAAGGACTTTAATATAGTATTCTTACCTCTTTGGTTGTACTGAATAAATTAAAATCTTGGGTTCTTCTTCGAGAAAGATAGTTGCTCTGGAAAGAGAACCTGGATTTTGTGGGTGTTTTGTTGTGAAGAAAATTTTATAAAAGTGGGTCTAGGGTTGTACTCCAGATGATCTATTTATATCATTTGCCAAACAGCTAGAGCAGTTGGATTATTTGTGAGTAGATTGTAGTCGTTGGCTGGAAGAGGCAATAACAAGCTTTAGAAAGAAGTGATTGGTTGAAAGGTCGATGTTACGGCTGATAAAAGTCAGTTAGTCATCTATCATAGCCAAAACTCTAGTGTACTACTGGAGATGATTTACAATTGATGGGTCACATGCACAACTGTAAAATAATATATTTATATCACTTGCCTCGCTGCAGTCTTTGGTTCAAAATGTGTTATTGTAGCCTTCCTATGTGATTGCCTCCTCACGTTAAAAGCATTACACTCCCTCTTGATACAACTTAAATAAAATAATCATTTAAAGATTTGAGCTCAAAATACATTTAAAACTTTGGACAACACATTGCTATCGAACTTTCATTAATATATGAATTCATTATTCATACCCAAAAATTAAACCTTTAAACATAAAATAAAATATTCATAATATAAATTACTCATGCAATAGAACTCATTCTAATTTTGGGGTTCTCACATCCTCCCCCCCTTAAAAGAAGTTTCGTCCTCAAAATATAGCTAACAAACAAATTGGTGTATTTCTTAATCATAGCGTTCTCAAGCTCCCAAGTAGCTTCCTCTACACTGTGATTGCTCCATAACACTTCTACGGAAGGATTTTCTTTATTTCTAAGAGCTTTAACCTGTCGATCTAAAATCTGGATAGGGACCACTTCATAATTTAAATCCAGTTGATAATCTATTATTCTTCTGTAGTCGGCTTTGTATGGGCGTAAGACTGATATGTGAAATACATCGTGGATGTGGCTTAAAGCTGGTGGTAGTGCTAATTGGTACGCCATTTCACCAATTTTTCTCAGCACCTCAAATGGTCCCATGTAGTGGGGACTCAACTTTCCTTTCTTGCCAAAACGCATTACACCTTTCCAAGGTGAAACTTTTAATAATGCATAACTTCTGATTTCCAATGTTTGGTTCTTCCTGTGTTGATCAACATACTGTTTCTGTCGACCTTTATTCTCATTCTGATTATCTTGATCGCTTCTTCGGTCTATTGAATTATCTCTGGTCCAATTAGCTTCCTTTCTCCTACTTCATTCCAGTAAAGTGGAGTTCTGCACTTTTTACCATACAATGCTTTGAATGGCGCCATTCCAATACTGGCGTGATAACTATTATTGTACGGTAATTTGATCAGTGGCAAATGGTTGTCCCAATGGTCCTTAAAATCGAGAACGCAAGCTCATAACTTGTCTTCTAGTGTTTGAATGGTGCATTCAGATTGACCATCTATCTGGGGGTGACAGGTTGTGTTAATATCTAGTCTCATTCCTAGATATTTTTGGAAGCTCTTCCAGAATCTCGAGGTAAACCTCGGATCTCGATCGGAGATGATGGAAACTGGCACTCCATGTCAACTCACAATTTCCTTAACATACAATTTCACCATCTGATCTATCTTGTATGTGTATTTGATGTCCAAAAAGTTTGCCGATTTAATCAATCTATCGACAATGCCCAAATGGCGTTCATCCCTCCAAGCGTGTTTGGTAATCAAACTACGAAGTCCATTGTGATAAACTCCCACTTCCACTTGGGAATTTCCAATGGTTGAAGTAGTCCACTAGGTTTTTGATATTTTGCCTTAACCCTTTGGCACGTTAAGCATCTACTCACCCAATCAGCTATTTCTCTCTTCATGTTGGGCCACCAAAAATTTTGTTTCAAGTTTTGGTACACCTTCGTGCCTCCATGATGAATAGAGAATTTTTAGTTGTGGGCTTCTTGTAGAAGTTCTTGTCTCAATTCAATTTTCACAGGAATCCACACTCGTCCTTCTTACTGCAACAATGCATCGTTGTGAATGCGACACTCACCTTTCTCTCCCTTACTTAATTTGTCCATTTCCTTACGATGTTCTTCTTGTGCGATTTTAATGATGTCGTTCAATTAAGGTAGAATTCGAACTTCTTCTTCCATGTCTATCCTCTCGGCGATGGTAAAGGCATTGAGTTATAGGCGCTCAAATTCCTTTCTAATCTCTTCTTGGATGGTCATCACGTTCAGCCTTTCGCGATGGTTGAGCACATCAGCAATCACATTTGCCTTTTCGGGATAGTAGTTGATAGAGCAATCATAGTCTTAAATCAATTCTAACCAACGTCTTTGTTGCATGTTGAGTTCCTTTTACGTGAATATATACTTCAAACTTTTGTGATCAGTATATATCTCACACTTCTCACCGTACAGGTAGTGTCTCCAAATCTTGAGTGCAAAAATGATAGCTGTCAATTCTATGTCGTGCGTAGGATATTGTTTTTCGCAATCTTTTAACTGTCTTAAGGCATAGGCAATCACCTTGTCATGTTACATCAAAACTACCCCAAGTCCTTGTTTTGACGCATCGTTGTAAATGACAAATTCGCCTTTGTTATCCGGTAATGTTAGGATAGGGGCTGTAGTCAACCTTGTCTTCAACTCTTGGAAACTCTTCTCAAACAAATTTCACAATCTTTCTCATCAAGTTCCTCAGGGGTACAACTAATTTCGATAAGTCTTTAACAAACCTTCAGTAGTAACCTGCCAAACCCAGGAAACTCCTTACATCAGTTGGGCTTGTTGGCCGAGACCACTTCGCGATTGCTTCGATCTTATTGGGGTCTATTGCAATTCACATTTGAAAATTTTGGCAAATAATTGTTTCTTTCTTAGAATTTCCATCGTTGTCCTTAAGTGATCTTCATGCTCTTTCACCGTCTTCAAATAAATAAGAATATCATCAATGAAAACAGTGATAATCTTATCAAAGAATGGTTTGAAGACACAATTCATCAGGTCCATAAAAGTTGTTGGTGCGTTAGTCAATCCAAATGGCATCACTAGGAACTCGTAGTGCCCATAACGAGTTCAAAACGCCGTCTTTGGTATGTCCTCCATTTGATCTTCAATTGGTGGTACCTTGAGCGAAAATCGATTTTTGAGAAGTACATCCCTCCTTTGAGTTCGTTGAAAAGGTCGTCTATCCTCAGAAGGGGGAACTCATCGATCCATCTTTCTTTCGAACGAAAAGCACTAGTGCACCCCATGGTGATACACTTGGCCTGATCAAACCCGGATCTAAGAGTTCATGTAACTATATCATCAACTCCTTCAGTTTGGATGGCGCAATACGGTATGGGGCCTTGGAGATTGGCATGGTACCGGGAATCAAGTTGATTTCGAAATCCACTTCTTTGTCTGGGGGTAGACCAAGCAACTCTTCTGGAAATACACATGTAAGCTCCTTTATAATAGGGACATCTTCGATCTTCATCTCGTCCTGGTCGGTATCATGCACATAAGCCAAGAAGGCTTTGCAGCCCTTGCGAATCATCTTCTTTGCCTGGATCATGGTTAAGAATGACAATGATTTAACATCTTAGTGCCATGGAACTAGACCTTTGCTCACTAGAGAGATCGTAGAATGACCCTCTTCCTCTTGCAATCAATATTCGCCTGGTATTTAAATAACCAGTCCATTCCTAATATTACGTCAAATTCTCAAACTTCTCGAAAGATGAATTGTTCATCGTCAAACTCGTCGGTGGATAACTTGTTCAGCGCCAAACTCCTTGGTGAAAAGTCGTTTATCGCCTCTCAGAAGATGAGTTGTTCAGCGCCAAACTCCTTGATGGGTAATTACACATCGGAGACTAAGAGAAATTTCTCATAAAAAACTAATAAAATTTTGTTCATCGGAGACTAACAAAATTTTCCTTCATAAGGGACTAACAGTTTTTGCCTATTAGAGACTAATTTCATACTGTCGGAGACTAACCTTTATACTGTCGGAGAGTAACTTGGAATCTCCCAGGGACTATTTTATACCATCAAACACTAACAACAAACTGACGGAGACTAAGTTAGAACTTGTCTCAGATACAGTAGTGACTTCATCACTCATTCAGAGGTGGTGTTATTAACAAATAACCATACACAGATCGATTCTCTTATCATCTTTCTCTAGTGTGTAACATTTCTTGTTGTCTCCTCAATCTTATAGACATTATTAGACTTCAAGAACTCTGGTTGTTAGAGACTCAAGCATGGTGTTTTAACTATTAATCTAAGGAAATATTTGGTATTTAAAGGTTTGTTGTCATTTGATACTCTCATCTTGGATGTGTTTTTAAGAATAAATGATATTAACTACAGATGTTAAAAGCATGCATCAAATCATACTTTTGGAAGTGAATAAATAAGGAACTTTTACAAACATGGCATGTATAACATAACAAAATAGTGTAGGAACAGGGCATAACTTTAATATAGTGTTCTTACCTTTTTGGTTGTACCGAAGAAGTGGAAAGCTTGGGTTGTTTTTACGAGAAAGACAGTTGTTCTTGAAAGAGAACTTGAATTTTGTGGGTGTGTTGCTGTAATTTTTTTTTTATGAAAGTGGGGTTAGGGTTGTATTTCAGGTGATGTATTTATATCACTTACCAAACAGCGAGAGCATCTAAATTATTTGTGAGTAGTTTTTGGTCGTTGGCTGGAAGAGGCAGTAACAACCTTTAGAAATAAGTGATTGGTTGAAAGGCCGGTGTTACGACTGATAAAAGTCAGTCAGTCACCTATCATAGCCAACACTCTAGTGTACTGTTGGAGATGATTTACAATTGACGGGTCACATGCACAACTCTGAGATAATATAATTATATCACTTGCCTCGCTATAGTCTTTGGTTCAATATGGATTATTGTAACTTTCTCGTGTGATTGCCTCCTCACTGATAAAGCACTACACTCCCTCTTGATACAACTTGAATAAAATAATCATTTAAAAATTTGTGCTCAAAATACATTTAAAAGTTGGGACATCACACTGTTATGGAAGTTTCATTAAGATATGAATTCATTATTGATACCTAAAAATTAAACTTTTAAACATAAAATAAAATATTCATAATATAAATTATGCATACAATAGAACTCATTCTAATTTTGGGGTTGTCACTTAAAATAACATACTTGACAACTTGTACAATGCCAAAAGACGGGGCTCAATCGATCTTAGTTCCTTAGCAGCCGAAACAAAAAATAATAATAATGTAGACCCCTTAACAAGTACAACTTGTCATGAGCGATCAACCAGTCAAAATGACGTTTACTTGAAATTCAATGTACATCCTAACTTAATTGATATATTAATATTTCAGAGTTACAAACAAATAGTCCTTTTCGACTAGTCATCTATTGAATATTTGAACCACAAGAATTGGATCCGTGATCGAGTCAGCATTGATTAAATAATTGTGTGGTCTAATGGTTAGTGGTTGAATAAGTTGAGTAAGTTTTCTATTATATTATATACTTAAATTTTAGTTAATCTACACTACCAAAATTAAATTATAACTATATTTTAAATATAAAAATTAAAATACTAACTAATTATCCCATAAAATTAATTAGTACATAAACATCCATACTTGAAAGGGATACTCAAATATTACAGTTAGAGAAGTGCCTATATATGGCATACATAAGAGATAACAATATTATTGATAAGGATATTAATCCTTATCTTATTAACTTAATATTATCCTAAACTAATTATTAATAACTATTATCTAATACTCTTCCTCAAGATGAACATCTAATAAAAAAGAATATTCATCTTGAACAAAATAATGAAAAAAAAAATTGTGCCTTAATAACAAATCATGTGGGTAAAGAAGGGTATAAACCCCAGAAGAAGCATAGGCTCAAGTAAAAATAATAAAAAAAGAAAAAAATATATGTTTGGAAGCATGAGAAAATAAAAATGAGAATTGTGAAATCGTTAGACAACGACGAGATATTGTGACGGCCCCAAAACTTCCTTACCGGACTTCGGGCGCTGTCAATAATTGACAAAAGAACATTAACAACATCCAAGAATGCATAACATTAAATAATTGAAGTAAATTGTATTCTCTATTACATTCATCCAAAAAAAATAAGGTTCTAACAGTGAAAGTCTAAGAGAGCCCACACAGACTTTATAACCTGAACAATTCAATAATCGTCTCACGCTTCACTCTTCTTCAAAATGTCATCCATAAGAGGGCAATGAGAAAGCGTTCACTATGTGATCTTTTTCTTGCCTTTAGTAGATGCCTCAGCTTTCTCGCCATGACCTGTAAAACATTATACAATAGCAACATGAGCGATTTACGCCCGCAAGTATATAATCAAGTATTGGTGGCTTTAAAATAGGAGAAATTTTCTTGGCTTAACTGTTTATGAAGTTTGACGAAAACAATGTTGACACCTCTGAATAACTTCAAAGAACAATATATAGCTTCCAGGGTCCCCAAATGATAACTAGGGATTTGATCCTTTAGTTGAAAGAAATCTTGAATCATTTTTCTACCCTCTTTTCATCAGATAATGCGTCACCTGGTCAGCCTGACCACTATCTGACTTCATCTCTTCATCAAACGACATATCAGCCGACTAGCCTGATCGTTTGACTTCATTATAATGACATACGTAGTCGAAGCAGAATCTTTAGTCTGCGAAGGTTCGGTTACCGATACCTCAGTTTTCATTCCATATCATCCTTAGGCCTAGGGTGCCAGGCAGATGCAACCCATTAGCCTTTAGTTACCCACACAGATATACTTTTCAAGTATGGGGGAAGAAGAATTAAGTTCTGCTTTATCTGTATAGGATTTACCTTGGCGCGTTAACGAATTAGAATAACTAACATCCGCCCAAAAATGTTTGACTCTAGTACAACATTTTTCATGTACATAGAATCAAAAAATCACATGTTACTTAACTTTGAAGAAGTTGAATCATGAGTATTGACATATATATCTTGGATACATTACGCATATTTAAAGAATGATCATGAGTATTAATTGAAAGAAAATAGAGTGAGTATATATTTGCCTTGGTCCTTAGCTAAAAAATAAAACTCAATTCACTTATGAGTGTGACACTTTGTAAAACATGCATATAACATGAGAAATCTATATTTTTGATAATAATATGAGAAAATATGCACATGTGATGTCCGCGAACTTTTAACTGTCTAAGTTCACATTCTGAACCTTTGATACTTTAATAAATAATTAACAATATCTTAAAATAATTTAAGAAAATAATATTTTATACTTTCAAGGCAAACTACACATCAGTAGATGAACATCAAAGCATGAAAAGTGATCATCAGGGGTTGCAGGTCTTGTCCATCAGGGAAAGTGATATGACCATCAGGGGATGACTGCCCGTCAGGGGACAATCTTCGACCATCAGGGGATGACTTTCAGTCATCAGGAGATGATCCTCGACCATCAAGGGATGGTCATCGGCCATCAGGGGATGGTCTTCGATTATCAGGGGATGGTCTTCGACCATCAGGGAATGACCTTGATCATCGCCAAACTACTCAGTAAAATTTTGACTACCGCCAAACTCACTTGGTTGTCGTCAAACTCGTCAGAGGATAACTTGGTCAGCGCCAACTCAAGAAGTCATCGTTGAACTCGTCAGCAGATAATTTGTTCAACGCGAAACTATTCTGAGAAAAGTTGTTTAGCACCAAACTAATTGGGAAACATTTACTCATCGGAGACTAAGAAAAATTGTCTCGTCAGAGACTTACATACTTTACCCATCAGAGACTAAAGGAAAATTTCCTCCATCGGAGAATAAGAAATTCCTTCATCAAAGACTAAGGAATTTCCTCCATTGCGGACTAACAAAATTTTTTCGTCAGAGACTAATTCCAAAACTGTCGGAGACTAACTTGGAATCTCCTAGGGATTATTTCCACAGTCAGAGACAAACTTCATGCACACGGAGACTAAGCTAGGACTTATCTCCGATACAGAGGTGACTTCGACACTCAACAGAGGGTGGTGTTAACACCAGGTGACCACTTCTAGGGCAACTCTGAACATCTCTTCTGCAGTGTGTAACATTCTTATCGTCTACCAAAACTCATAGACATTGCTAAACCTCAAGGACATAGGTTGAAGAAAACTCAAACATGGTGTTTTCGTTACTGATAAAAAGAATTGTTTGGTAGTTAAAGGTTGTCTACTAGGTAGTCGTCAACAAATCTTACTCTCCTCTTGGGTAGCTTTTGAAATAAGTGGCATTAATACTAGATGTTAGAAACATGCATTAAGTCATACTTTTGGAAGTGAATGAACCTAGTGTGTTCACAAACATTGTATGTGAGATAGAACAAAAAGTGCAGGAATAGAACAAAGCTTCAATATAGTGTTCATAACTTTTCGGCTGCAAGGAAGAAGTTAAAAGCTTGGTTTGTTTCTTGAGAAAGACAGTTGTTCTTTGAGAGTGAACCTGAGTTTTGAGGGTGGTTTGCTATATAAAAAATTTATGAAAGTGGGGCTAGGTTTGTAACCAAAAGATATATATATATATCTCACTTGCAGCGGTTGGATTATTTGGAAATAGATTTCAGTCGTTGGCTGTGAAAGGAAATAACAAGCTTTAGAAGGAAGTCATTGGTGAGAAAGGGAGGATGCAATGGTTGTTAAAGTCAATCAATCATCAATCGTAGCCAACAATATAGTGTACTATTGGAGTAGATTAACTGGTTTGACGGTCACGTGCTCTCAATCCTAACATAGTGTAATTAATTCTCTTGTCTCACTGTCGTCTTTGGTTTAAAAACGGGTACTGTAGCGTGAAATCCTTCCCCACGTGAGAAATGCACTTACTCTTGATAAGTGGTTGAATACAAATAAAGAGAAAATGTGATAATATTAAAATAATCATTAAAGGGTTCGAGTTCAAAAATATACTTAAAACTTTTGGACATCACGTTGCCATAAAATTTCCTTTAATATATGAATTTTTTATTCATACCAAAATAATAACAAATATAAAATAGTTAAAGAAAATAATTTAAACCTTCATACATTAAATTAATCATAAACTGAAATAAATCATACAACAAAATTCATCTTATTTTTTGGGTTCTCACATCCTCCTACCTTAAAATAAGTTTCGTCCTCGAAACATGACTAGTGAAAAAGATGGGCGTACTTTTGCATCATCATTTCTTTTAATTCCCACGTTGGTTCTTCAACATAGTGATTCCTCCATAATACTTTCACGGAGGGAATCTCTTTATTCCTTAGAATCTTAACTTGTCAATCTAGGATTTGCACAGCAATCTCTTTATAACGTAAATCTGGCTAAAGCTCAATCGGTTGGTAATCAATGATGCTAGCGTGATCGCCAAATAGTCTTGAAAGCTGCGCCAAAACTTGGATATGAAACGCAGATCGTGATCTAACACAATCGAGATCGGTACTCCATGTCAGCTTAGAATCTCTTTCACATACAGCTTGACTAATTGATCCATCCTGTAGTTATCCTTGATGGGGAAAAAGTGAACAAACTTGGTTAACCTATCCACTATTATCCATATTGCGTTAGCCCCCTTTAGTGTTGTCAGTAGTCCAACAATTAAGTCCATTGTGATGTATTCCTATTTCCATTCTGGGATATCCAAGGGTTGTAGCAGTCCACTCGGCCTTTGATGTTCAACTTTGACCTTTTGACTAGTGAGGCACGTACTGACCCATTCAACTATCTCTCTCTTCATATTTGGCCACCAGAACTTCTGCTTCAAGTCCTGATACATCTTTGTCCCTCCTAGATGTACAAAGCATCTGGAATTGTGAGCTTCCAGCAATAATTCTCTTTTTAATTCGACCTTGGCCGGAATCCAGATTCTGTCCTCAAATCTCATTAAACCATTGTTATGGATTTGACACTTTTCATCTCCTTCTCTGATTAGCTTTTATCTTTCTTCTGCGAAGTCCTCTTGAGCTGCCTTGATTATGTTCAAAAGTTGCGGCCTCACTCTGACTTATTCTTTAATTTTTTGACTCTATCTTGTCGTGATAATGTTTAGTTGTAATCTCTCTAAATCCATCCTTACCACTTCCTGAACTATTATCTGCTTAGCCCATCACGTTTGCCTTACCAGGGTGATAGTTGATCGAGCAGTCGTAGTCCTTGATCAACTCCAACCATCGCCATTGTCTCATTTTTAATTCCTTTTGTGTGAAGATGTATTTTAGGCTTCTGTGGTCGGTATAGATCTCACACTTCTTCCCGTACAAGTAGTGTCTCCAAATCTTTAAGGCAAAGATGATGGCAGCTAACTCCATGTCGTGAGCTGGATATCGTTTCTTGCAGTCCATCAATTGTCGAGATGCATAGGTGATGACTTTGCTATATTGCATCAGGACATCTCCTAGTCCATTCAGTGAAGCATCACTGTAGATGACGAAGTTTCCTTTGTCATCTGGTAAGTACAGCACTGGTGCGGTAGTCAACCTCTTCTTCAGTTCTTGGAAGCTCTTTTCATATTCTGGGGTCCATATATATTTTACTGTCTTCCTTGTCAAATTCGTCAATGGAATTGCCAATTTCGAGAAATCCTGAACGAATCTGCAATAGTAGCCTGCTAATGCTAAGAAGCTCCATACTTCGGTTGGAATCTTTGGTCGCGGCCAAAGAGTGATAGCTTCAATCTTCACGGGGTCCATAGACACGCCATGCTCGTTGATCACGTGACCCAAAAATCTTACTTCCCTAAGCCAGAATTTGCACTTCGAGAATTTGGCGTAGAGTCTTTCACGTCTTAGCGTCTCCAACGCCATTCTCAAATGCTCAGCGTGTTTTTTTTTCCGTCTTGGAGTATATGAGAATGTCATTGATGAACACGATGATGAACTTTTCTAAATGTGGCTTAAAAACTCGATCATTAGATCCACAAAAATAGCTGGGCATTACTGAGTCCAAATGGCATTACTAGGAATTCGTAATGGCCATATCGGGTCCTAAATGCCAACTTAGACATGTCTTCAGCTTTGATCTTCAGTTGATGATATGTCGACCTCAAGTCGATCTTCGAGAAGTAGTTTGCATCCTCAAGTTGGTCAAATTAGTCATTGATCCTCGGTCGTGGATATCGATTCTTTGTAGTCACCTTGTTTAATTTTCTGTAATCAATGCATAATCTCATTGATCCATCTTTCTTCTTCACGAACAAAATGAGCGCTCCCTATGAGGAGACACTCAGTCTGATGAATCCTTGATCCAACAATCCTTACAACTGAACGATAAGTTCTTTCAATTCAACGGGGGCCATCCTGTAAGGAGCCTTGGAAATCGAAGCAGTCCCTGGTACAAGCTCGATCCCAAACTCTACCTATCTATCTGACAATAATCCCGACAACTCTTCCGGAAACATATCTCCAAAATCTCTCACCATGGGAATATCTTTTAACTTCGGTGCTTCCTTTTTAGCGTCATACACACTGGCTAAGAATGTGTCGTATCCTTTACGTATCATCCTCCTAGCCTTTATCATGGTAAGGAAGTGAGACGACTTGGTAGTCTTACTTCCATGAAACAACACTTTCTTGTTTGAAAGTGTTCTTAAGGAAACCTTCTTCCTCAAACAATCTATAGTAGCTTGGTACTTATATAACCAATCCATGAATAATATCATGTCAAACTCTCCCAAAGGGAAGGGTATTAAGTTTACAGGTAGGTTATGTTTGCCTATCTTTACATTGTAGTCATATAGCATATTATGAACAGTGAGGACTTATTGGTTGGCTACTGTAACTTCTAGGAGTACTTCTAGGCATTTAGTAGTCATATTAAGATATTTAAGTAGGCGTTCAACTATAAAAGACTTGGTTGCACCAGATTCAAATAAGGTGTGCATTTGAACTGAATTGACCAGTAGCATACCTGTCAGTACGTCGTTGGACCTCATTACGTCCTGGATAGTCATGTTGAAGGTCTTGGCTTGTGGATGGACTAGTATAGTGTTAGCCCAGGAAAGTGGCAGCTTTCCAACGCCTTTCTTCTACAGGCAGTTTGCAGAAATGTGCCCCTTCATGCCACATGTATAACATGTCCTTACAGTCGCTAGAGCGTGACTGGTGCCTTGGGGTCTAGCTTGCTGCTGCTGCTATAGATAGTATTCCAGTCTGGTAGTGGCGGTTGTTTGATTTGGGCAATCTGGTGAGAAGTGCCCAAGCTGGTGGCATTTGTAGCATGTGTTCATGCCTTTCAAACATGGGGAAGTCCCATGATTCCTTCCACAGTTGGCACAAATAGTGCCTCTCTTCTTGTTGTCTCCCCCGCTGCTATTATCGAAATTCCACTTCCTTTAATTATCACTTTGGGTCACCCCTTCTTCTTGCTTTATCATTACCACATTTGCATGTGGTCTTTCGATTCCTCCACCATTTCCTCTATTTTTCTGGGGTGGTTGTTGATTCCTTTCTTGTGTCCATCCCTCCGGTTCTCCCGGTTGAATTCCCTGAGCGTTTTGCCGCTCCTTTCTGCCACCTTCGTTCGTTGGACGAGTTCTGCGTAAGTGTCCAGGCATAGAACATCAATCTTGTCCTGAAGCCAGGGGTTCAAACCGTATTCAATCCTCATTGCTTTTCTCCTCTCAGTATCCACTAGGTGTGGAGTGTACCTCTGAAGCTCATTGAATTTTCTCTCGTATTCCTCCACCATCATGCTTCCTTGTTTTAATTCAAGGAACTGCTTTTCAAGATCGTCAACAACATTGATCGGAAAGTACTGGCTGTTGAAGATCTCTTTAAATTATTCCTAAGGTGAAGCCATGATCAGTTTTTTCCTCTCCTCTGGCAGCTAGCTTCTTGGCTAGTTCCAACCATTCAATGGCTTCCCACCAATAGTTCGTTTCTCCGTTCAGTAGGTAGGTGGCGTACCCAGTCTTGAAGTCCTCATTTACCCCAGAAATTCGGAAGGCCTTCTCAACTTCCTTGACCCATGTTTGAGCAACAGTGGGACCTCTTACGTCATTGAAAGTAGGCGGGCAACAATTCGTAAAGTCCTTGAATGTTACCCTCCTAGGTTGTACTTGCGGTGGGATTGTCCTGGTTTCCATTGTTTCGATTGTCCTTTGGGTTGATATTCCTTGGTCATCTTGACCATCCGCATTGTGGTTGGCGTTGGTGTTCCTGGCTCGAGTAGTTCGTGGTCTTTGTACTAGAGGCATTTTTTACAAGTGAGGAAAGAAATGATTAATGTCCACAACACTTTCTCCTTCTTTCATTCTTCCTCCGTAAGAGAAAAAAATTCATGCAACTCATATGAACTCATAACATGGCAATCAGATGCATTTGTAAAAAAAAAAATTAAGCACAACTCGCAGGAGTTTTAAGGATGAAATTTCCATAATATTAAAGATATCAAAAGGGGTAGAAAAGTGGGATTTACAATTTCACTTCCACACTAGCAGAGCTTTGATTGATAACTATGGGAGCCACGCCAAAATATACTTATGGCTACCGTAGCTATCATAACAAAAGAGAATCAGCTTTGAAGCCTAAATACAAAACATGAGGCCTGAATTAGCACTATAAAAGTATTTTTAATACAAGGCCTCGCGATCTAGTTCTTCCATCATTCTGTGCGCAAAACAACCCACTTCCTCGACCTTCTGCACAAAGTTGTGCATCAAATGATCCCTGTCGACTGCAGTGGGGTGTGGAAGCCTAAAGTAGTCACTCACCGAGATCAAGGTCTCAGTTAGCGCCTTGGTGAGGGTGAGAGATATGTGCTGATATGAGACAATCCACATGTTAAGGAATTGACTAGTCCTCTAGTGTGCAACGGAGTGACGCATCAACCCGTTGTTACGTGTTTCCATCTTTGCCTGTATCGAGCGAACTCTACGTTGATGGTAAAGGAACAATCCGTGTGGAAATGGCATGGGTACTAGCACTTTTGGAGGTGGTGTGGCGGGTGGGACGACAGGCGCTGCATCAAACAGTACTGTTAGTGGTAATGACAGTATGGCAGGAGGTGAAGCTGACTACTCTGCTAGTGGTGAAGCTGTTGCAAAAGGTATAGTATGTACCGAAACAGAATGAGATTCCGATCGTACTGGTGACTACGGCGACATACCCAACTGATAGTGGGGAGGAGAATGACTCCTCAAGTGAACTGAGGAATCTGACCTCTCAGATGAGTCAGTGAGGGCATTGGCGTCATCTAGGTCAACAGGGTCATTAGCATCCTCTGGCTTGATGAGGTCCTCATCATCTTCTAGATCTGTGGGGTCTTCAGCATCCTCCAAATCCTCGTCAGAGTTCCGAGGAGTCTCGAAATGTACTACCTATACTGTCCTGGTTACCCTCTTCCGACGAGTCACACACCATCAGGCACCAGGGGGTAGTGGTGATCCACAGAAAACATTAGGGTGTAGGCGCTTCCGACAGTTCGAAGGGCCAGCATCATCATGTGGTGTAGGCACAACAGCAGGAGGCTGCTCGGGGGATGCCTCCTTCTGTGCCTCAACATCATCTATGATGGGGGGTAACAGGGATGTCTAAATGTCACGGGTGGTCAGGAGCATGCTCCACATCTGGACTAGTGATCATGGGGGTTTTGCCCCTACCATCACGACTCAAAGTCATCTACAAGTGAGCATAGCCTATGTCAGCCCGGAAACAGGTTTAACTTAACACAGAGTTTGACATGAATACTAATGCAATGCATAGGTTGCAATAAGTCCTACTTAGGTCCTGGCATCCCATTTTTCCTATCCTTATACCTTACTGTTCCTCCTTAAAATTCTAAAATCACATTCTACTCTTCGGTAGAAACCGTGATCTCATAATCGATGCTTGGGGTCAGATACCAATTGTGACGGCCCCAAAAATCCTTTACCGGACTTCGGGTGCCGTCAATAATTGACAAAAGAATATTTACAACATCCAAGAATGCATAACATTAAAAAAGAGAAGTAAATTTTATTCTCTATTACATTCATCCAAAAAAAATAAGGTTCTAATAGTAGAAGTCAAAGAGAGCCCACACAGGCCTTATAACCTAAACATCTTTTCTGCAGTGTGTAACATTCTTATCGTCTACCAAAACTCATAGACAATGCTAAACCTCAAGGACTCAGGTTGAAGAAAAATCAAGCATGGTGTTTCCATTACTGATAAAAAGAAATGTTTGGTAGTTAAAGGTTGTCTACTAGGTAGTCGTCAACAAATCTTACTCTCCTCTTGGGTAGCTTTTGAAATAAATGGCATTAATATCAGATGTTAGAAGCATGCATTAAGTCATACCTTTGAAAGTGAATGAACCTAGTATGTTCATAAACATTGCATGCGAGATAGAACAAAAAGTGCAAGAATAGAACAAAGCTTTAGTATAGTGTTCATACCTTTTTGGCTGCAAAGAAGGAGTTAAAAGCTTGGTTTGTTTCTTGTGAAAGACAGTTGTTTTTTGAGAGTGAGCCTGAGTTTTGAGGGTGGTTTGCTGTATAAAAAATTTATGAAAGTGGGGCTAGGTTTGTAACCGAAAGATATATATATCTCACTTGCAGCGGGTGGATTATTTGGAAATAGATTTCAGTTGTTGGCTGTGAAAGGAAATAACATGCTTTAGAAGGAAGTCATTGGTGGGAAAGGGTGGATGCAATGGTTGCTAAAGTCAGTCAATCATCAATTGTAGCCAACAATCCAGTGTACTGTTAGAGTAGATTAGCTGGTTTAACGGTCACGTGCTCCCAATCCTAACATAGTGTAATTAATACTCTTGTCTCATTGTCGTCTTTGGTTTAAAAACGGGTACTGTAGCGTTAAATCCTTCCCTACATGAGAAATGCACTTACTCTTGATAAGTGGTTGAATACAAATAAAGAGAAAATATGATAATAATAAAATAATCATTAAAGGGTTCGAGTTCAAAAATATACTTAAAACTTTTGGACATCACATTACCATAAAATTTCCTTTATGATATGAATTTTTTATTCATACCAAAATAATAACAAATATAAAATAGTTAAAGAAAATAATTTAAACCTTCATACATGACATTAATCATAAAGTGAAATAAATCATACAACAAAATTCATTTTATTTTTCGGGTTCTCACAAATATCCTAATACACCCCCGCAAATTCACCGGCTTCCATGAACCAAGTTGAGAGTGAAATTAGTGAACCTTCTACTTTCCTCTATCAAATGGTAGTTCAAGGATCCAACCTAGAAGCTTGCATATATGACCGTATGCAACGTGATAAGCCATATTTGTGAGAAACCATCTGATAACAACAGGTAGCCATTTAATGATGAACCAAAGGTTGGCATTTCGAAACACCATGAAATTAGCATCACCAAAAATTTCGCCATCACTCCCAAATGTGTCGCAACATAATTTATTACTTATCAAATCGATATACTGAGGCAGAGTGCTTGTGAGGTAAAAGTTACTTGCCAAAAGACTTGACTGATCATGTATTCTGTCACGTGATAAGATCAAAGGAGTATCATATTCAAACATACACTCACTAGATTGTACTGCAGGTACACAAGAGGAGAAACCTCTGAGAATAGGCTTCATACCCTGTATAATTGAGGTGCCAATAACATCCAACTTGACATTACGAATTTCATGAAGCTTAGAAAACAATGCATTTACAATCTGCTCCATTAATTAGAAGAGACTGAGCAGTAGGAATGTACTTGCAGTTCTCATTTCATGGAGTAGATATTTATAGGCAAGTGCAAGTTATTATTTTAATTCTTCATCTCTCTTCATTGCTGATTCTCTACAATTAAGTAAGTTATTAGGGTATCGGAAATTTACTTATATTGACTTCCTTCTTTACGATATGGCAAAAATGTAAATTTTAGTAGATGAATTCACAGTACATGTGTTTTCTTTTATTTTTCTGGCTAATATCTCTGCATATTACTCTCTCCGTTTCAGAAAAATAACAATATTGATATCATTTTTTTATTTTAATGCTATATTTTATAAAATTTATTGGTACAATATCTTAATCATGTATTTAATTGAACATTAATAAAATTTATGGACAATTTATTATCTGTACATTAAATTAATATTTATCAAAACTTTAAATGTTGTTATTTTGTAAAACAAATGCAATATATACAAACCAATATATATGTCCAGTTCATTCGGTCGTATTACTCAACTATTAGCACGTGTATTACTCAACTAGTAGTGTGGGCCAGACATATGTTTGGAATTTTTTTTGGTATTTGGTATTTGGCTATTTTTGATTTTTTGTAATAATTGTTATTCTTTTTATAATATATATAATTTTTGTAATACCCCAGATTTCAGTAATTATTATAACATTAACACTATTAATAAATAAATTTTAGTCAAATTAATTTGTGCGTATGAGAAATTATTTTTTTATAATACCAAAAGAAATAATTTTTAGTATTATCTAAATTAATTTATGTGGCAATATAAATTACTACTACTTTTAAATTAATTTTTGGTATAAGATATTACCGGAGTTAATTTATGTGATGGTAATATGAATTGTTACTATTATCACTACGAGAAGGATGAGTAACGACTCTTGTGATGAGTAAGCAATACAGATGATGAAAATATTTCAATGAGTAAGCATTGCAAGAGCTGTGTCATTAGTAGGATGTACTACCGTTTGACACCTCTTGGTAATCCATACCTACCTGTATCAATAATGATTATGGTTATTGTAGTAATTTAGTAGATTTCAAGCCCGAAATGAGAAATATCTCAAATATTTTCATTTCCTAGCACCTATATAAGGAAGAATCTATTACTCATTTTCTTCACAACACTCTCAAACACAAAAACTCCCTAAACTCACGATAATATTCCTATAGCTTGTTCTGCAGTATCGCAATCTTACCAGACAAATATTAAGAGCTTTTATTAAATTATTTATTTTCATTTTTTAGTCGTTTAGCTTAAATAGGAACTTACATGAAACCTTATATTATATTGTCCCTGTAGAGATAAACCACATAGGTAATCTCTATACTCTTAGAAATATTCTTCATATTATTAGTCTCTAATGACTAAAAGTGTTAGTCTACGATGAGTAAAACATGCTAGTCCCTGATGGGCAAAATATGTTAGTCTTCAATAAATAACATATTAGTCTCTGATGGCTCATTGTAGCTATTGGAGGATAAATATCCTCTGAAACCCACCCCGTGTTGATTAAGACTCATCCCCTGATGACCGAGAGTCATCCCCTCATGACCGAGAGTCATCCCCAGATGACCAAGACTCATCCCCTAATGGCCAGATGAGTTTGGCAATGACCAAATGAGTTAGGCGACAAGTTTGGTGATGAACAAAGCATCCCCTGATAGACAAGAGAGTTTGACAATAGTTAAATTTAATACCGACGAGTTTGGCGATGACGAAATCATCCCTTGATAGATAGTTATCCCCTGACAGGTAGTTATCCCCTAATGGGTAGTTTATTCCTTGACGGGCAGTTCATCCCCTGATAGGTAGTTAGCCACTGATAAGTAAATTATCTCCCGACGGGTAATTTATTCTTTGATGGTAAATATCCCCTGATGAGTAAATCATCCCTTGATAGCTATCCCTGACGGCTGTAAGCTATCCCCTAATAACTGTGAGCTATACCCTGATAGGGTAAATCCTATCCCCTAACAAGTAGAATTCATCCCCAGATATAGACTTAGCATAACTTAAATATTATAACTTTATTACCTAAGCATAGTTATGGTATGTAGTTCTAATTTCTATTAATTATTTATGATTCATAAAACAGATTTCGCAAGAACACTTCGACCTATCATACGTTATTACCACGGTCAAGGTAAGCAATGTATTTGTTATTATTCTTTTAACGTATAACTTAGTTGTTCCATTATATATAAATTATTTCCATGTGATATACTTATCATCTTTTCAATATATTACACAAATATTTATACAGATGTAAAGGTAAGTATGATGTTTATTTCAAATTAAAAACATGATCAATTAATTCGATCTGTGCTAAGCTATGACAGGCAAGTGCTTAACCCTTTCTTCTTACGTATACATAATTGTTTCGTATACGTACTGATAGAGAATTATTTATTCAGCTGAAGTTAATACCATTTTGAGAAATACTTGGTTTTAATATCTTGTTTACAAGCATTTTCTGTTTCCTGTCAATATATGACATCTTGAGCTATACAATTCAGTTTCTACAAGGTTAATAAATACCTTATGACCTCATTGAGACTACAAGGATGTTGTATTATTGCCTTGGTAAGTCCCTTGAGATGTCAAGACCCTCACTAAAATCATAAGGATGCTATCTAATCGCCTTGGTAAATTCCACTGAGGTGTCGAGATCTATCCACTGTAATTACTGTAAGTATGAGAAGGGAATGAACTCGGATATGAGAATAGGATACTCTATTATGTCGGGCCCATAAGATTGTAGATGTAATTAAGTCTACTATTAAATGTCATACGTATGTACATAGCAGACCATATTGAAATAGCAGTGGCCCGCTATTGTCAAGTGGTAAGAAATATTATCAGTACGCCTTTGTGCAGAACAGAATTGTCGATTAAGTCATAGTACTAAAAGACGTCTGAGAAATTATGTGAATTCCTTATTTCTTCATTTTAGAGGCATGATAATGTCAACATTTCTTCTATCTGAAGACATGGATTCTCCCCATGTGAATCCATCAGTTGAAATCATAACGTTATTTTAGAAATGATACTTTAAACTAGTTTCATATCTGGCTTTATTTTAGTTGTCGTATATTATATTACTTGTTTTGCTTTGTTTCTCATATTTGCTTGATTCTCTTTCAGTTACACCCAAGAAAGGCTCGAGAAGGTTCCAAGAGTAAGGAAAGGTCGTATTAGTGGCAGTACATTTGGTTGTCCGGGGCTCATAAATATGATTTTCGGTTGGTTTGATCTTATTTTGTTTTAAAGAAAAAGTTATGTTATTCCGCTGTCAGAATCTTTCAAAATAATGTTTATACTCTGTTTAAATTAATATTATGAAGAAAGAAAGGGGGAAAAAAGGGTTGTTTTTCTTTGTGTGATAGCTTTTTTGTACCTCCTTGACGACCCAGTTTTCCACTGAAAAGCCTAAGTCTGAACAGTCAATATTAAACTGACGACACTGGTCTATGGTTAGGAAATTGGGGATGTCACATCTTGGTATCAAGGCAAACACCGGAAAGAATATTTATGAGACAAATTAGAAGAGTCAAAGTAAAACAGAGTGTTGAGTTAGTCCTGGAATAAGATATTATGTGTATAGGTAATATTAGAAATATGTCCAACATTTCATCAGGTATGTATAAGATAAAATCTTTTTTTTTTTTACAAAAATACTACGTTATTGGTTATATCTTTATAGCAGTTATTATAATTTTGCTAACCAAACTTTTCATAACTTTATAGATGTCTGATATACACCTACTTAATAATATCTCATTAACTGCTAAGACAAATAATTATTCCCTAGAAGATATCCTGCCACACCAACCTGTGCTAGTTAAAACTAAAATCACTGAGCCAATTATTGATAACCTTGAGTAAAAAAATGAAAATGACCGCAAGGAAGATTCTCCTTTACAACAAGAGAATTCATGGGAGGAGACCCCAACTCAAGCCACAACTACTATATCTCCATGCACCATTGTACCAGACATTCCATCTAGCTCGTGTGTAAAGAATGAACATACTACTAGAGAACCTATCCCCACAAACTTTCATGCCTTTGGTTTCACCATATTTGCTTCTGAGTCGTCTTTTGTACCCCCATCTGCACTAGTTCCAACCTGTTAGAGTGTATGCCCTAGTGGCCAATTATGTAATGATTGTGACACTATATTTATGTTATGTTTTGGTTAAATGATAATTTCTTTTATTATGTTTTATTTACTGCGTTATATAAATGTTAACATAATAAATGTCCTTAGAAGAATGATACTAATTATATGGATTCAAGTATGTGACTTGAATATGAGATCATATAAGTATGTAATGTATCATTATTCTTAAATGTCCCTAGTCGAGTATCATTGTCAGTGGGACAACAATAATACATTGAGACTAGTATGTGGATTAACTGATGGCCATATCTCATTGGTCATAAATATATACGAGATATATTAAGTTGATACATAGGTACATGTTAGAGAACATTGTACTGGACAGACCCACCATGAGAATTCTACACGGAGCGTTATGCTATGTGTCATAAGTAATTCTCATAGTGTCAATGATGTAATGGTCCTTAGACTTGAAGACATGACATTTCTACATAAGGAGTTATACGTTTTGACATTATCAAAAGTCACCTTTAACCGGGTGGACGATAAAGGTGATTGTTGGATGCATAATGAGTTATGTGAGAAATGGAAATGATGTAGATGGAATTTAACCCTCCTATAAATTAGGGGTGATATCTATAAGCCTCTTGATTGAGTGAGACTATGAAATGCATGGCCATGCTCAAATAGAGATTTGTTTCATATAGTTTACTCATTGATCAAGAAAACTGTGATTAAATTATGAAGAGGATGACACATCCATGCCTTGAATTTAATCTTAGATATCATGGTTAAAAGGATTAAGTTACATTGACACATTGGTCACAAAAGGTAACGTTGAATCTATGACTTTATTATTACTTGGGTACCAGTGATGTATTACTAGATGCCACTAACTGTTTATAATTTTATAATATGATTTAAAATTATTGCCAACGTAATAATAACCTACAGGGTCACACACAAAGAACATTCGTCAAGGAGATATAATTTAAATGTCAATGATTTTAATATATCAATAAGATTGATTTAATTAAATCATGGTTTTAAGTTATATATATATATATATATATATATATATATATATATATATATATAT
>CM025780.1:24232553-24259085 GCA_014636745.2 Centella asiatica | reverse complement strand
TATATATATATATATATATATATATATATATATATATATATATATATATATGTAATCTGTATCAAGTAGAGTCCTTTGGAAGGAAATACGAATATATATATTTATTTGTACATATATATATATATATTAATTAAATGAGACTTGATTAAATATATATCTAATAAATATAAAATTCGGATTTTAATTCTCCTAATTAGATTAGGTTTTGGAATTACTCTATAAAAGGCTATATTTATGATATATCAGCGATTCTCTCTAATTAACGCTTCACGCATTCTAAGAACCCTAGCTACTCATAAGAGAGAGACTAGAGTTAAGAGAGATAGAGGAAAAAGAGAGATACAGATCATACAGCTAGTACTGTAACTCTCCTTCTTCGGATCGTAAGACGGTTCATGGGTGTTCGTGTGGATACAGTAGAAACATTGTCCAATTGGATTGCATTAAAGTTTTGGAGACGATCAACACCTTTACCAAAACTTTAGATTCGCACTTTTAATCGGTAAAATCTTAAACTATCTGTATTAAATTGTTTCGCACAGATCCTTGGGTTTGGGTTTGGGTTTCGTTTTGTTTTGTTTTTAATCGTATTTTTTCGCTGCGTTTTATCCTATGAAACCCAACACAACCTTGGTACCAGCAACTGTAGTACCAGTTTTAACTGTAGATACAGAGCAAAGGCTCCGAAACCAACTTAGATATTATAAAGCAGATATACGGGATAGGGAGGAGCCGAATTTTTGCCATGTTAGGGAGGCTTATGATTGTAGGTATATGATGGAAAGATGGTGTTATGCAAAGGGTTGGGTAAAAGCCCAATATAGAATGGCAATGCAAGCTGTTGACCAGCAAATAACTAAAACAAAACATTTTGCACCAGTCTCTGAGGCATTAATGGAAGCCCTTATGGCCTTTCTAGACTAACAACTAAGGTTAAACCGTTCCTTTGAGGATGTCACGGTAAGTTGGGTCTACTCAGGACTCAGTGAAGAGTATGTAATCTAAGGATCACAAGGTAAGTTTGAAAAGTTTAGTAAACATCGCAATAGCTTTTGGAACAGGGAGTTACATTTTTTTAAACTAATAGATGATTAGGTACTTTTGTTATATTATCTTAACCTATAGTTGATCTAGATTTGTAACCCAAAAGGAGACTTAACATGTTTCCAATTTTGCGTCTTGTATAAATGATGACAAATGTAAGTGTATATAGTTTTTCGCTTACTATTTCAATAATACACTCTATTCTTACGTAATAATTGGCTGATAAAAACAAGGTAATTTCAAATAAACAATTTTAACAAAAACATATGTTGATTAAAATTGAAACTGAATAGGAGAAGCCGTAGCGGACGTGGAAGGCCCCTCCAACAAGAAAACCAAACTGATGATAGTACTACTAATCCTATGCAAGACCTTGTGAATCTTTTGAGAGAAGCATTTGGGAATTTCCAACCAAGTCCTCAACCTAATAATTCGATACACAAGGTTACTTTTAAAGATTATAAAGATCTAAAACCACCTATTTACTAGAAAGGAAGGTCCGATAGCAGCCCATGAGTGGATCAAAGACGTAGAGAAAGCCTTTAGGATTTGTGAGGTTGCAAACTATTAGAAAACCTCATTTGCCTTGTACCTATTAACTGAAGAAGCAAACTTTTGGTCAGAGAGTGCTGAGCAGTTAGAATTGACTTAGTAAGCTGCTCATAACAAAGTTAGGGAGATTTCATGGGAAAGGTTCACTAAAATATTCCTTACAAAGTATCTTCCGTTAGGTATGTCTGATGAAATGGAAATCAACTTCCTTAATTTAAAACAAGAAAGTATGATGGTAAGAGAGTATGAAGTGAAATTTATTGAGTTGTACCGCTTCGCTTCACATCAGTTAGACACCAAACAGAGGAAGGCGAGACGATTTGAGCAAGGACTTAATCCTTGGTTCTATAACAAGGTGGAAATTTTAGCATTAGATGACTTTTGTGTTGTAGTTGAAAAGCTAAGATAGCAAAACGAGGAACTGAAGTCCTCGTAAAGTATAATCGTGACAAAGGAAAGAAGGATGACACCATATGGAAGAGGTATAGACCTCAAGGGAGTCCGCAGGTTAAACAAGAACCTAGAGTAGGAAATTTTAAGGTTAAACAAGAACTTGGAGTAAGAAATTTTGTTAGCCTCAATACTAATAAAAATAAATGTCGTTGGAACGGAGACATATCGGAGAGTGGTGGACAAGGAAACGAGGGTGTTTGTCCCAAGTGTGATGGGAATCATGGGAAAAAACCCAGCTTGAAAGGACTGGGAGTCTGTTATAGATGCAAATAGCCCAGACATGTTTAAGAAAACTGCCCCAACCTTCCTGTGATAAACCAGAATAGACCTCAAAACTAGAACCTGGGAAGACCAACCTATACCAAGTGCTACACTTGTGGCATGAAAGGTCATATTACCCCAAGCTTATTGAGGGAGAAAGAAGAGCACCAACTGGACCTAAAGCAATTTCCACATGTCCCATGGCGCATACCAATAACATGACTGTTAGTGATGCATAACAATCTGCATGTCATGTTTAACACCTTGTTCATTCATTTCCAAAAGTACGATTAAATGCATGCTTTTAATACCTAGAGTTAATGCCTTTATATTTCAAAAAGCTATCCAAGATGAGTGTAAGAGTGTTGACAACCACCTAGTAGACAAGCCTTTAACTACCAAACATTTCTTTTATCAGTAGTTACAAAACCATGTTTGAGCCTTTGTCAACTTGAGTTTTGAAGCTTAAACTGTGTCTATAAAAGCTATTAGACCCCAAGAAATGTTATGTATTACTAAGAGGATGATGAGGGTTGACCTAGATATGGTTATGGTTGAGAACACCACTCCTGGAGGAATGAGGAAGTCACAACTGTATCAGAGACAAGTCCTAACTTAGTCTCTGACAGCACGAGGTTAGTCTCTGACGGTTTGGAGTTAGTCCCTGACCATATAAAATAGTCTTTGATGAGATATATGTTAGTCTCTGATGAGATATAAGTTAGTCTCTGATGAAGGAAGAGTGTTGTTAGTCTCCGATGAAGAAAACTCCTTAGTCTTTAATGAAGGAATTTTGATTAGTCTCTGATAGGAAAGTATGTTAGTCTTTGATGGCCAAAAATATTAGTCCCCGAAGAGTTTGGTGCTGACTTATTGAGTTTGGCGCTGAACAAATTATCTACTGATTAGTTCAGCGATGACCTACTGAGTTTGGAGATGAACAAATCATCCCCTAACAGCTAAAGAGTTTGGCGATAGTCAAAGTTACCACCCGACGAGTTCGGCGATGAACAAATCTATACCCTGATGGGTAAGTCATCTCCTGATGACTATCTCCTAATGTGTGAATTATCCTCTGATGGCTGAGACATCATCCCTTGATGGTCAAAACCTATCCCCTGATGATCGAGGGCTATCCCTTGATAGGTGAGGCATCCCCTGACGGGTAGTTTATCCACCGATGACCAGTCATCCCCTGATGGATAATTATCCCCTGATGACTAATTATCCCCTGATGAGTAATTATCCCCTGATGACTAATTATTCCTTAACGGTGAAGATGATCCACTAATGGTTAGATCATCTTCCGATGGTAATTCTTAAACCCTGACGATTATCTTTGTGCTTCAACATTTATACATTGATGCGTAGTCTGTCTTCAAAACTATAAATAATATTTTCTTAAATCATTCTAAGATGTTTTAATTATTTATTTAACCTCGATGGTTCTTATGTCAAATATGAGGCATTAAAGTTTAAGGACATCACATATGCATTTTCTTTCATATTTTAACCAAGGTATTAAATTTATCATGTGATATGCATGTTTTACAGAATCTTTCACTCACGAGTAAATGCAATTTTATTTTGTGCAAAGGACTGAGGAAAGTATATTAAATCTGATGCTTATTTCAATTCAACGCATTATCTTTTGATTCGATATGCGTACAAGGCTTTGATTATATGTTTTAATTGTTTTTATGAATGAAAATGCTATGCTTTAAATTCCACTAACATGAGATGAATAAATGTGCATTGATATAACTAAAATTTGATTTATCAGTATTCTTTAATGCTACATCCGTTTAACAAATGAGAATGATATGTCCTTTAATTGGAATATGCCACATGGTTGGCAAGAGGAAAGGGAAGGTGCCGATTTGTTCTATCATCGGACCTAGAGGAATTGTAAGTGACTACGTACGTTCACACAAGGAGGCATCATGCAGTCACTGTTACGCCAACTGTATATCGTATGATTAGCAAATCTTTAGCCCTCGATGGATATTTTAAGAAAGATGTACACGGGTGAATACCTGTCTTTCTTTAAGGAAGATCGCATGTTGTTTATCATCTGTGATCTTCAAAGTTCTTCAAAGATTTCCAAGGCATTAGTATTGTCCCACTGAGCCTCTCAACATAATTAAATCTCTATTAACATTCCAGTTTTGTTCCCCCAATTTGTTTATATAGTTGTTGGGCGTAAATCGCTCATTCTTGTTGAACTTAATGTCTTGCAAGGCATGGTACAAAGGTTGAACCCTTTGATAAAGGGAAAGTAAAGATGATTGGCTACTGAGTTGTCGACCCCTTTTTGGGTGGCCACTATGGAAGGAAGGAAGGAAGATATTCTGAAGTTGTAATGTTATGGTTTGTAATTTATAAACTATTTAGCTTCCGCTGAAAATGTAATAGTTTGAGTTGTACTAACTCGCCACTATTTTCTTTTATCAGTTTTTATACTATGAATTGATGTAACGTTATCTTTTCTTTCTCTTGACGAAGCCGTAGTCCGATAAGGGATTTTGGGGTCGTCATAACTAACATCCTTCATTGTAGCAGAATTAGAAGAAATAGAGAACAATATAGTAGAGAGTTAAGAAAATACCTGAATTAGATATGACAAGATCGTTAAATAGATGAAGAATATTAAACATAGGGAATCCTGGACAGTATATTAGTTTCTCTACTATTTATAATTAGTAGTTAATTATCTACTGGAAGTTAAACCTATTGTAGTATAATTAGCCACTGTTGCATTATCATTAGGTAATAATTATCCTTTAATAAGAACAATAATTGACTAATGATTCATATTGTTATTATCTTTATAAACAATTAATTTTGTCAAAACATAATTTCAACTACTTCATTCAACTGTTAATTAGTTTCTGGTAACTAAATCATCATAAAATAATTAACTACTGCTGCAATTCATACTTGCACAAAATTTTTAAAGAATCTTATTCACTAAAATTGAGCATACCTAGCTCATTTACCAACCTGTTAAAGGTGGCTTCATCCAATGGTTTAGTGAATATATCTGCAAGCTACTTCTCTGTTGGAACAAAATGAAGTTCCACTGTACCATTCATCACATGTTCTCTGATTAAGTGGTATCTGATGTCTATGTGCTTTATCCTAGAGTGTTGCACAGGATTCTCTATAATAGAAATGGCACTGGCCGGTGTTGTCACAATAAATAGGAATTTGATTATACACCATACCATAGTCCATTAGTTGATTTTTCAAACATAAGATTGGAGCACAACAACTCCCAGCAACAATGTATTCTGCTTCAGCTGTTGAGGTTGACACAAAATGTTGTTTCTTGCTAAACCATGACATTAGTTTGCTTCCAAGAAATTGATAGCTTCTTGTTGTTTTTTTCCTGTCTAATTTGCAACCTGAATAATTTGCATCTGAATAGCCTATTAGATCAAATCTAGAATCTCTAGGATACCAAATTCCAAGATTTGGAGTACCCTTGAGATATCTGAATATTCTTTTAACTGCAATCAGATGAGATTCTCTAGGATCTTATTGGAATCTAGCACATAAACAGGTTGAAAACATTGTATCAGGTCTACTTGCAGTGAGATATAAAAAGGAGTCTATCATGCCTCTATAACTTGAAACATCAACCTTTTTACCAGTTAAATCTTTGTCAAGTTTAGTGGTTGTTGCCATCAGAGTTTTAGAGGTTGCAACATCTTGTAAATTAAATTTCTTTAAAAGGTCTTTTAAATATTTTGTTTGACTGATGAAAATTCCATCAAAGGTTTGTTTAACCTGTATACCTAAAAAGAAAGTTAATTCTCACATCATACTCATCCCATATCTACTTTGTAGAAGCTTAGAAAACTTAGAGCATAAGCTCTCATTAGTAGAACCAAATATAATATCATCAACATAGACTTGAACAAGTATAATATGACCAGCATGTTTTCTGTAAAATAAATTTTTATCTATGATACCTCTAGAGAATTTATTTTCAATTAAAAACTGAGATAGAGTATCATATCATACTCTGGGTCCTTGTTTAAGTCCATAGAGTGTTTTGTCTAACTTGTAGACATGATTGGGAAACTTTTGATTTTCAAAGCTAGGAGGTTGTTGGACATACACCTCTTCTTGAATTTTCCCATTCAGAAAAGCACTATTTATGTCCATCTGGTACATTTTAAAATTTGCAAGAACAACATATGCAAGGAATATCTTGATTTCTTCTAATCTTGCTACGAGTACAAAGGTTTCATCATAGTAGATCCCTTCTTCTCGTGAATAACCTTGTGCAACCAGTCTGGCTTTATTCATTGTCACTGTACCAGCTTCATCCAGCTTGTTTTTGAAGATCCATTTACTACCAATGATTGATTTATTCTTTAGTTTTGGTACTAGTCTTCAGACTTTGTTTCTTTCAAACTTATTGAGTTCCTTTTGCATAGTAATTACCCAATCAACATCTTGTAATGCCTCCTCAACCTTTTTAGGTTCAATCTTTGATAGAAAGTTAAGGTATAGGCATTCATTTTGAGTAGCACTTCTTGTTGACACACCTTTAGTTGGATCACCTATTATTTGCTCCATAGGATGATCTCTTGTCCATCTTATTTATGGAGGTACACTTCTTGAAGAAGAAGCTTCTTGATTATAATTTCCTTCATGGTGTTCAGTACTCTCAGCTTTATTAATAACTCCCATTGTATTAGTGCTCAAGTCAGGGTATAAGTTTTCCCCTGATGGTGCATTCCCTAATGGAGTATCCCCTGATAGAGTATTTTCTAAACTATTGTCCAAGAGATTTACTCTATCCATTGAATTGTCATTAGGGATTACAAAATTTTCAATTGATTTACACACATCAGCTTCATCATCTGATGAGTCAATTTCAGCATCTGTTGACTCATTTCAATTTTCAAACCCTAGTTTGTCATGGCTTCCTTCTGCATTATCATGCATTCCTTCAATCTTTTTATCATCAAAGGCTACATGGACTGATTCCATAACAATGTGTAATCTAAGGTTGTAGATTCTATATGCTTTTCTTGTTAATGAATATCCTAAAAAAATTTCCTCATCAGCTTTGGCATCAAATTTTCCTAGGTTGTCTCCTTGATTCTTGAGAACAAAACATCTACAACCAAACACATGAAGAAATTTAAGTGTGAATTTTCTACCTGTCATAAGCTCATAAGGAGTCTTTTGATGAGCTTTTACTATCATTGATATGTTCTAAGTGAAGCAAGCAATAAAGACAGCTTCGGCCCAGAAGTAGGTAGGTAACTTAGCTTCTTCAAGCATCGTTCTTGCAGCATCAATCAAGGTCCTATTTTTTCTTTCAACAATTCCATTTTGTTGAGGAGTTCTAGGAGTTGAAAAGGTATGTGAGATGCCTTTTTCCACACAAAACATCTCCACTGTTGAATTCTTGAATTCAATCTCATTGTCACTCCTTAAGGCCTTGACTTTCTTTCCAGCTTCAAGTTCTATCCTTTTAATGTGATCATTGATCAACTGGGGAGCTTCATCCTTGGTATGTAGATACTTAACTCATGAGTATCTTGAATAGTCATCAATAATTACAAATGCATACCTTTTCTTGGATATTGTCATCACATTAACAGGACCAAATAAATCCATGTGTATTAGATGAATTGGTCTTGTTATTGTTAATACTTCTTTACTTTTGAAGGAAATTTTCTTTTGTTTTCTCTTCTGACAAGATCCACAAAGACCATCTTGAGAAAATTCAAGTTGTGGTATTCCTGTCACATATCCTTTTCTTAACCAAACTATTGATAGTCTTGAAGTTTAGGTGAGACAGTTTCTTGTGCCATAGCCAACTTTCATCTGCTCATGCTTTGTTGTAAAAGCATGTGTATTGTCTTTCATTTGTTGGGCAGAAGTCAACTGTGTATACATTATCTTTTCTGACTTCGGACAATGTAACATGCATCTCCAGTTTTTCTATTGCTTATAAGGCATTGTTCATCCTTAAAAACAACTTGATAGCCTTAGTCACAAAACTGACTAACAATGAGTAGACTATGCATTAGGCCATCAACTAGAGCTACATCTTCAATAATGACATTTTCATGAACTACTTTGCCATATCCCATAGTGTATCCGATGTTGTCATCTCCAAATGATATTTTTGGGCCAGCTTTCTCCTCAAACTGTGAGAGCAAGGACTTATTTCCAGTCATGTGTCTTGAACAACCACTATCCAAGTACCATAAATGCTACTTCTTCTTGCCCTACACACACATGTAAACTAGTTAAATCTTTTAGGAACCCAAGTCTAGTTGGGTTCTGATTTAGTAGTTTTAATCACAAGTTTACACTTGGTAATTGGTTGTGTATTCTTTTTCTTTTCTTTCCTCTTTTTAGGAGGTGAAAGATCCACCTTGGTCTTAGGCGGCTTATGAACAACCTTTGATTTTTGAGGAGATATTCTTCTTGTGTTATTATGAACATTAGGCATAGAGGAATAAGCATAATAACTGTTTCCATAAGCATTGTAAGCATATGATAGATGTTTAAAATCACCATAATTATGACATGGCATATATTCAGGTGGTGCACTATAAGGACAAGGAGCTAAATATGAAACAGGAGGAGCATGCATGTTATCAGTAATTTTTGTGCATTTAAAAGCAATTAAGTTGGGGTATGTCTTCCTAGGTGCATTAGGTATTTGTGCATAATTACTGTATTTATTAATACTTAATTTGTCATTCCTGTTTTTCTTAGACTCAGATATTAGACTGCTTTTTAGCTTTTCTTTTAATTCTTTGTCAGTAAGCAAACCAACAATCTTTGTAGCCTTTTTCTCTAGCCCAGGTTCCAAAGTTTTCTTTACAACTTTAGAACTCTCACCTTTTTCAATCCTAGCAGGTTTAACAAATTTGATTGGTTTTAATTTTCCTGTTGTTCAAGGTTTTGTGCTAGCTTCTAATTCTTTATCTTTATCAGTGGTGATGGGTTGTTTACCAACTGATACAACAATGGGCGTATCTGAGTATCCTAACCCAGTCTTTTGATTAGGATTTTGTGAGTTTAAAAGATCTTGAACTTTGTGTGAGGATTGTGTCCATTGTTTTATTTTATCTTGTTCAGCCTTAAGTTTTTCAACTAGATAAGCCTCTCTTTTCAAGGCATTATCAAGATGTCTCTTAGCATTAAGAGTTTCAATTTTGGCCTTTTCTAGGATTAACAAATCAGATTCTAACAAAGTATTTCTCTGAGAAATAGCATTATTGGTCTCAGTAATCCTATTGTTTTCTTTTGTAAGAGATCTTAAACTAGCATACAAGTTATAAATCTCTTTGGTCATTTGTTGAATGGTAGCATCACATTCATTTTTAGAAATTGAAGAGATATTGAAGTTATGTACCTTAGTTGGTGATGAGTTCTGTGATTCATCTTCTCCTTCAGAATTGCTTGAGGATTCAGCTTCTCCTTCATAATTTTGTATAACATGTTGTTATCAAGTGCTGTGAAGCTCCTCCTTTACTGAGTGAATAAATTTATTTGGAGTTTTTCCTTCATATTTGTCTGGTGCAGTAACTCTATCAGAGGTGATGCCAGGTACAAGCTTCTTTATTTCTGGAAGACCTTTCTCAATAATCTCCAAGTATTGGTCACCTTTTGCATCAAGATAACTCAAGATCCTTTGTTTCTAGAACGAGTATTCACCATTTCTCAGTTGTGGAACTCTGGTGTTGTCCTTTAAATTACTCATGATCTCTAGATTGAATTAATCTAGAACTGCTATGATACCAATTGTTTGTCCCGTGGGGTAATTGTAGAAGGGGGGTTGAATAAAATTACTAACTTTCTTTGGATCAAACTGTTACGAACAATTTAATTTTCAAGAATAGTTACAAAACTTTACTGAAATGATGAAAACAATAATAACAGTAAAGCAAAATTGCAAGATGTAAATAGTAATCAACAATAAAGAATGTTATTGTCAATTAAATTGAATCTTTACCATTTCTTCTGTTTACAAGAAGCAACTTCTCAAGTTCTAACAACTTGCTTCTTTTTCTATAAAAATAATTACAGCTGCTATATGATTTGAGATGAGATATCTTTTTGATGTGTTTAGTTATTTCTTCGATCTCAGATTTCTCATATATTTGTACCTCGGCTTCTCTGTGTTTATTTATAGACACAGCTTCCATGTTCTCCAAGCTTCTATTCTGAGCTGTTACCAAAAATATCTTTGTAGTTTATTGGTACTTGAAGCTCTATCACACAACTTTCTTCTTTATATAGCTTCCCTTCGATGCCAGCCTGTTATGTGGCTTTTTTGGTGTATATTCACTACACTAGCTTCCTGTTTTCGTCTTGGAGTTCCCAAGATAAGTTATCAACAGTATATATACAACTTATCTTTGTGGGCTTCTAGATTTTCCGTTTGTCTAAACTTGAATTTGTCTGAGGTCTAGTGAGACCAAGTCAAGGCTGCATTAGTGATGCATATAATCTGAAACAGCTTGCTGCATGCTCTGTCCTGCACTTATGTATTATTTTGTTATTTTTTATGACATTGACCAAGCTATAGCGTAAATTTGATAATATTAACAATATCAAAAACATATCAATTACATTGGTCCATTAAACTATTAGAAACATTCTAAATTTGTTCGAGACAACAAGAATTTATAATTAACACTATAAAAACCCTCAAAGAAACCGGTGACATATCTTAACCATGAAACCTGAAAATTTTCTTTGCGGCTTTTAAAACATTATGTAAAAAATTTTGACCTCTGTTTCTATTGCTATTGTTCTTAATTTATGTTTCTTCAGTAATGTAAAGTGAATTTGTATGCTTGTTTTATTTTGTGTAATGCAATAACTATATATCATGGACCAGCGCAGTTCGAGTGAGAGATCTACTAAAAAAACTAGAGGTCCAACATCATGCAAAAAATTGAAAGAAAAGTTTGCGAATAAACAATTTGAAAAAGTTATTGAGTTTGATGATCAATATGGTTATCCAATTGGAAAATATGTTGCTGAATTCAAGTCGTATATAGGAGTAGTAGTTAGAGTGCAAGTGGATATTAATATTCGTAGTTGGGATCTAGTAAGTGATGGATTAAAGGACACGATATGGGAAGACATTAAGGTACGTACAAATTAGAAAGAAGATTTACTTGTTTTAACATATATTGTCGTTCAAGTTTATATACAAGTTTCTTATATGCATTATTTTACTATTTCAGACTGAGTGGAATATAAAGGATGATGTCAAAAAAAAGGACACATTAAAATCTGTTGGAAAAATTTGGAGGGATTTCAAGTCTAAATTAGTCTGCCGATACTTGCATCTAGACAAGGACCCCTGTGAGTCCTATGACTTCATCAGTAAAGAGCAATGGGATAAATTCAAGAATAATTATACAAGTGAGGAATTTCAGGTATATTAGTTGTATAAATTATATTGTATATTACTGATTTTTGTGATATGGTTGTTTCACTCACTACAACATCATATTTTCATTTTATAACAGAGTAAAAGTGACAAGGCAAGGGAGAACCAAAAATTGAATGAGTATCCACATTATCTTGGAAGAATTGGATATGCATCCAAAAAAACTAAGTGGATGGTTGATGACCCTATTGATTCTTTACCTTCTTCCGAATCCATTAATTCATCGATTATATCAAATGATCGAATCGATCGTAGTTACGATTGGATTCGGGCGAGGGTTAGGAAGAGGGATGAAGGTGATGGTTATTACTTTCCAAAAGAGGAGACTAGGGATGTGATTAACAAAATGGTAAGAGTATTTAGTACAGAGATTTATATTTACATATATACTTAAAATATTAATCATTAAATTGATTTTGGTATAGGTGGAATGGAAAGAAAAAGCCTCTCAAGGTTCATGGACTCCTCATGGTCATGATGACATATTGTCACGTGCACTTGGAAAGAAGGAGCATGGCAGGCATATCAGAGGGGTTGGAGGAACACTTCGCATAGGAGATGTATTTGGGACTGACAGAGGCAAGTCTCGTAGTGGCGTAATATCGATGGATGAGTTAGCTACGATTACTAAAGAAATAGAAATTAAAGTCACAAATAGAGTGAGGGAGGAGTACAAAGTACAAATGACTTAAATGAGTATGAAGTACGAAGAAGTCATTGGTACATTGAATGCGAAGATTACAGGCATTTTGAATCATATTAGCCAGATGGGTATGCCTATTTCAGCCGACTCTTTCGTGGTGAAAATGAATACTCCAACGAATAAAGTGATTCAAAGTAGCTGCCACTCGGTGGATCTTATCTTAGAAATAATGGTATACTTATTTTTACTCATTTTTCAGTCTTTAAATCACCAGTTATCATATAAGTGCCATATATGATCCTAACTGAATTTTTTTTTATATGTTATTAACATAGAAACCGAGTCCATGTTGTTTATGTGTGATCCTTTCTGAGACCGGCAGAGTGGTTGTGGCTAGAGGGACTGTTTTTCCATCGAATTCAGCGGGTGATGTTGTTCATGGTCAGCAAATGGAGTCACACAATGTGAGAGTACCCATTGATGATGTCGATGCAGAATTTCAACTCGCTCCCCTTCCCGTGCCTACTAGTGAACATAAAAGAATAGGTGACGCTGCTGGTAACTTTGTTCAGTGGCCTAAACAACTTGTAATGTTGGGGCAGGTAACAAATTTCAAATTAACATTATTAATTATAAATAATTGTTGTCAATTCATTTAATTGATGTAAATGTTATTGTTTAACTTTATACCTAATTAGGATCCCATCTTACCGAAGAAGGGTAAAGCGCCTCGGTCCGCACACGGCCAAAAAAATCAAGTTCATAGCAAAGAGTCGTCAACATTAGATCTCAAATTGAGTGAAAAATGTCAACATTTACATAGTCTTATTATGGCGATGCCTTCCGCGAATGACTTGATTTCAGTTCCTTTAGATTATGACATTTGCGTAGATGTTCTGAGGGAAGTAGAACAATCTATTTATGTCTCGCGTGAGGATGTATAACAATTTTGTAGAATGGAATGGTTGAATGTAAGTGTGATACAAATTTTCATGAGGTAAGACTATAATTTTCATACAGGTACATTTATCTTTTATTTTGATACAAGTTCATTTTATAAACTTACTAACGTTTAATTTGTGTATTACATTTGTAGGTACGTGAAGGAGATGTCTAAGGGATCTGATGTACATTCCTTCGAATTCATGTGTTTGAGTCAACTAGCAAATGCAATAAATGATCCAGATGACACAACTCGATACATTACAAATATTTTGCTAGGTTGTCAGTCGAAGAAATTCATCTTAGCGCCGTACTTCGAACAGTAAGAACATAATTTAACATTGTTATTATGTAGATTCCTTGCTAGCTTGTTCATTAATATAATTTAACATTGTTATTTAATTCCTAAAAATGTAGGGAGCATTGGATGTTGCTTCTTATATCTTATGATCAAAATGCAATATATGCGTTCTACTCATTGAAGAGGGAAAGGAATATGCAAATCAAGGCATTAATGACAGTGTAAGTATTTTATATATTAATTCCTAACTTATTAATATAACTTAACTGTGTAAAACTCCTTTAACATATTTATTTACTCATATATATATATATATATATATATATATATATATATATATATCTAATTTTGTTGGGCATTTAGAATATATATTGCTCAAGGTGGCAAGAAGAAAAAAAATAAGTTGCATTGGTATGCGGATGATGTTAAGGTATAAAATAGTTGCTAAATTATCCAATCAGAGTTGACTTTGTTGGTTTGTATAATATAATTTGAGCAAATTTTTAATCAACTTGACTATTTATATAGTGTTCTCAACAATAAGGAGGTATCGAGTGCGGCTACTATGTGATGCGGTACATGTATGACATTGTCAAGTTACATCACCAGGCTCCTTTTACAAAATGGACCGAGGTATATTGTTTTTAATTATATGCATATAATTAACTATTTCAGTCTAATAACAAATTTACCTTGTATAGTGGTTTTAATTATATGCTTAATGATTTCTTTCTTATAATATTCTATAGGGTTTGAGTGAAAAAAAGTCATATTCTAAATTTGAAATTGATGAAATTCGAGACTTATGGGCAGAATTTTTTATGAATGGTTGTATATGACCTTTGAACAGGTTTGAAATGTAATTTTACGAAATACAGTAGAATACAGGTTTGTAATGTAACTTTTAGGAATAGATATTACGTTGTGATTGAACAAGTTGTAAATTTTGATTTGTATATATTTCTCTTTTGAAAATGAAGTAGTTCAATTTTATATTTTTGCCTTGTTGTGCATTAGAAATAGTTTTTTAGTGTACAGGTTGGAAATGGTACATTTTAAAATGAATTTTTTTTTAAAAAAATAACGTTATCATTTGCGTCGTTTGTCTTAAACGTACGACGCAAATGAGCATTATAATTTGCATTGGTTATTTTAAAGGTGCGACGCAAATGACATTTATCATTTGCGTCGGTTATTTTAAAGGTGTGACCCAAATGACATTTATCATTTGCGTCGGTTCTTTTAAAGGTGCGACGCAAATAACATTTATCATTTGTGTCGGTTCTTTTAAAGGTGATACGCAGATGATAGTTTCTTGCATTATCTGTTTAACCGACACAAAATGGTCATGTTTTTGTGTCTCCTGTTAACTGACGCAAAATAGGTATTTTAACCGACGCAAATGATAAGTTTTGTACTAGTGATGGATCATGGCTACGAAGGAAGAGCTAAATCAATTTGAAAGAAATCAAGTATGGAAGTTGGTGCCCAAACCCAAAGACAAAATTATAGTAGGTACCAAGTGGGTATTCAGAAATATGATGGACGAAGCTCGCATTTTTATAAGGAACAAAGCAAGATTGGTGGCAAAGGGTTACCTTCAAGAGAAAGGGATTGACTTTGATGAGACTTTTGCACCAGTGGCTAGACTTGAGGCTATAAGAATCTTCTTAGCCTATGAAGTACATTCAAACTTTAAAGTTTTTCAAATGGATGTGAAAAGTGTATTTCTTAATGCAAAGTTAGAACAGGAGGTGTACATATGTCTAACAACCACCAGGATTTGAAAGTTCAAAATTTCCAAATCATGTCTACAAACTAGAGAAAGCACTTTATGGATTGAAGCAAGCTCCTAGAGCTTGGTATGACACACTATCAAAGTTTTTGGTGGATAACAAGTTTAAAAGAGGTCGACTTAGTCATCAGGGGATGAACTGCACCGCACTGGGAGAGTCATCAGTGTTTACTTGAACGGACACGATAGTGTCAACAAATGAATATTGTTACTGAAAAAGATAAATATTCCGCACAACAGATATTCTAAGAAAAGCCAACAAAGTATTGATGATCAAAAGGATAAGTATTCTTAAGAGGCATCAGTAAGAAAAACCCATTAGGGGAAGCCTAAAAATACTGTATCAAGGCGATGACACCATCAGGGGAAGCTATCAGGGGAAACCCGTTAGGCGATGACTTCGTCAGGGGAAGCCCGTCAGGGGTAGCAATCAGGGGACATCCGTCAGGAGAATACTTCGTCAGGGGAAGCCATCAAGGGAAGCCTGTCAGGGGATGAATTCATCAAGGGAAGCCATCAGGAGATGACTTCATCAGGGGAAGGCATTAGGGGATGACCTCATCAGGGGAACCTATCAGGGGAAACACTCTTGTGTCCAGACTTTGGCGACATCATACCTCCCGATTAGTTTGACAATGGCTAAATAAGAGTTTGGCAACAGTCATTTCTATCCACAAATGATGAGTTTGGTGATGGATAAAAAGTGACTTAGGCGATAGTCATTTTTATCTACTGACAAAGATTTTCGCGATGGTTAACACTGAGTTTGGCGATAGTCAGTTTTATTCACTGATGATGAGTTTGGCAATGAATTAACTTGCCTGACGAGTTTGGCGATGATTAAGATTTCTCGACAAGTTTGGCGATGACAAAAGATCACTCATTAGTGGAACCCTTTGGTGGATAACAAGATGGTCATAACATTAGTGGATAAATGAAGCACTAATCAAGTCTCCATCAAGGCTTGACATCGATGGATAAATAAACACTGATCAAGTTATCTTCAGTAACTTGTGATCAGCGGATTCAGAAATACTGATCAAGTCGACATCAGGACTTGATATTAGTAAATTATTATAACCTAATTCACACGTCATCAGGACTGACATGCAAATCATTCATACTTGGCACAGAAGTAAGGGGTATAACTAGAAGATATTCCTTGAAGTTTGGTTAACTAATAACAACTCTCGAGCATTAATTACATGCAAATCAGGGGATGAAAAATAAGTAACAAAAGCAAACAACAGTTTGACACACCACTCCTAAAGGACGTTGATGTGACAAAACTATGGCTAAGTTGAAACTTGAAGCATGTCCTTGCCCTTCTTGAATCTTAACTTCTTGAATTTTCTTGCGAAAAGGGCCATGCTTCATCGACAGTCTCCTGTTCCTTTGGAGTATAGATTATTTCATCATCACTATCTATACTCTTAGCTTCACTTATCTGAGCATCACTATTCTTCAATGAGAATTGTCTTCCCATGAAACTTCTTGCTTGTAACTCCAGCCATAAATGCCACATATTTCTCCTTTCTGTAGTTCTGACTTAAATTCTCTCTTTATTTTACCTCAAGTTCATAGGTTTTGAGGTTTTCATAGAGCTTCTCCAAGGATATTGATCTCATATCCTTGGCTTCCCTTACAGTTGTGGTCTTGGCATAATAACTCTTTGATAATACCCTTATGAATTTCAAATTCACATCCTTGTTGATCCAACAGTACGAACTGTTCACAAGAACACCTGGTAAGTCTCTAACAAGTTTATTTGATAAATTCAATAGCTTAATCAATGACGTGAGGATCTTTGGCATTATCTTGGGAACTCCAAGAAGAAAATAAGAAGCTGGTGCAATGAATATACTAGAAAACTCACATAATAGTCTGACATCCAAGAAAGACTGTACAAAGAAGAAAGATATGTGACAGAGCTGCAAATACTAATAAACAACACAAATATTTTTGGTAACAACTTAGGAAAGAAGCTTGAAGAATAAGGGAGTTATGTCTATAAATAAAGGGATGGAGCAGTTGAGACAAAAAGAAAACAAGAATATAACTGAGATACAAAAAGAACATTCATCTCAGAATACATATTATCTCAGATTATATAGCAACTGTAATAAATTTACAGAGAGTGTAACAAGTTTTTCGTAACTTGAGAAAAACTAGAAATCATTTTCTATATTGCAGTTGTTCTTATTAAAACAGAATAAGGCAGCTAAGATTAAACTATTTTGATAATCAGATTGTATTTCAGATTCAACATTAATAAAATTCATTTCTTATTTATTGAAATAATTTGTCTTGTTGATTAATTCTGCATTTAATTTACAAATTATATATGATATCTTTACATTGGAAGAAAAATCTAGTATATTTGTATTCAATCCCCCATTCTACTAATACTTATCTTAGGATAACAATAGTTAATATTTTTTTCTTATTAAATATATTATAAATGTTCAACTAAAAATAAGATACGAATATTGTAATAATAATTTTTAAAAAATATAACATTACAATGAAAATATTATCAAATATTTCTTTTTTTTGGAAGAAATTTTCTTTTAAAATATTGCTTTTTTTTTTTTTTTAACAGCGAGAGTATTTTTGTCGGATTTTTCCAAGTCAAACTCAATATAATTTGCTCGACCATGTGATTGAATATCTATGTATATTTTCTTGTCCTGAATAGCTTTATCTATTTAATCTGCTTTGAAATATTTAAATTTATTGGTCGGACTTTGACAAGCCTAAACTTTCATACATTGTGTGCAACTAAAAAGACTGCTTTGTCCTTCGGCATTTTCTATAGAGTCAAAAGCTCAATGTAATTTCCCTGAATACCTTAATCCATTTAGTCTGCTTTGGAAAATTTAACTTTCTTGGTCGTGCTTTGGCAAGTCTACCCTAATATCCGTTCATACATTGTATGTAACAAGAAAGATGGCACAATCTCAAACTGATTTGCAATTCTAAATTTTGCAAATGAGGTAGTATTTTCTGCTTGATTCATTCTAAAATTATGTATACATTTTGATTCTTCTAATTAAACAATGATATATATAATTAATTAAAAATATTGATATAAATGATGTTGTGGATTTTTTTTTTAACCTTAACATTATAAAAGTTACATAAAATATAATCAACTAAATTGATATTAATTTAAAATTCAATATCCGGTCAAATTGTATGGCTAATTCTAGAACGAATATTAGTATAATTTACTTGCATTTCATGTTTATCTTAGTTTGCATTAAATAACTACAATATATTGAATAAAACTGTTTTACTTTTATTCTAAAGAAATAAAATATTGTATTACTATGAATGTTCTCTTCAATAATTTGTATTCCACTTGAATTTGATTAAAATACAATCTCAACATATTCCATATACTCCGAATCTACTCGAGGCAGGTAAGATTTTGTTATGACGAATAACGTTAAATCGTAGAAATTCTAGAAGTCTTATTTATAGAAGTAGAACATTATTCTAGAAGTCTTATTTATAACTTTGAACTTTGTACGATTAATAAGAAAAAAGTTCAATTGTTAAATTCCAAAACCATGTGTGGACTACACTACTAGTTGAGTAACACGTGATACTAGTTCATATTTTGGGATGAGAATGAGACAAAATGAAATCACTTGTGTAAGTAATAGGTTATATCAATTTTTGGTGATTGTACAAAATTTTCAGTTGTAAATTGATATCCAAACGAAAAATTAACATCTTATTCAAATCAATGGTTTCATTAACAAACTTAATATTCTATTGAATTCTATCGTTTCATCAAATTATGTGCATAAAATTATTCTACTCCCTCCGTCCCATATAGACGATGTTTTAGAAATTTACATTATAAATTTATATTATAATTAAGGTAATTATTTCTAATTAAGTGAAAGTATAGTAATTGTATAATATAACATTTCTTGAAAATTGTATTGATTTAAGAATAATTTTGACTAAGTAATTAAGTAGAACTATTTTAGGAATAATATTGAAATGAGTATATTGGAAATATAAAATAACATCTAATTACGAAAAAAAAAATTTACTCTATAAAATCATGTAAATATGATAAGAGAGAACGTAAACAGTGACATTAAAACATGTATCTTTTCAGTGTAAATGTGTAATGTAAGGTCATTCACATTGGCTTCCTTAATAGATTTTTTATTTTAAAAAATGAAGCATAACTTTTTATATATAAACAGATTATCTATTTGTAAAATAAAATGGTTTGTAAGGTTAAAATTAGCGGAACTAGTGAGCAATTTGATATTACAGGTCATTTAGAGATAAACTTCTTTTTAAATGGTATATCAGTTACCACATTTAAACTAATAGATTAATATTAAATCACCTATGACCAAATAACCACAGGTTTTATTAATTTATACATTATCTAAAATTCTACAAGATTTCTGCTAGGTAGATTAGTTTTAATTAGGCATGACAATGGAGCGGGTATGAAACGGGAAATTGTTCTCAAACTCTATCCGCTAAACTTACATAGTCTCCCAAATCTGCCCCGCCCCGTTAACGATTTTATCAAACCCGCCCCGCCCTGCTCCGTTACCTAAAATTATTATTTTTATTTAATTTATTTATTTTTTTATATTATTTTCTTACAAAATCTTCTAAAATCATTATAAAATATGTTTTATATATAAACAGGTCGGAATCGGAATTAAATGGGGTGAGATGGTAAATCTCATTCCCTACCCTAACCCTATAGGGTTCAACTAATCGAATCCCATTAGAGTCGGAGTTGAGCGAAAAATTAGCAGGTCGGGTAAAATTGTCATCTTTAGTTTTAATCTATTACTATTTGTAAACGAGTATCGTGAATTTATTTTTTAGGAGTTCATACCAGTCTTTGATAATATAATTATAGGAAATTATATTATATAATAAATTATATTTGCTATTAAAAAAATAACTCCACTAGTGGACTCGTTTAAAAATAATTGGTACTAATAAATGTAAAAAAATATAGAATAACAAATATAAATATCTTGCACCTACCTATAAATATCTACTCCTTGAAATGAGAACTGCAAGAACATTCCTACTGCTCAGTCTCTTCTAAATTATATTTGCTGAGCGTAAATCGCTCATTTTTGTTTAGTTCATGATTTTTAGAATCTAAGTTAGATGTTGTACAATGCGTACATTCATACAAGAAGGCATTATACTGTCATAGTTAGGCCAACTGTATATTGTATGGTTAGTAACTCCAACGAGTTTAGCCTCCGATGGATATTTTGAGAAAGATATATACATGTGAATACCTGTCTTTTTTTTAGGAGGGTTACACGTTATTTATCATCAGTAATCCTCGAAATTCTTCAAACATTTTCGAGGCATTGGTATTGTTTCACCAAACCTCACAAATAGAATTGAACCTCTATTAACATTCTTGTTTTGCTCATCTAATTAATTTATATATTTGCTTAGTGTAAATTGCTCATCCTTGTTGAATCTAATGTCTTGCAAGGCATGGTGCAAATGCTGAATCCTCTGACAAAGGGAAAACAAAGATGATTGATTACTGAACCTATGGGTGGCCGCTAAGAAAGGAAGATGTTTGGAAGTTGTAATGTTATGAACTGTAATATAGATATAGCTTAGCTTCGGTTAGAATTTTAATATTTTAAGATGTAATAACTCACTACTATTCTTTTTTAACTTTAATTATGCTATAAAAGAATGTGACGTTATTTTGATTTTCCTTTTAACGGAGTCCTAATTCGATAAGAGATATTGGGACGGTCACATCTACGTATATTGTTTTTGTCCTGAATAGCTTTTTGTATTTAATCTGCTTTGAAATATTTCAATTTCTTGGCCGTACTTTGACATTGTATGTAACAAGAAAGATGGCACAATCTCAAACTGATTTGCAATTCTAAATTTTGCAAATGAGGTAGTATTTTCTCCTTTCATTTTAAAATTATATATACATTTTGATTGTTATAATTAAACGATAATATATTAAATTAATAAAAAAATAATGATATAAATGATGTTGTGATAAAACTTTTGTTTTAAACCTTAACATTATAAAAGTTACATAAAATATAATCAACTAAATTGATATTAATTTAAAATTCAATATCTGGTCAAATTGTATGGCTAATTTTAGAACGAATATTAGTATAATTTACTTGCGTTTCATGTATTACTCTTATCTTATAAGAAATAAAAAATTGTATTACTATTAACATGCTTCTCAATAATTTATATTCAATTTGAATTTGATTAGAATACAATCTAAAAATTAAAATTTCATTAAATACTCAAATTTGAGTTTGTGTATCAAATTCGAATTTCATTAAAATCATAGAATTTTCAGAAAAAAGTTTTAAATTTAATATTGTTAGTCATGTTTAATATTTTTCCAAAACTAACTTTAATATCTCTCATCTTTCCAAGCTGAGTCCCCACCAATGAAATTAAATTTATAACTTCTCTCTCATATAGTTGAATTTCTGATAAAAGAGTAAAATCGTATTTTATATTAATATGTGTTATTCAATGTAACAGTTATTGAATTTCTTGATGTATGTTTTGTACAAAAAATTTATTATTATGAAGAGGAGGATGCATAATTTAATACGGTAAAAAAACTCCAAACATAAGTCTGGACTACACTACTTGTTGAGTAATACACGTGATACTAATACGTTGAGCATATGCGACCGAATGAACTGGACAGATATATTTTGTATTTGTACTCCATTTATTTTACAAAAATAGTAATATTTAAAATTTTGATAAATATTAATTTTACTTCTTTAACTAACAATTTAATGTACAAATAATCAGTTATTCTTAAAATTTATTAATGTTCATTAAATATAAAATTAAAATATTGTAACGACAAAGTTTATAAAATATAGTATTAAAACAAAAAAATTATGTCAATGTTATTATTTTTTGGAACCGAGGGAGCAATATGCACCGATATTAGTGAGAAAAGGAAAGAAAAAACATGTACCTTCTGGTGAATTCATCTAATAAAATTTACACTTTTTGCTGATAAAAAAGAAAGAAAGAAATATGCAGCAATATTGTAAAGAAGGAAATCAATATAAGTGAATTTCCAATACGCTAATAACTTGTTAAATTGTAGAGAATCAGCAATGAAAGAGACATGAACAACTAAAATAATAACTTACACTCACCTATAAATATCTACTCCTTGAAATGAGAATTGCAAGAACATTCCTACTGCTCCGTCTCTTGTAATTAATGGAGTTCCACTTCTCCTTCTCTCACCTCACTTTTTTAGTGGCCTTCCTCTTCTTCTTGTACAGCTTAGCCAAAGAAGTATCAAAATCCATATCACATGGTAGTAAGAATAAAAAGCTACCGCCAGGGCCATGGAAGCTACCTTTTATTGGAAACCTTCTGCAGTTAACTGGTGCATTACCACATCATGCTTTAAGTGACTTGGCCAAAAAACATGGAGGTCTCATGCATCTAAAACTTGGTGAAATTTCTGTACTTGTCATCTCATCATCGCGGATGGCCGAAGAGGTGATGAAAACACATGATGTTTCATTTGCTAGCAGGCCAAAACTAGTGTCCACAGACATTCTGACTTACAATTACAAAGACGTAGCCTTCTGTCCCTATGGTGAGTACTGGAAGGAGATGCGAAAATTCTGTATCATGGAACTCTTTAGTGCCAAACGTGTCAAGTCATTTCAGCATATCCGAGATGATGAGGTTTTGCAAATGATTGAATCTGTTCAGTCTGAATCAGAAACATCATCAGCTGTTAATCTTTCTGAAAAGATCTACTCGTTGATGAACCAGATCACATGTAGAGCCACAACTGGAACGAACTACAAGCACCAAGTCAAACTGGTGGAACTGTTGAACCAGGTGACATCTGTAACAGCAGGTCTTGATGTTGCTGATATGTTCCCTTCATTCAAATTTCTTCATGTCCTTAGTGGGGTGAGCGCCAAGATGAGCAAGTTGACGGGGAAGCTAGACAAGATCTTTGAGGATATCATCAGTGAGAAACTGAGCAAAACCACCAAAAACAAAGATAATGGTGACCCCGGCGATTATGAGGATGATTTGCTTGCTATTCTGTTAAGACAACATGTGAGCAGCTCCATCAAGTTTTCTATAACATCAAACAACATCAAAGCCATTCTTCTGGTTAGTTGCCTAAATTTACGCATGCAATCTATATACATCACTACTAAGCATTTGATGTTATCATTCCTGATATAAATAGAATATGTTACACAGTATAACATATCACAAATTATGTCCATCACAAACGTTATTCTTTTAGCATTTCCGTCCTACTATTTAAATCGATCGCAGATAAGAGACAATGAAGCAGTGTATTTGGTTGGCCTTTAATTATTTACTTCAAAGATGAATTAAATAAAAATAACATTGATGTCGATCATACAGGATGTTCTCACTGGTGGAACTGATACTTCTGCAATAACAATCGAATGGACAATGTCAGAACTGATCAGAAATCCAAAAACACTGAAAAAGGCACAACAAGAAGTGAGAGACTCTGTTAAGGGGAAAAGGAGAGTTCAACAAAATGATATTCAAGGAATGACATACCTAAAGCAAGTGATCAAAGAAACTATGCGTTTGCACCCACCAGTTCCAATGTTGCTCCCAAGAGAATGCATTCAAGAATGTCAGATTGATGGATACAACATACCTGTCAAAACAATGGTCATGGTCAATGCGTGGGCGATTGGGAGGGATCCAAATTACTGGGATGATGCAGAGGAATTTAAACCCGAGAGATTCGACAACATGTCCGTTGATGATCTAAATGGTACCAACTTCAACATTCTCCCATTTGGGGCTGGAAGAAGAGTGTGTCCTGGAATCACGTTTGCTTTAGCAAGTGTTGGGCTTGCTCTTGCTGAACTACTCTACCACTTTGACTGGAAACTCCCAAATGGGATGAAACCAGAAGATCTCGACATGACCGAAAACTTTGGAACTACTACTGCAAGGAAACACCCTTTGCTTTTAATTGCGAAACCACGTACTCCATTAAGAGATGGACTGTGAATGAAAGGTCATTGTTTCAAGGGGCTGGCTTTAGTTAAGGCCACGTGTGTGTCAGAAGTACTTGTCTACCTCCATTCAGCGAATAATTCTACCTTCATTACAAAATAATTTGTCGTTCAGACAATGGTTTCTTAATCCTTCTATGTTCTCATTTGTAGCTTAATAAATAAAATTTGTATACTTTCTTGTAGTACCGATAGAACGTTTTACCTTTCCAAGTTATCTTTTTCACTCATCTATCATCTCTCATCTCTCATCTCTCATCTCTATCTCTATTGCATAATTCCAATAAGAGGGTAATAGTGTCATGTATCATTAATCAACATTTCTAATCATTGAGTTAGACTTGTAATTGCATTTGTTAATCAATCTCCAGAAACATTAAACAACTAATGTTAAAGGAAATGGGAGGAGAATATCTCAACAAGAGGTAGTTGGGGAAATCAGTTATCACAAGTCAACCATTTTCTCTAAATCTAGTAATTGAAGCTATCAAAAACCAATTACAACTAGTGCACCTAGATATGAAAGATGTCGGTTCAAACTCTTTGTCTCATACGTGTTCTATCTTATGATTCATTCTACTCTAATATACTACATAATTGACACGCATCTTTTTTTTCTTTTCCTATTAATGGATCTAAGACATGTCAACCTACAAGAGAACGGGACACAAAATGGATATGTAACTTTCAAATCCAAAGATAGATAATGGGAAACAAAAACTTAATGCTTTGTCTAGTGTTGGTTGAGACGTAAATTGCAAACTATGGTAAGTTGGAAGGACCTATATATGACATCTCACTTCATTGTCAATGGGTCCTACACTTTCAAGGAACAATAAACCTTTCCTTAATTCAAAGAAAGGGATAAATACGACGGAGAGAATGCATCGAAATTTGCTGCTGATTATAATTTTCTCTTAAAATTTTCTTGCTTCCCTCTGCAATTGATTTGCTTCTTCTTTGTTCTAACAAGATTTTCCCCTTACCTTGATCTTTCATAGATATTTGAAGATGATGAAGAACTAGGTAAGCTTTGGGTCTTTATTCTACTTTGTTTTCTGTTAGTTTGCCGTACTCGAAAACTGATTTTTACTTAATTATGTTTTTCATTTGGGTTATTTATAGATATGGCGTAGTAGTGTTTTCTTGTTCTTTTTTGGATGAATGTGGAGATTTCCTTCAAGTCCTCATGTCGGCACAAAATGTATTAGCATGTTTGATTCTTTATTAGGATTAATAATAATCTTGTCTCTTTAATTATTTAGTGTTAACCTACATTGCTATCTGATCTTCAAATAAACCATATCTAGAATGATATGTTAAATTGCAATTTCATTTCGTATAACTAGTTATTAGATAGTAGTTATCAATAATTAGTTTAGGACAATATTAAGTTAATAAGATAAGGATTAATATCCTTATTCATATCATTGTTATCTCTTATTATTGTTATATCTTATGTATGCATATATATATAGGCACTTCTCTAATTGTATTTTGAGATAAATGAATGATATTTCTCCCGTATTTGTCACCTTAAATATTTTCTCTCTGTATTTATGTTTCAATATGGTATCAGAACTAATTAGCCTAACCGCGATTTAGATTTCCATATTATTTTTCTTCCTTACCCTGCATATGTCGATTTTCATATTCTTTTTCTTCCTTAACCTGCGTATGTCGCTTTGTGTGGCACTAAATTTCTTTTCTTTGTTTTCTTCTGCCTAAACCAATCCTAGCGGCATTCTTGTGCCCTGAAACACATCTAGTATCCCAGTAACAAACATATCGTGTTGGCTAGTTTTGTTTCCCTTAAAATAATAATCAGGTGATCATTCAATCTATTCCTCGCATCTTAATGGTGTATCAACATTTCATTTGTGTCATAGATTTGATCTACTATTTGCCTCACTCTCCATAATATCTTCTTCTACTACTTCACTTTCATTTTTTTTTTGTATTCCCCAACACACACAAAAAAAAAAAAAAAAAAAA
>CM025780.1:24189935-24227169 GCA_014636745.2 Centella asiatica | reverse complement strand
TCTATCGGAGATTAAATGTGACGTCATCAGAGACTAACATTTAGCCTGTCGGGGATTAAATGTGACGTCATCAGAGACTAACATTTAGCCTGTCGGGGATTAAACGTGACGTCATCAGAGACTAACATTTAGCCTATCGGAGATTAAACGTGATGTCATCGGGGATTAATGATTCCTTCATCAGAGATTAAGGATTCTTTCATCAGAGACTAAGGATTCCTTCATCAGAGATTAAGGATTCCTTCATCAGAGACTAAGGATTCCTTCATCAGAGATTAAGGATTCCTTCATCAGAGACTAAGGATTCCTTCATCATCCCTGCATCCCATCTCCCGACTTACATATCAAATATGCAGAACACCCATAAGCATGTATCATCGATAATCAGAATACGCAATTCCAGAATATCCATACATGCAGAATATCATATATATTCAACTTAAAATCGGTAAACTTGTATTAACTGCATATATCAGGTATATCGAATACAATTAAACACATAAATCCATATTAACGTTTCGCATATAGCTCTGATACCACTGTTGGGTTTCGTACCAGCAAACGCAGCGGAAAAATACGATTTAAAATAAAACAAAACGAAACCCAAACCCGAGGATCTATGCGAAACAGTTTAATACAGATAGTTCAAGATTTTACCGATTAAAAATGCGAATCTGAAACTTTGGTGAAGGTGTTGATCGTCTCCAAAGCTTTAACGCAACCCAACTGGACAGCGTCTCTACGGTATCCACACGAACACCCGCGAACCGTCTTACGATTCGAGCAAAGAGGATAACAGTACTAGCTGTAAATAATCTGTATCTCTTTTATCTCTCTTATGAACGGCTACGTCAAAACGTTGGTTGTTCAAGAGAAAAATTCAATGTCTATCTCTCTTTCAGAGAATAGCTAATATATCATATATATAGCCTTCTATACAGTAGATTCCAAAACCTAATCTAATTAGGTGATTAGAATCCGAATCCTATATTCATTAGATATATATTTAATCAAGTCTCACTTAATTAATATATGTACAAATAAATATATATTCGTATTTCCTTCTAAAGGACTCTACTTCATACAGATTACATATATAAATAAATATATATATATATATATATAATTTAAAGTCATGATTTAATTAAATCAATCTTATTGATATATTAAAATCATTGACATTTAAATTATATCTCCTTGACGAATGTTCTATGTGTGTGACCCTGTAGGTTATTATTACATTGGCAATAATTTTAAATCATATTATAAAATTATAAACAGTGAGCGGCATCTAGTAATACATCACTGTTACCCAAGTAATAATAAAGTCATAGATTCGACGTTACCTTTTGTGACCAATGTTTCAATGTAATTTAATCCTTTAAACCATGATATCTAAGATTAAATTCAAGGCATGGATGTGTCATCCTCTTTATAATTTAATCTCAGTTTTCTTGATCAATGAGTAAACTATATGAAACAAATCTCTATTTGAGCATGGCCATGCATTTCATAGTTTCACTCAATCAAGAGGCCTATAGATATCACCCCTAATTTATAGGAGGGTTAAATTCCATCTACATCATTCCCATTTCTCACATAACTCATTATGCATCCAACAATCACCTTTATCGTCCACCCGGTTAAAGGTGACTTTTGATAATGTCAAAACGCATAACTCCTTATGTAGAAATGTCATGACTTCAGGTCGAAGGACCATTACATCATTGTCACTATGAGAATTACTTATGACACATAGCATAACGCTCCATGTAGAATTCTCATGGTGGGTCTATCCAGTACTATGTTCTCAAACATGTACCTATGTATCAACTTAATATATCTCGTATATATTTATGACCAATGAGATATAGCCATCAGTTAATCCACATACTAGTCTCAATGTATTATTGTTGTTCCACTGACAATGATACTCGACTAGGGACATTTAAGAATAATGATACTTTACATACTTATATGATCTCATATTCAAGTCACATACTTGAATCCATATAATTAGTATCATTCTTCTAAGGACATTTATTATGTTAACATTTATATTACGCAGTAAATAAAACATAATAAAAGTAATTATCATTTAACCAAAAAAAACATAACATAAACATGGTGTCACAATCATTACATAATTGGCCACTAGGGCATACACTCTAACAAATATCCCATCGGAGACTACGACTATCTCGTCAGGGAGTAGCAATATCTCATCAGAGATCAACAATATCTCATCAAAGATTAACTGCAGAGCCTGCTTCTGCTACAATGGAAGACTTTAACATGAACATCTCAGACTATGATGTCCCATGATGATGCAAAGAATATTAATCTTAGCATAAATCTTTGATGTTATGCATGAAAGAAAACTGAATAGAACACTAAGTTCTTACCTCTTCGTTCTCAAAGTGGAATGAAAGCTTTTCTGAGAAAATTCTCCGAAAGAAAATCTCAGAAGTTTTCAGAGATAACAATTTTGATGAAACTCTTAGGAGAGAAATTTGGTAAAGAGTTAGAATTTCATTTCGGATGGGGTATTTATAGAGTTAAAAAGCAGTAGGCTATGATTAAACTTGAAATAAGATAATTGGTTAATTTGGACGGTAAGTACGGCTGCTCATCATGATTCCTTAGCAGCTAAGTACGTATAAGCAGCTGCTGTCCTTCATGCACAAAACTTTGCCACCTAAACATCTCTTAATCATACACGTAGTTATAAAACTACGTAATCCTTTCATTCTCTTCCTTGTAGATCAAAATAATCTTATATGGGATTTGCTAATCCCCTTTTGATACCTTCTCAAGGATTTAACCTTATAATCATGAGTACCACATTATCATAAAATTCTTATTGAATGTATATGAATTTATCATTCATATCCAAAAGAATTAGACTCCATGCAAAAATAAGATAACATAAAATAAGATTTGCCACAAAATATATTATCTCATATTATAAAACAAATTTACAATTTTCGGGTTCTCACACCTACTGCTCAGACTCTTCTAATTATATTTGCTGAGCATAAATCGCTCATTCTTGTTTAGTTCATGTTTTTCAGAATCTAAGTTAGATGTTGTACAATGATCCCAAAAGGGGGAATGAATTGTTTAGCCTGTAAAGAGCACCCAAGGATGATAGTTACAGCTGTTATAATAAATTACTTTCTGCTGCAAAATTTATACTTTGAATTTTGTTAGGATGTAAAATTAATACTTTAGTATATTAATGTTGTATGGATGTGTTATTGTCTGTTTTCCTTCTACTGATGGTGCCTGAGTCCTGTATGGGATTTTGGGGTTGTCACATCAATGAACTTCTTTATGTAATCTATTTGATCATCCTTCAAATCTTTCTTCTTCTTAACTTTGGGCTTCCTACATTCGCTAGCAAAGTGACCAAACTCATTGTGACGACCTGAAATTTTATTTTCCTAAATAATAGAAATAAAATGTTTATGAGATGATTCCCTTTGAGGTATGAATTTTAAATGTTTGAGTATTATGTCCACGTGATATCCAAAATTTAATGATCTCAATTTCCTTCGTAAAATCTTCAAAGGGATATGACTACATTAATCTCAAATCTTTATGAGATTAATTTAATCAAGCATGAATAAGGAAATGAGTGTGCTTAGTAACTACAATGGAAGAAGGTTTCCCTAAGAACACCCTCAAATAGTAAAGTACTATTCCATGAATGTTTGGATATTTTTTTTGGAACCACTTAAAGGTTATGATTTTTGAATTTCTGAGATGGGGGCAAGCAATTTATGTATATATGTTGTTAAGTGATGTTCGTAAATTGCTTAAAGGAATGCAAGTATGAGGATTAGCAAGTTTCATTCAAAGCAATTTGAATGGCTTACGTAAGGGAAATGATCTCATAAGTACATATGTTGTTTTGGTTAGTAAGCTTCTTGTGTGTCTTTAGTTGATGAAGCTTAAGTGCATGAATGTGAGATACAACTCCCTTGTCCAACCAAGGACTGCCGTGTGAAAATTTCTATCATAGGAAAACTTGTTGCATAAGGCACCAATGGGAGGAGGAATCTTGTCCAATGGATTGTCGACTATCCTAGGTGATTGGTTGATACTTTGGCAGCCACAACACTGGTTCCGTTTCAAAGCTTATTATTTCATTTCTAGCCAACGGCTGAAATCAAATCTCAAACAATCCAACAGCTCTTATTGATTGGCCAGCGCTATAAATATATCATATGGATACAACCCTAGCTCCACTTTCATAAATTTCTTTACAGCATACCACCAATTTCTGGTTCGCTTTCAAAGCAACTGTCCTTTTCAGGAATAACAACTCAAGCTTTTAACTTCTTCTTTACAGCCAAGGAGGTAAGAGCATTACATTAAAGTTCTGCTCTGTTTGCTTACACTTTTGTTTTGTTATACATGCCACGTTTAATACCTTGTTTGTTTATTTCGAAAAGTATGATTTAATGCATGCTTTTAACATCTAGAGTCCATATTTTATTTCAAAAACTATCCAAGATGAGTGTAAGAATGTTGACAACCTTTGACTCCCAAATATTCTATTCATCAGTGGTTACGAAGCCATGCTTGAGCCTTGTCGACTTGAGTTTTGAAGCCTAAACTGTGTCTGCGAGTTCTAGTGGACCCTAAGAAATGTTGTATCACTAAAAGGATGATGAGAGTTGACCTAAGTGTGATTATGATTAAGAACACCACCCATCGAGGAGTGAGGAAGACGACCCTGTATCTAAGACGAGTTCTAACTTAGTCTCTGATGGGTTGGAGTTAGTCTCTGACCGTATGAATTAGTCTCTGATGAGATATTTGTTAGTCTCTGATGAGATAACATTACTCTCTGATGAGTTAATGTTAGTCTCTGATGAAGGAGATTTTAAGTTAGTCTCCGATGACGTCACCCTTAGTCTTCGATGAGTTAAGATGACGTCATCAGTCTCTGATGAGTTATTTAGTCTCGGATAACATCAACCTTAGTTTCTGACATGCTAAAGTTTAGTCCCCGATGACGTTATCCATAGTCTCTGACGGGGAAAATATGTTAGTCTCTGATGGCTAAAGATATTAGTCCCCGATGAGTTTGGCGATGGGCAAATCTTTCTCTGACGATCAGAACTCATTCTCCTGTTGGATGTGTAACGGTCTGAAAATCCCTCAGGCTTGTTTAAAATGAAAAGTCTCATTTTTCCGATACAACAAATGATTTCATTAAAAGTCAAGAGAATAAAATGCTCGGACATCACATTTGTACATACTCACATTTATATTCTAAGCATAGATTCTCATGCTATGTCAATATGTATGTTTTACAGAGGTTTTTCACCAAGCAAGTGAATTAGATTTAGCTCAGCTAAGGACAAAGGCAAGCATATTCTCATTCCTATGCTTATTTCAGCGCATGATCAATTGATTTGACATGCGTACAAGGTTATGACTTTTATGTCTTGATTTCTTTGTGAATCAGTATGCTATGCTTTAATTTCCGCTAGCATGATATGAATGAAAGTGCATGGATATAACTAAGTTTTGATTTATCAATTATTTTTCAATCTTATATCTGTGCAAATGTATGAGAATGTTTACAAATGTGCAAATGCTTATGTTAGTCTTAAGAGGAAGGATGTCGTACGTAGTTTACCAGAACCTCCTTTAAGCTAAATAAGACTTGCAAGATGATTAAGGAAAGAAGGAAGAGTGCAAAATCTCAAAATCAAGATATGTTTCTAAAAGTGTTAGAGGTTTTGACAATTGAATCCGTCATACCTCACAAATAGTTTGAAGCCTTGTTACCAACCTTACATGATTATATACTTGTTGAGCGTAAATCACTCATCCTTGCTATTGTGAAATGTTTTATAGGTGATAAAGGAAAGATATACGGGCTTAAGGTTTGGATGAGTTAACTATGCGTAGTGATGAGGAGGAAAAGAGTACTGAAGATGTAAGGGCTCAATTGTAGTGTTAAGTTTGTTAGACCTACGGGTCAGAACTTCATGTAAGGATGATGATTAAAGCTGTTGTAATAGCTTAGTTTTCGCTGCAAGTTTTGTACTCTGATTAATTGTAAGGATGTACTATTAATCACTTTAGTACATTAGGGTGGTATGGATGTGAGGTTGTTGTTTGTTTCTTTCCCCTGAAGGCGCCCGGGTCCCGTGTGAGATTTTTGGGGTCGCCACAGTTGGTATCAATGCAATGACTAGTCGGAAGTGTTTCATGAGAAACATTGCCCGGGAAACAATATCCATACTCCGAAAGGTGCCACGGTACTTTTTGGACCTTAGAAAAAGTGATGCTAAGAACAAAGGATGTGTAGGGATGAAGGAACATAGTACGTTTTGGGATTAGAAAATATTTTTTGGAATAGAAGAAGGATACATTTTTGGATAAAGGAATAAAGGAAACTTTTGGGTCCAAATTTTGGGATTCTACAGATATTAGAAAATTGTTCCAAATCTTGAAGTGTCGAGGATACTAGAGAATGCTAAGGTAATACTAGAGGATACTAGAGCAATATAGAAGTAAGAAAGGAAGAAAAGAGTTATAATTCCTTTATCTATAAGATGTTAAATTACAAGCATGACGAAAGGATGATTTGAAAGTTGAGAAGAAATGGCCCATGGAGATTAAAGGGCATGATGATACAAAGATCTTGATACAACAACAAAGTTTCGAGGACAAAACTTATTTTAAGGGGGGTAGAATGTGACAACCCAAAATTTTATTTTCTTAAATAATAGAAATAAAATGCTTATGAGATGTTTTTCCTTTGAGGTATGAGGTATGAATTTTAAATGTTTGAGTATTATGTCCATGTGATGTCCAAAATTTAATGATCTCAATTTCCTTTGTAAAAACATCAAAGGGATATGAATATATTAATCTCAAATCTTTATGAGATTAATTTAATCAAGCATGAATAAGGAAATGAGTGTGCTTATTAACTGCAACGGAAGAAGGTTTCCCTAAGAACACCCTCAAATAGTAAAGTGATATTCCATGAATGTTTGAATATTATTTTTGAAACTACTTAAAGGTTATGATTTTTGGATTTCTGAGATGGGGGCAAGCAATTTATGTACATATGTTGTTAGTGATGTTCATAAATTGCTTAAAGGAATGCAAGTATGAGGATTAACAAGTTTCATTCAAAGCAATTTGAATGGCTTATGTAAGGGAAATGATCTCATAAGTACGTATGATGTTTGGGTTAGTAAGCTGCTTGAGTGTCATTAGTTGATGAAGTTTATGTGCATGTGTGACAACAACTCCCTTGTCCAACCAAGGACTGTCGTGTGAAAATTTCTATCTTAGGAAAACTTGTTGCTTAAGGCACCAACGGGAGGAGAAATCTTGCCCAATGGATTGTCGACTATCCTAGGTGATTGGTTGATACTTTGGCAGTCGTAACACCGGTTCCTCCAGCCAATGTTTCTATTTCAGAGCTTATTACTTCTTCTTCAGCCAACGGCTGAAATCAAATCTCAAACAATCCAACAACTCTTATTGATTGGCCAACGCTATAAATATATCATCTGGATACAACCCTAGCCCCACTTTCATAAATTTCTTTATAGTATACCACAAATTTTTGGTTCTCTTTCAAAGCAACTGTCCTTTTCTGGAAGAACAACTTAAGCTTTTAACTTCTTCTTTACAGCCAAGGAGGTAAGAGCATTACATTAAAGTTCTGCTCTATTTTCTTACACTTTTGTTCTACTATGCATGCCACGTTTAATACCTTGTTCTTTTATTTCTAAAAGTATGATTTAATGCATGCTTTTAACATCTAGAGTCCATATTTTATTTCAAAAACTATCCAAGATGAGTGTAAGAATGTTGACAACCATTAATTCCCAAGTATTTTGTTCATCAGTGTTTTCCTAGTGAGATGCCAAGAAGTTGTAGAGGGGGGGGGGGGGGGGGGTTGAATACAAGTTCTTTGAATACTTTTCAAATCACTTGTTCTTTATGAAATTAAACTTTCTTGCGGAATATAAAGAACAAGAACTCAAATCAATTTATAAACAATTGCTATATTGATTTCACAACTGATTACAAATTCTAACAATCATAATAAATATGATCGTCAGCTTCTTTTCTATTCTGTATAGGAAAAGATACAAACTATGAAAACCTATACAGCTTCAAAATTACAATTTTCTGTAAACCTAATTACAGCTTCTCTTAAAACTGAATTCATAGTTTTCTATTCTAAATCAACATTGATTCAGCTTCCTCATTCGAATCAAATACAATATTTCCTTTTTGATAAAAACAGATTTCTGGTTAGTTTCCTTACCAGTTACGTCTTCAATAATATCTTGATTTAAGTGGAAGACAATCCTTATTCAATTCGAACTCTGTATCATATCAGGAAATAAATCACGATTAGTCCCTGATGCTTCATCTTTAGTCTCTGGTGACGTCATCAATTAGTCTCTGGTGCTTTTAGTCCCTGATAACATCAGATCGTGTAGTCTCCGATAGAGTTATTTAGTCTCTAATGCTTTAAGGCTTAGTCTCCGATGACGTCAGCTTAGTCTCTGATACTTTTAACCTTAGTCTCCGATAACGTAAGTTTTAGTCTCCGACTCTTTTAGACTTAGTCTCTGATGACGTAAGCCTTAGTCTCCGATAGGCAAAAGTACTCTCTAATAGATAAAAAAATCCTTAGTCTCTGACAAGTTTCCCTAGTCTCCGACAAGCCTTTTCGTAAACTCCAACGGATCAAATACACATTTCGACTTGCTGAAGCTTTGATACTCCATTCCAGCAGTTACTTACAAATAAGAAATAATTATATCTCTTTACAAAGAATGAATGAATTACAAACAAAGAGATAACTACTGGCTACAAAACTTCAGTGTTACCAATTAACACTTTCTATACATTCGTACTCTAAGTAATCTAAAGACAATCATCATCAAATATTCTAAAACCTAACAATCTCCCCCTAATTATGAATATCAGAATGATAAGCATAATTTCAAGGTTGATGACGATGTCAAAACTCAACATAAAAATTACTTAGAAAAATAATAATGAATTGCTAACTACAAATGTATTCTAAACTAAGATGTTTGATTTGTTGTTCAGCTTCCACCTAGACTCAAGTTTAAATCCTATAAGTTTGGCTTCAAAAAATAAAGATTACAGCTTATCTCAACACAACATACCTTCCAACACAACAGTTTACCTTTTATTTTTTCTTCAGCAACTCCATCCTTTCCTTTCTATTTCTCCTCAGCAACTCCAGTCTGTCTATTAACAGCTTTTTTAGTATCAATTCAATTTCTTCTTTAGCATCCTTGAGTAGATTGATAAAGCCTTCAATGTGTCTCTCACTGACACTATTGATGTCTCTGTTGTAATCAAAGAAAACTTTCTCTCAATGGAAAGTCTCATACCATAATCCTAGAGGTTTAGGATTAGTTTCGACACTGTATCCACTTTATGTTTCACCTTCATTACCTTTTGAATCTGACTTCGAAAATCCATGTTGAGATCAGAAGTCTTAAGCACAACAGTCAGCAACCACTCTAAATTCTCCTTGGTTTGTCCCTCCAAGGCCGGCTTCTCAAATTTCAAGGATTTTCCATCTTTTAAAAAGATCTGGAGTAAATCTTTGTTATCCTTTCCCTTGACCAAATTTATGTACTTCGTACGCCTTTTCAAGGCCTTGATAATTTCTTCAGTGCTAGCCATTTCAACCTTATAAGACTTCCTTGATGGAACTGTTCGTGGCTTTGTTGGTCCACTCACAGCCACTAAAGCAGTCTCGGTTGACCTTGGAGGATCATAAGAGGTAGGCTTCTTGATAAGTGCTTTGATCACAAGTTTCTTTGCAGATTCCTGGACCAAAGGTTTCTTTCTTTATTTCTTCTCTGCCTCTTCCATCTCTTTATTTTTCTTCTTGGTTATGGCTGCTTTCTGTGCACTTGATCTCCTTGTAAAGATTTTCTTCTTCTATGCCTCCTCCTCCTCCCTAGCTGCTATCATATCCTCCTCTTCTTAAAGTTTCTGAGCTAGAAGTGCATCAGATTCTATCAGTTTTTGTTCTTGAGGATAGACCAACTCCACTTTCCCATCCATTATCAATTCAACTGGAGTGGGAAAGTGAGTTGTCTTCATGGCATCCCCTAGTAGCTTGGGCTGTCCTGGTTGAGTAGTGATTTTCTTCTTCGAATCTTCAACCATAACCCCCTTGCCTTTGTCTTTGATTGTAGGGGCTTGTGCAGAGGAAGAAGGAGAAGCTACTGTTGTTGTTGGTGGTGTGGGAAGTTGTGTTGTTGTTGTTGTTGCGGCAAGATTAGAATGTTTCTTTAGGATCCTGTCTATCATTGATTGTAATTCAGCATCAAGGACAGGACCAGACTTGTGTGTATATACAGGTTTGGATGGACCACTCTCCCCCTTTTTGACATCAGCATCTTTAGGTTGAGAGGAGGTGGCCAGACTTGGGATTGCCTGCATTAATAGCTGTTCCATTCTCTCTTGTTTTTGGATCAGAAGTTGGATATTGGCTTCTAGGGCTTGAAGTCAACTGTCAGTCTTGGACTTGTCTTTGATAAGCGTATCAATGGCAGTGACAGTCCTCCTTGGTAAGTGTTTTTCATAACACCTTCTTATTTTTTCTGTCTCCAACTTCATCCTTTTCTCCATTTTGTTCACTGCACCATTTATTCCAGTAACCAAGTAGTGGTGAAACTTTGTATGTTTCTTATCCACCTTGGTTACTTCTTCAAGAATATCTTTACCAGATGGTGCAGAAGTAGTTGACCCTATGTTGGTCACATAATCCTGCCTTAAATGGGTGGTTGCTTCCTCTAATGTGTTGGAATAGGTGGCATCCAACCATTCATCAACATTTATATCTAGAGCTTCTTCATGCACAGGTTCATCTACAAGCCGTGTCTTCAATGTAGAAATGTGGTCTTGTCTTTGTTGTAGACCATATAACATTTCAAAGTCTGCATTAGACATCTCAGATATCACATTTAATGTTGCATCCCCTGTGCTTGAAATATTCCCAATTTCTTCTGTTTGGATATTTGTGGAGGGAGCAAAAGAAACTTGAGCTTCTTGTGAGCCAGTTTCAACAGGTTGTAAAAATGCACTTGCTGAAACTTTCTCTCTTGTATTTTGTTCAAGGATCTCATCCTTGCTCACACCCTCTCCTTTTGCCTGGGGTTGGACACCCAGCTTCTTTTGCTCTCCTTTTTCCAAGCTTTCTAAAGCTTGACTCTCTTGTTTGTTTATATCCTCTCCTTTTTCAAGGTCAGGAGCCTGACTCTCACTATTTATTCTCACATCCTCACTCATATGGATGGATGCACTATGTCCTACAGAAGTGGGGGTTTGAGAAGTACTTGTGACTGCATGGATAGGGGGTTCCCTTTGTATATCTTGGGCTAGAAATCTATCCATGGAATTTGTTTGAGAGCTTGTCTTGAGTATGGGCTCCTCTTGGGAAAAATCAAGAGAATTTAAATATGTAATATCAAAAGAATCAAGTATGAGAGAAAAAGGAGAAGAATGTACAGTGTGGAGTGTTAGCTGTTCCTCAGACATTGAAAATTGAGGAACATCAATTGATGACTCTGTGGGTGCACTCCTTGTGTCACTATTTTCTTTTATTATCTCTCTTTGGGGTTTCTCTTGTTGGTGAACAAGAGGTTGTGCAAACTCTATACAGTATGTTCCTAGTTGGGAACTTTCTTCAATATCAACATCCTTTTGGGAGGATGGTGACAATTCACTGTTTTTCGTTATAACTTCATTGCTTGTTGGGAAACAATGGATTGCTTTTGGCTAAGGGTTATTAATATCTTCTTTCTCTGAAGTGGTACTTTAGGTTCTTGTTCTCCCTCATCCTCACTTACTCCCTCAATTATTTTTCTTTTTATTGGGAGCTTCTTGGCTGTCTTTGTTTCTACAACCATAGTCTTTTCGGAAACAGTGGAGGGGGCTATGGATTGTTGTTGTGAAGTGGTTGGAGGATTAATGGAGTTTTGACTTTCAATATCCTCAAAGAATTGCAAAGAATAAAGATATGGAAGTCTGTTAATGAGAATAGAACTCATGATAGGAGGAAAAAATAAGGGAACCTTTAACTTTGTAGATTTGTGCTTCACATCAGTAAAAATTCTTTTACTCTGCAAAACAGTTGGTACAACTTGCAATCCAGTAATATTAAGGTTAGGGATTAGATAATAAGCAATCATCATAAAAAACCTAGCATAATAAAATTTATTTTTATTACCAGATTTCAGTTTTACCAAAAAATTTTGTAGAATTAAAAGCCCAATGTTTAGATATCTATCATACAACACACTAAAAGCAATTTGTTGTGTGAGTGTAGTGATAGCATCATAGCCACTGCATTTTGAAGTAAATGCTTTAGTTATTATATCTAAGAACAATGACCACTCTTGCCTTAGATGGGGTCGTGTAATAGACCCAACAAAACCAATTTCAGCAGAATAATGTAAGTTTTTACACATAGAAAGAAGTTCTTCATCAGAGGCAGGGGAGTCAAAGTTTTCATACACAGGTAAGTGTAAAGCATTATTAACAATGGTATGGTCAATATTATAAACAGTGTTATCATACCTGAAACTTACCACAGGAGAGTCAGAATTCTCATCCTGGATGGTTGCAGTGGTCCACATAGCCGTGATGACTTCAGTGGCTTGGACGGGAGCTTCATAAATGGCATAGGTTAGTGTGGAGTTTTGAAGAAAATCCATGAAGGGATGGTACTGGACTTCAAATTCATGCTTGTTAACAACCCCTGAATGGTTAGCCTTAATGAAATCGAAATATCCAAACTGGAAACATATAGTTTTAGCGGCCATTGGAAGAGATCTATGAACTTTGAAGAAACTTTGAAAGAAAAAAAGTTAAATTGCAGAGTATTTGCAGAGAGAAAATAATTTCAAAGCTTTGAGAGATTGTGATTGCAAATGTGTTTGATTTTACTTTTAGCAAAGTATTAGAAACGTTTGCAATTCTAATGATAGAGAACCGTTTTTGATCGTGGGTAGAAAAACTACCAGATTACCCTCGATCGGAGATTGCCCTAATCTCTGATAAGTTCACTCCTAAGAGACTAGACCCAATTAGTCTCCGATAGTTCATTTTGATTGAGTCAGAGACTAACCAAAAATGATGTCGGGGACTAAGGTAGTCTCCGATAGTTCAAATTTTTTAATTCATTCGGGGACTAATTAAAAACAACTGTCGGGGACTAAGGTAGTCTCCGATAGTTCAATTTTTAATTTAGTCGAGGACTAATTAAAAACAACTGTCGGGGACTAAGGTAGTCTCCGATAATTCAATTTTTAATTCAGTCGGGGACTAATTAAAAATACTCTCAGGTACTAAGATAGTCTCTTTCTCTTAAGCTTTCAAAATATTTCCAACAATCAAGTTAATGATTATTAGCTTCAAAACTTCTGTTATTAGATAACAACTACATTCCAGAAATTAAATTCTAGCTTCTTAAATTCTGTTTAATTAAAAAAAACAGCTACATTCCAGAAATTTAATTGTAGCTTCTAAAATTCTGTTTAATTAAAAAAAACAGCTACATTCCAGAAATTTAATTCTAGCTTCTAAAATTCTATTCACAAAGAACAACTTCAATTCCAAAAATAAAATTTCTAGATTCTCACAACTAAACAACTTGTTTCCAAAAATTTAATCAATTTTTAGAGGCATAATTCAACATTCCTAATTCAAAAACTAATCTAGAAAAAGTAGATTCATCCAAAGGTTTTATGAATATGTCTGTAACTTGTTTATCAGTTGTTACCCAATGTAATTCGATATTACCTTCACTTACATGTTCTCTTATGAAGTGATATCTAATATCTATGTGTTTTGTTCTTGAATGTTGCACTGGATTTTCTGTTATTGCTATGACACTAGTATTATCACAATAGATAGGAATTTTGGAAAATGGCATACCATAGTCTAGGAGTTGGTTCTTGATCCATAGGATTTGAGCACAACAACTCCCAGCTGCGATGTATTCAGCTTTTGCTGTTGAAGTAGAAACTGAATTTTGTTTCTTGCTGAACCAAGAAACAAGTCTGGCTCCAAGAAGTTGGCAGCTTCCACTTGTGCTTTTCCTGTCAAGCTTGTAACCTGCATACTCAGCATCTGAATAACCAATTATTTTAAAGTCAGATTCTTTGGGATACCATAAACCAAGGTTTGAGGTACCCTTTAGATATCTGAGTATTATTTTTACAGCAATCTAATGTGACTCTCTAGGGTCAGCTTGAAATCTAGCACATAAACATGTAACAAACATTATATCAGGTCAACTTGCAGTTAGATATAAAAGAGAGCCTATCATGCCTCTATAGCTAGTAATATCAATTTTCTTTCCTTTTAAATCTTTATCTAGCTTAGTGGCAGTAGGTATGGGTGTTTTTGTAGATGCACAATCAACCAAATCATATTTTCTCCATAAGTCTTTGATATACTTAGACTGACTGATAAAAATTCCATCAGTTGATTGTTTTATTTGCAATCCTAAGAAAAATGTTAATTCTCCCCTCATACTCGTTTCATATCTAGACTGCATTAGTTTTGAAAATTTTTGACAAAGTTTTTCATTTGTAAACCCAAATATAATATCATCTACATATATTTGCACCAATATAATGTCAAAGCCTTGTTTTCTATAAAATAAAGTTTTATCTATGACACCTCTAACAAATTTATTTTCAAGTAAAAATTGGGATAAAGTATCATACCAGGCTCTTGGTGCTATTTTTAATCCATAAAGTGCTTTGTCTAACCTGTAGACATGATTTGGAAATTTGGAGTCCACAAAACATGGGGGTTGGAAAACATAGACTTTCTCTTCCAATTTTCCATTCAAGAAAACACTTTTGACATCCATCTGGTACACCTTGAAGTTCTTGTAAGTTGCATATGCCAAGAAGATTCTTGTGGCGCCCCCGAAAATCCCCCAAGCCGGGCCCCGGACACTGTCAGCGATTTGGGTGACAGTCCCCGAGATCCCCAAGCTGGAACCCCGGGCTGCACCAGAAAACTACAACACAACATCACAACAGCAAAACAAAAAAAAAAAACACAGCCAAGCCTTAACAACATACCTGTGGGAAAATATATTCCCAAATACAACATTAAAAATCTTAAGGTCCACAACAACTTACAAAACCTCAAAGCTTGAAAATAAACAAGCTACAGCGGAAACAAAACTTTAGATGGCTCATATGGCCTTACAACTTAAACACACTTAAGCAATTCTCTCCTTCCCTCTCTTAGGGGACTCAGCCTTCACGACATAACCTGAAAAACATTCATAGCATTCCACATGAGCGTTTACGCTCAGCAAGTATATAATCATAAGCAAAAAGAATCAGATAAAAGCTTTAATATTCATTGAGGTTAGACGAAGCAATGCCAAAACCTCTTGATAAAACAATAAACATATATCTTCTAGGGTGCCCGAGTGATATCAAGGGTTAACCCTCTTTCAATAAATCATGATTCGCCCTTTATTCATTAGATAATGCATCACCTGGCCAGACTGATCATTATCTGACTACCATACATAATCAAATTTCATCCCAGCTGGTCAGCCTGGTCGTTTGATTCATCATTTGACATACGTAGTCCTTCGCAGAAAGCATATGGTCTGAGGAAAAACATCTGATTACCGATGCCTTGCCTTGGTCTATCATTCTTTATCATCATTGGCCAGAATACCAGGCGAAAGTATTCAATAGCCCCTTAACTTTCCATATGGATATATCTTCTTGTAAACATTTTCTCAATTTTGAATAGCCTTGACGTGCTAATCAATTAAAAGCAGCGACTGCCAACAACACATATTGGCGTGCTCAACAATTAAAAGACAATGATCATCACAAGCGAAACTATATATATCCATACAGAAGTTACTTTGGTGTGCATACAAGTCCATGACTTGCAACACCCAAACATCATCATTTGGTGTGCTAGGAAATTTAAACAGCCAGCAACCACCCAATAACACATAGTCCAATCATCAACATCTTTTCACGTACATCAGATTCAATGATCGTACGTTACTTAATCATAAAAGAAATCATCATCATACATAAGCATTAACATCATTCATTTACGTAAATCGAATTAATGATTATACGTAATCTGTAAGAAAGAAGTGGAATGAAGATATACTTGCCTTGGTCCTTAGCTAAAATTCACTATATTGGTTGAAAAAGGTTTTTGCATAACATCATTGTGGGTATATCATGAGAAATCCAAACTTAATAGATGACTATTCATATAGAAAATGGTTATCAGGGCATGAGGTTGCCCATCGGGGAAAATTTCACTCGTCAGAGACTATTTACCTCATCAGAGACTGCTGACGTCATCTTTACTCATCGGAGACTAAGGATGACATTATCAGGGACTAATTTTTCATTAGAGACTGATGACGTCATCTTAACCTTATCGGAGACTAAGGATGACATCATCATCAGAGACTAACAATTCCTTCATCAGAGACTAACAATTCCTTCATCAGAGACTAATTATCTCATCCGGGACTATGACGTCATCTTAACTCATCGGAGAATAAGGCTGACGTCATCATCAGAGACTAACATATACACTGTCGGGCACTAATACTGACGTCATCAGAGACTAACATCAACACAGTCGGAGACTAATGCTGACGTCATTGGAGACTAACATCAACACAGTCGGAGACTAATGCTGACGTCATTAGAGACTAACATCAACACAGTTGGAGAGTAACTACATCTCATCAGAGACTAACTACATCTCATCAGAGACTAAGAACGTCTCATCAGAGACTAAGAACGTCTCATCAGAGACTAAGAACCTCTCATTAGAGACTAAGTTGGACCTCATCTCAGATGCAGGGTCGTCTTCCTCATTTCTCCAAGGGTGGTGATTTCAACTACAACTCCATAAATCAACTCTCAACATGCTTTAAGCTATGAGCAACACTTCTAGACACAAAAGAATATAATCCTTTCTTTTTCTTTCTTAAAGACTTGCTCCTACAGCTAAACTTTTCGGATACCAAGCAAAAAGAAAGGCAAAAGAGAACTTAAGATTCTTACCTCCAGGGTTGACGAAAGAGATCAAAGCTTGTTTGAAAATGATAGTCCAAAAGAAAGAACTTGAAATTAAACGGAGATCGTAGGTTTAAAGAGAAACTTTGGAAAAGGAAATCTTTAGAAAAAAAGACTTAAATATTCCTCCAAATGAGGTATTTATAGTAGGCTGAGATTAAGCTTTGAAATAAAATGATTGGTTAAACTGGACGGTAAAAACGGCTGCTCATCATGATTCTTGGCAGCTAAGCATCGCAATAAGCCTGCTGTCTTACATGCACATACGTTTAATCCACTTGATGACACATAAGCAACTTATTAATCAAATTAATCGTACGTACACAATGATGTCATCATACTTAGGCTCTTAAATCCTTCATGAGATTTAACTAGTCTGGACGCAAAGCTTCTTCACATAATTACGGATGTCACCAAACATAAACATCATTGCTTATCCTTGCAACCAACAATCAATCAACAAATACCCCTTTATTGGGTTCGAAAATATTTAGACATTCAAAAACATTATATATTAACTACACACGTTAATATATATAGAAGAAAACAAATAAAATATGAATAAATAAATTATTTGTAGATAAACAAATTTTCGGGGTTGTTACAATTCTGATTGCTTTAAGTCTTGCTACTGGTGCAAAAGTTTCATCATAATCTATTCATTCTTCTTGAAAATATCCTTTTGCAACTAGTCTTGCTTTATTTCTTGTAATTGTACCAGTTTCATCCAATTTATTTCTGAAGATCCGCTTAGCACCAATTATTGATCTATTCCTTGGTTTGGGTACCAATCTCCAGACATTGTTTCGAGTGAATTGGTTTAACTCCTCTTGCATGACAATTATCCAGTCAGGATCTTGAAATGCTTCCTTTCTTTGGCTCAATCTTTGAGAGAAAACAGAGATATAGACATTTATTCTGAGTTGCACTTCTAGTCTTAACTCCATCCTCTAGACTTCCAATAATCAAATCTGGTGTGTGGTCTCTCAACCATGGAATTGCACGTGGCAGATTTGACCTTGAAGTGGAGGCTTCATTTTCTAGATTGATGTTGTCCAATCTAGCTTCATGATAAGAGACTGCTCCCCCTGAACCATTGACTTCTTCATTATTAGCTCCCCCTGAGCTGTTTATCTCTATAGTCTCTGGTGTCAATATAGTCTCTGATTGTGAATTGGTGACTCTAGTCTCTGATATAGTATTAGTTCTTGGCACTTCATGCATAACTGTTAACTCCCCCTCAATTATGTAGGGATCATTGTTATCTTGGGGTTTGTCAGTAGTCTCTAATGGATATTCCCATGCATCCAATTCATTTTCAAAACTAAGAGGTTCATGCAATCCTTGTCCAATCATTCCTGGAATCTTTTTATCATCAAATACAACTTGAATTGATTCCACAATGACCTTTGTTCTTAGATTATATACTCTGTATGCTTTACTTGACAAACAAGAACCTACGAAGATTGCCTCATCAAACTTGTTGTCAAATTTTCCTCTTGTTTCTGATAAGTCTCTTAGTACAAAGCACTTATAACCAAACACATGTAAAAACTTGAGAGTTGTTTTTCTCCCAGTCATTAATTCATAAGGTGTTTTGTTGTATGCTTTGTTTATCAAGGATCTATTCTGTGTAAAGCAAGCAGTGCTTATAGCTTCCTCCCAAAAATATGTGGGAAGCTTAGCCTCTTGTAACATAGTCCTTGCTGCTTCAATAAGGGTTCTATTTTTCCTCTCAACCACTCCATTTTGTTGAGCGGTTCCTGGAGCTGAGAATTGATGAGTTATTCCTTTTTCAGTGCAGAATTCAGTAACTTGGGAATTCTTGAATTCTGTTCCTCTATCACTCCTTATCACCCTTACTGTTTTTCTTAACTCAGTTTCTATCTTCTTGATATGATCAATTATCAACTGAGTAGCTTCATCTTTTGTATGGAGGTATTTTACCCAAGTATACCTCGTGTGATCATTCACAATAACCAAAACATATCTATTTCTTAAGATTGACATCACATTCACTTGACCAAATAAATCCATGTGCAGCAACTGTAAAGGGTCAGTGATTGATGTTGCTGGTTTACTTTTGAATGACACACTTCTTTGTTTTCCTTTCTGGCATGAATCACACAATCCATCTTGTGAAAACTCCAATTGTGGAATGCCAGCTACCAATCCTTTCCTCACAAGCTTGTTGATGTTCTTGAAATTCAAGTGGGAAAGCTTCTTATGCCAAAGCCAACTTTCATCAGTTGAAGCTTTGCTATAGAGACATGTGATTTGATCAGTAAAAAAAAATAAGATTTGCAACATACAAATTTCCTTTTCTTTTTCCTATCAAGATCACATTCCCTGATTCTTTGTCACACACCAAGCATTTATCTTCTTTGAAGGTGACATCGAATCCCTTATCACATAGTTGACTAACACTTAGTAAATTGTGCTTTAAGCCAACAACTAGTGCTACTTCAGTGAAGATGACATCTCCATGTTCAACACTGCCATATCCCCTCGTATGGCCTTTGCTGTCATCTCCAAAAGTGGATTTTGGGCCACTTTTCTCTTCATACTGTTTTAGTAGGGACTTATCTCCAGTCATGTGCCTTGAACAACTACTGTCCAAGTACCATGTTTTCTTCTTTTTGTCTTGCACAATAGAGAGTAACTAGTTTGAGATTTTTGGAACCCAGACTTTCTTAGGTCCTTTCTCACTAGTTATAGACTCAAGACTTGACTCAGATTGAGTTGATTCTCTTTTAGTAGTTTTGACTTTAATTGGACAATCATTAGTCTTGCTACTTATTTGTGAGAGACTGTCAAACTTAGAATTCTCATTGTTAATGCAAAGATGATTTAACCTTTTTACAAGTGATTTATCCTTATTCTCTTTGAAGGTGCAGTCTTTATTATAGGAATTTTATTTTTGCTCCTACAGTTAACGACTATGTGATTGGGGTTACCACATACATGACATGTCTTTCTAGGAACATCAGACATTCTAGCATAATTTGTATGTTTATTAATGCCTATCTTTCCATTCCAATTTTTTTTCTTTCTGCTTAACTCCACTAATTTTTCAGCCTTTTTGTCTGGAAGATTTTTCAGTTTTTTATTTAATTGTGTCTTTGTCATGAACCTGATATTTAATCTTTTCGTTTCGCTCTTATCAACAACATTAACTGTCTTTTGATCAATTTTTGTTTTTGCAGTGATTTGTTGATCTTGAGTGTTAATGAATTTGGGTTCAATAACAGGAGAGACAAAATTAATTCTTTTTATAAAATTTGGCTTACTAGTTGAGGAGTTCGCAGCATCAAATAGATCATTTAAATCTGAACTCTTGTCTAGATTTTCATCATAACCTAGTCTAGATTTTTGACCTATTGTTTGACACCCTACCAAGTCTCTCAACTTTTTAGAGGAAGTATTCTATTGTTTAATCTTAGCTTGAGCATTTTCAAGTTGCTCTACTAAGTAATATTCCCTTTTTTTCAAAGCATCAATCATATGATGAGATTTGTTTAAGTTAGATTTAATGGTATCAAACTGTGTCAATCTCTCTTCAAGAAACTTATTTCTTTTCAAGATACTGTCACGTGATTCTTTCACATTGGTATATTCGATAGTTAAAGATCTAAAACTAACATGCAAATCAGACATATCTTTTTGTATGTTTTCAATACTAGATGTGTCAAGTAAGTCAAACACATTAAAATTGTGATTTGCATCACATACCTTTGTAGAATCACTTGACTCATCACTACGAGCCATCAGAGCAAAGTTGACAACTTCTTCATCAGATTCGCTGGCAATCCAATCTTTACCCTCAGTAATCAAGGCTTTGCTATTTGATTTAGCTTTCTTGTCAGCAAAGTCATTCCCTTTCCTTGATTTTTCATCCTTAGATCTATCACAAGATTTCAGCTTCCTGCACTCATTGGCAAAATACCCTAACCCATCACAATTGTAACATTTTATCTTTTTTAAGTCGAAGGTGACTTTCTGACCTTCACGTTTAGGGTTAGGTTTCCTTGACGATTTTCTTCCTTTCCTATTGGCCCTGAATTTCTTGAACTATTTGACCATGAATGCCATGAATTCCTCCATGTCATCATCAGAATCCAGTTCATCTTCCTGATCAGTCGAGCTAGCATTGGAAGATTCCTCATCAAGCTTCTCTTGAGAGTTGCTTGTCTCAACCATCAATGCAACTCCTTTGTCCCTGTCATGCATGTGTTGTCATTGCTCTACTTCGAGTTCATAAGTCTTTAAGTTCCCGTAGAGCCTGTCTAGTGTGAGTATATCCAAGTCATGAGCCTCTCTTATAGTTGTTGTTTTTGGATCCCAACTTGGAGGGAGAGATCTCATAAACTTGGTGTTGACATCCTCATTATCATAGCACTTTCCAAGTATTTTCAAATCGTTAAGCAAAGTGTTGAACCTATTATAAAATGACGTTATTGGTTCAACAGGCTTTGCTTGAAGAACTCGTATTGTTGTGTCAACAATGACCTTTTGTTCTTTCGGACTTGGTCAGTTCCTTCACATAGGATTTTGATGGTGTCCCAAATTTGCATAGATGTCGTGCAATTTATGATTACAAGACATGAAAAAAATGCTCACATAACTGTACTGCTTCATTGAAAGGCAGTCTTTGTTATCTAAAGAAGACAGTCTTTCCAGAGACTGTAGCTCTTTGTTAACTTAGAGGATTCTTTTCCAACCTAATAAAAGAACATGCATTTGTAGAAATTATCCAGTAAATTTGATTTAAATGGAAAGAAATTTACTCGATCTTTTATGGCCTGCAATATTTATTACCAAAAGGAGCTTCTCTTTCAAGGAATCCAACTCTAGATCCAGCTATTTATCGTCAATACGGTCAACATCTATAGGAATGTCACCTGTTACACCATATGTGATGTGGGTTGAGTAGCCATCAAATACATCAAACTTCTAACAAGGCTTCAATCCAACGTTTGATCAACATCTTTGTAATTATCATCTTTACTTAGCTTTAGACCAAATTCAATTGGAGTGCTAATTAGCTTGGCCTTTTCCATATCACATACATCATTTTGGTATCAGAGCTTCGGTGGACGAATTGTTCTTGCTTTAATCTATCATCTACAACATAATGGCTGTCGAAGAATAACAAATTATTCCCCGGGGACTTACGATGGAGCAAGCACAAAACTTGCGCCGTGATTGACAAATCAATGAACTTACGGAAAAGATGAATGAGATCCTAGTAAGACTGGATTGGAGGAACCCTTCTACGAGCCCAAATAGGAGTACTAGATCTGTTCGCGCTTCAGAGGAAGTGGTCAGACCAACACCTAGAAGGCAAAGGGAGAACACTGATGATGATAAGGGTTTACGTCTTGGTATTCTAGATTTTGATGGCAGTATGAAGCCTGAAAAATTCTTAGAGTGGCTGCAACGTATCGAGAGAGTCTTTGAATATAAAGACTATGATGACCACAAGAGATTCAAGGTGGCTGTGTTGAAGTTCACAGGCGTGGTATGAAAACCTGAAGAACAAGAAAAAAAGAGAAGGAAAAACACGCATCGAATCCTGGGAAGTCATAAAGGCCAGGATGAAGAAGCATTTCCTTCCTACGGACTATGTAAAAGATGTGTTCTTGAAATTACAAAGTTTCAAATAAGGAGCATTATCAGTGGAAGAATACATGGTGGAGTTTGAAAAACTCATCCTGTTCTCTGATCTTGAAGAAAGGGCAGAACACAAGATTGCTCGGTTGTTTTCCCAGTGAGATGTCGAGAACTTGTAGAAGGGGGGGGGGGGGGGGTTGAATACAAGTTGTTTGAATACTTTTCAAATTTCTTGTTCTTTAAGAAATTAAACTTTCTTGTGAAATATAAAGAACAAAAACTCAAATCAATTTATAAACAATTGCTATATTAATTTCACAACTAATTGCAAATTCTAACAATCATAATAAATATGATCATCAGCTTCTTTTCTATTCTGTATAGGAAAAGATACAAAACTATGAAAAACCTATACAACTTCAAATTACAATTCTCTATAAACCTAATTACAACTTCTCTTTCAACTCTCTGTAAACCTAATTACAGCTTCTCTTTTAACTGAATTACTATTAACTCAGTTCATATTCTGAATAAAATTCAGCTTCCTTATTCGAATCAAATACAATCTTTCCTTTTTTTTTATAGGAACAGATTTCTGGTTAGTTTCCTTACCAGCTACGTCTTCAATAAAATCTTGCTTTACGTGGAAGACATTCCTTTTTAATTCGAACTCTATATCTTTCAAGAAATAAATCACGATTAGTCCCTGATGCTTCATCTTTAGTCTCTGGTGACGTCATTACTAGTCTCTGGTGCTTTTAGTCCATGATGATGTCAGATTGTGTAGTCTCCGATAGAGTTATTTAGTCTCTAATGTTTTAAGGCTTAGTCTCCGATGACGTCAGCTTAGTCTCTAATGTTTTTAACTTTAGTCTCTGATGATGTAAGCTTTTAGTCTCCGACTCCTTTAGACTTAGTCTCTGATGACGTAAGCCTTAGTCTCCGATAGGCAAAACTAGTCTCTGATAGATAAAAAATCTTTAGTCTCTGACCAGTTTTCCTAGTCTCCGACAAGCCTTTTTGTAAACTCCAACGGATCAAATACACACTTCGACTTTCTGAATCTTCGATACACCATTCCAGCAGTTACTTACAAATAAGAAATAATTATATCTCTTTACAAAGAATGAATGAATTACATGAATGAGATAACTGCTAGCTACTAAACCTCAGTGTTACTAATTAACACTTCCTATACATTTGAATCTAAGTAATCTAAAGACAATCATCATCAAATGTTCTAAATCCTAACAATCTCCCCCTAATTATGAATATCAGAATGATAAGCATAATTTCAAGGTTGATGATGATGTCAAAACTCAACATTACAATTACTTAGAAAAAGAATAAAGAATTACTAAATACAAATGTATTCTGAACTAAGATCATTGATCTGTTGTTCAGCTTCCACCAAGACTCAGGTTTAAATCCTATAAGTCTGGCTTCAAACATAAGAATTACAGCTTATTTAACAACCAACATACCTCCAACTTCAACAACTTCATCTTTTGTTTTTCTTCAGCACATCCAGCCTTTCTATCAACATTTTTCTCAGAATAATCTCCATCTCATCTTCAACATCTTTTAGTAGACTAATAAATCCTTCAATATGTCTCTCATTGACACTGTTTATATCTCTGTTATAATTGAAGAAGACTTTTTCTCCATGAAACGTCTCATACCAAAATCCTAGAGGTTTAGGATTAGCTTCTGACACTGTATCCACCTTATGCTTCACCTTCATTACCTTTTGAATCTAGCTTCGAAGATCCATGTTGAGATCAGAAGTTCCAAATACAACAGTCAGCAACCATTCCAGATTTTCCTTAGTCTGTCCCTCCAAGGCTGGCTTCTCGAATTTCAAAGACTCTCCATCCTTCAAAAAGACATGAAGAAGTTCTCTGTTGTTCTTACCCTTGATCAGATCTATCTTCTTAGTACTTTTCTTCAGGGCTTTTATTATTTCATCAACACTTGCCATTTCAACTTTGTAAGACTTCTTTGATGAAACTGTTTGTGGCTTTGTTGGTCCACGCACAGCCACCAAAGCAGTCTCAGTTGACCTTGGAGGATTGTGAGAAGTAGGCTTCTTAATAGTTGCCCTGGTTACAAGTTTCTTTGTAGATTCCTGAACCAAAGGTTGCCTCCTAGATTTCTTTTCAGCCTCTTCCATCTCTTTATTCTTCTTTTTGGTTATGGCTGCTTTCTGTGTACTTGACCTTCTTGATAAAAGTCTCTTCTTCTTTTCTTCCTCCTCCTCCTCCTTTGCTGCTGCCATATCCTCCTCCTCTTGAAGTTTCTAAGCTAATAGTGCATCAGATTCTATTAGCTTTTGTTCTTGAGGATAAACTAACTCCATTTTCCCATCCACTATCAGTTCAACTGGAGTGGGAAAGTGAGCAGTCTTCATAGCATCCCCCATCAGCTTAGGCTGTCCTAGTTGAGCAGATTTTGATTTCTTTGGCTCCTCAACCAAAACACCCTTGCCTTTAACTTTCATTGTTGGGGCTTGTGCAGTGGATGGAGGAGATGCTGTTGTTGTTGTTGTTGTTGGAAGTTGTGTTGTTGTTGTTGACTTTGTTGTTGCTGCTTGAACATCAGAATGTTTCTTTAAGATCCTGTCCATCATTGCTTGCAATTCTGCATCAAGGACAAGACCAGACTTTTGCTTTTGTACAGGAACATTGGATGGACCACTTTCCCCCTTTTTGACATCAGCATCTTTGGGTTGAGAGGAGGTGGCCAGATTTAGAATTGCCTGCATCAGTAGCTGTTCCATTCGGTCTTGTTTTTGGATCAGGAGTTGAATATTTGCTTCAAGGGCTTGAAGTCGACTGTCAGTTTTGGACTTGTGTTTGATAAGAGTATCAATTGCAGTGATAGTCCTCCTTGGCAAGTGTCCTTCATAGCACCTTCTTAGTTTTTATGTCTCCAACTCCATCCTTTCCACCATTCTCTTCACTGTACCATTTATTCCAGTAACCAAGTAGTGGTGAAACTTTGTGTGTTTCTTATCCACCTTGGTTACTTCTTCAAGAATATCTTTGACTGAAGGTGCAGAGGCAGTTGACCCTATGTTGGTCACATAATGCTGCCTTAAATGAGCAGTTGCTTCCTCCAGTGTGTTGGAATAGGTGGCATCCAACCATTCATCAACATTTATCTTTGGAGCTTCTTCGTGCACAGGTTCATCTGCAAGCCGTGTCTTCAATGCAGAAATGTGGTCTTGTCTTTCTTGGAGACCATATAACATTTCAAAATTAGCATTGGGCATCTCAGAAATAATATTTAAAGTTGCATCCCCTGTGCCTGAACTGTTCCAAGTTTCTTCTATTTGAATATTTGTGGAGGGAGCAGAAGAAACTTGAGCTTCTTGTGAGCTGGTTTCAACAGGTTGTAAAAATGCACCTGCTGAAAATTTCTCTCATTTATTTTGTTCAAGGATCTCATCCTTGCTCACACCCTCTCCTTTTGCCTGGGGTTGGGCACCCAGCTTCTCTTGCTCTCCTTTTTCCAAGCTTTCTAAAGCTTGACTCTCTTGTTTGTTTATATCCTCTCCTTTTTCCAGGTCAGGAGCCTGACTCTCACTATTTATTCTCACATCCTCACTTATTTGGATGGTGTCACTCTGTCCCACAGAAGTGGGGGTTTGATAAGTGCTTGTGACAGCATGGATAGGAGGTTCCCTTTGTTTATCTTGGGCTAGGGATCTATCCATGGAATCTGTTTGAGAGCTTGTCTCGATTATTGGCTCCTCTTGGGAAAAATCAAGAGAATCAATCATATGTATATCAAAAGAATCAAGAGTGGGAGAAAAAGGAGAAGAAAGTACAGTTTGGAGTGTTAGCTGTTTCTCAGACATTGAAAATTGAGGAACATCAAAAGATGACTCTGTGTGTGCACTCCTTATGTCACTCTTTTCTTTTATTTTCTCTCTTTTTGGTTGCTCTTGTTGGTAAACAAGAGTTTGTGCAAACTCTGTACAGGGTGTTCCTGGTTGGGAACTTTCTTCAATGTCAGCATCCTTTTGGGAGGATGGTGATAGTTCACTGTTTGTCCTTATAACCTCCATTGCTTTTTGAGAAGCAATGGATTGCTTTTGGCTAAGGGTTATAGCTTTCTTCTTTCTCTGAAGTGGAACTTCAGCTTCCTGCTCTCCCTCATCCTCACTTACTCCCTCAATTATTTTTCTCTTTATTGGGAGCTTCTTGGCTGTCTTTGGTTTTGCAACCACAGTCTTTTGGGAAACTGTGGTGAGGGCTAAGAATTGTTGTTGTGATGTGGTTGGAGGATTAATAGGGTTTTGGCTTTCAATATCCTCAAAGAATTGCAAAGAATAAAGGGTTGGAAGCTTGTCAATGAGAATAGCTCTCATGACTGGAGGGAAAAATAAGGGAACCTTTTACCTTGGCAGATTTATGCTTCACATCAGTAAATATTCTTTTACTCTGCAAAACAGTTGGTAAAACTTGCATTCCAATAATATCAAGATTAGGGATTAGATAATTAGCAATCATCATCAAAAACCTAGAATAATAAATTTTATTTTTACTGGTTTTAAGTTTTATCAACAAATTTTGTAGAATTAAAAGCCCAATGTTAAGATGTCTATCATACAATACACTAAAAGTGATTTGTCGTGTGAGTGTAGTGATACCATCGTAGCCACTGCATTTTGTGAAAATGCTTTTGTTATTATGTCAAAAAATAGTGACCACTCTTGCCTAAGATGGGGTCGTGTTATAGACCCAACAGAACTAATTTCAACAGAATAATGTAAATTTTTAAACATAGAAACAATTTCTTCATCAGAAGCAAGAGTGGCATAGTTGTCATGAACTAGTAAATGTAAAGCATTATTTACAATAGTATGATCTATAGTGTAAATAGTGTTAGCATACTTGAAACTTACCACATGAGAGGTAGTTTTCTCATCGTGGATGGTAGCAGTGGCCCAGACAGTGGTGATAACCTCAGCGGCTTGGATGGGGGCTTCGTAAATGGCATATGATAGATTGGAGTGTTGAAGAAAATCTACAAATGGGTGGTACTGGGCTTCAAAGACATGCTTATCAGCCACCCCTGCATGGTTTGTCTTGATTATATCAAAATCTCCAAACTTGAACATAACAGTTTTAGCGGCCATTTTCAGAGATCTGTGAACTTTTGAAGAAAACTTGAAAAAGGGTTAAATTGCAGAGTATTTGCAGAGAGAAAATAATTTCAGAGCTTTGAGAGATTGTGATTGCAACAATGTCTGATTTTACTTTTAGTAAACTATGAGAAACGTTTGCAATTCTAAAACTAGTGAACCGTTTTTGATCGTGGGAGGGATAACTACCATATTATCCTCGATCGGAGATTGCCCTAATCTCTGGTAAGTTCACTTGTAAGAGACTAGAAGAAGATTGGTCTCTGATAGTGTTGACTATCGAGGACTGAGGTAGTCTCTGATAGTATTAACTATCGGGGACTAGTTAGTCTCAGATAGTATTAACTATCGGGGACTAGTTAGTCTCGGATAGTATTAACTATCGGGGACTAAGGTAGTCTCTGATAGTATTAGCTATCGGGGACTAAGGTAGTCTCTGATAGTATTAACTATCGGGGACTAGTTAGTCTCCGATAGTATTAAATATCGGGAACTAGTTAGTCTCTGATATTCTTAACTATCGGGGACTAAGGTAGTCTCCGATAGTATTAACTATTGGGGACTAGTTAGTCGCCGATAGTTCAATTTTTTAATTTAGTCGGGGACTAATAAAAATCAACTATCAGTGACTAAAATAGTCTCTTACTCACTCTAGTTCATATTATTCAATAATCAACCTTTTGATTATTCATTTCAACATATTTTTCCAGAATTAAAATTCTAGCTCCTGAAATTCTGTTTTAATAAAATAAAAAAGCTTCTATCCAGAAAATTAATTCTAGCTTCACAAATTCTGTTTAATTAAAAATAACTGTAATCCAGAAAATTAATTCTAGCTTCTAAAATTCTATTTTTTAAAAAAAGAAAAACATCTTCAATCCAGAAATTAAATTCTAGCTTTTAAAATTCTGTTTTTTTAATAAAATAAAACAGCTTCTATCTAGAAAATTAATTATAGCTTCACAAATTCTGTTTATTTAAAAACAGTTGCAATCCAGAAAATAAATTCTAGCTGCATACAACTAAACAACTTGTTTTCAAAAATTAATCAATTTTTAGAGGCATAATTCAACATTCCTAATTCAGAAACTAATCTAGAAAAGGTAAATTCATCTAAAGGTTTTGTGAATATGTCTGCAAGTTGTTTATCAATTGTTACCCAGTGTAATTCGATATTACCTTCACTTACATGTTCTCTTATGAAGTGATATCTAATATCTATGTGTTTTGTTCTTGAATGTTGAACTGGATTTGTTATTGCTATGGCACTTGTATTATCACAAAAGATAGGAATTTTGGATAATGACATACCATAGTCTAGGAGTTAATTCTTGATCCATAGGATTTGAGCACAACAACTCGCAGCTGTGATGTATTCAGCTTCTGCTGTTGAAGTAGAAACTGAATTTTGTTTCTTGCTAAACCAAGAAACAAGTCTGCCTCCAAGAAGTTGGCCGCTTCCACTTGTGCTTTTCCTATCAAGCTTGCAACCTGCATAGTCAGCATCTGAATAACCAATTAGTTTAAAATCAGATTCTTTGGGATACCATAAACCAGGATTTAGGGTACCCTTTAGATATCTGAGTATTCTTTTTACAGCAATCAAATGTGACTCTCTAGGGTCAGCTTGAAATCTAGCACATAAACATGTAGCAAACATTATATTTGGTCTACTTGCAGTTAGATATAAAAGAGACCCTATCATGCCTCTATAGCTAGTAATATCAATTTTCTTTCCTTTTAAATCTTTATCTAGCTTAGTGGCAGTATGCATGAGTGTTTTTGCAGATATACAATCAACCAAATCATATTTTCTCAGTAAGTCTTTGATATACTTGGACTGACTGATAAATATTCCATCAATTGATTTTTTTATTTGCAAACCTAAGAAAAATGTTAATTCTCCCATCATACTCATTTCATATCTAGACTGCATAAGTTTTGAAAATTTTTCACAAAGTTTTTCATTTGTAGATCCAAATATAATATCATCTACATATATTTGCACCAATATTATGTCAGAGCCTTGCTTTCTATAAAATAAGGTTTTATCTATGATACCTCTAACAAATTTATTTTCAAGCAAAAATTGAGATAGAGTATCATACCAGGCTCTTGGTGCTTGTTTTAAGCCATAAAGTGTGACGACCCCAAAATCCATCACTGGACCCGGGCGCCGTCAACCAACCAAAACATCCAGGATCACATCCAAACATCCAAAATGTACTAAAGTGATTAATAGCACATCTGTACAATTAATCAGAGTACAAAACTTGCAGCGGAAACTAAGCTATTACAACATCTTTAATCATCATTCTTACAAGAAGTTGAGACCCGTAGGTCTAACAAACTTAACACTACAATTGAGCTCTTACATCTTCAGTCCTCTGCTTCTCCTCATCACTATCCACAGTTAACTCATCGAAACCTTAAGCCCGTATATCTTTCCTTTCCTTGATCACCTGAAAAAAAAACATTTAACAATAGCAAGAATGAGCGATTTACGCTCAGCAAATATATAATCATGTAAAATGGGTGACAGGGGTTCAAATTATCTGTGAGGTATGACGGATTCAATTGTCAAAACCTCTAGCACTTTTGAAACATCTTTGATTTTGAAGTTTCGAACTCTTCCTTCTTTCCTTCCCTTAAACATCTTGCATGTCTCATTTAGCTTAAAGGAGGTTCTCGTAAACTATGTATGACATCTCTCCTCTTAAGACTAACATAAGCACTTGCTCAATGCCCAAGTGGAAACATCCTCATACATTTGCACAGATATAAGATTGAAAAATAACTGATAAATCAAATCTCAATTATATTCATGCACTTCCATTCATATCATGCTAGCAGAAATTAAAGCATAGCATTCTGATTCACAAAAGCATTTGAAACATATAAACAAGCCTTGCACGCACGTCGAATCAATTGACCATGCGCTAAAATAAACATAGGAATGAGAATATACTTGCCTTCGTCCTTAGCTGAGCTAAATCGAATTCAATTGCTCAGTAAAATATCTCTGAAAAACATACATGTTTACATAGCATGAGAATCTATGCTTAGAAAATAGATGTGAGTATGAACAAATGTGATGTCTGTGATGTCCAAGCATTTTAATCACTTGACTTTTAATGAAATCATTTGTTGCATCGGGGACTAAAATCTTTAGCCATCAGAGACTAACATTTTGCCCATCAGAGACTACGGAATTTTCGTTCATCAGGGACTATGGATGACGTCATCAAGGACTGAACTTAGCCTATCGGAGACTAAGGAATGACGTCACCAGAGACTAACAACTCATCAGGGACTGTTGATGTCATCTTAACTCTATCGGAAACTAAGGCTGACGTCATCGGAGACTAAATAGCTCACCAGGGACTGATGACGTCATCAGGGACTAAACTTTAGCCTATCGGAGACTAAAGCTGACGTCATCCGAGAGTAAATAACCCGTCGGAGACTAATGACATCATCGGGGACTAACATCAACACTGTTGGAGACTAATGCTGACGTCAACATTAGAGATTAACAGAATATCTCATCAGAGACTAAGAATATCTCGTCAGAGACTAACAACATCTCATCAGAGACTAACAACATCTCATCAGAAACTAGAATTAACTTGTTAGAGACTAACATTAGAGCTTGTCTCTGCTACGATAGAAAATCTTTCAAGAACAAGAATGATACTCAGAATAAATAAACTCAAACCTAGAATACATAATCATCCGTTCTGTGGTGCATAATCTTCTTTTTCGTAAAACAACATATTCTTTAAAAGCTTTATTCTTCTCTTGAAGACTTAGCACACACAGCTAATATTCTCGGATGCTATGCAAGAAAGAAAAATAGAGGAGAACATAAGATTCTTACCTCTTGGGTTGATGGTAGGAATTAAAAAAAAACCTTTGGAAGAGAAAACCTTTAGAAAAGAGACTGAAATGTTTCCTCCGAGTGAGGTATTTATAACAAATTGAGATTAAGCCTTGAAATAAAGTGATTGGCTAATCTGGACGGTAAAACGGCTGCTCATCTTGACTAACAACGTAATAAACAGCTGCTGTCACACATGCACATAAGCTTCGTTAAATAGTGACACCTAGGAAGCTTACTAACCCAAACATCATCATACGTACTTATGATATCATTCCCTTACATAAGCCATTCAAATTGCTTTGAATGAAACTTACTAACCCTCACACTTGCATTCCTTTAAGCAATTTATGAACATCACTAACAACATAAATACACAAATTGCTTGTTCTCATCTCAGAAATCCAAAAATCATAACCCTTAAGTGGTTCCAAAAATAATAAAAATATCCAAATGTCCAAGGAATAACACTTTACTAATTGAGGGTGTTCTTAGGGAAACCTTCTTCCATTGCAGTTACTGAGCACACTCATTCCTTAATCATGCTTGATTAAATTAATCTCATAAAGATTTGAGATTAATATATATTCATATTCCTTTGATGGTTTTACAAAGGAAATGAGATCATTAAAATTTTGGACATCACATGGACACAATGCTCAACATTTAAAATCCAAACCTCATACCTCAAAGGAAAAACATCACATAAACATTTTATTTCTATTATTTAAGAAAATAAAATTTCGGGTCGTCACATAAAGTGATTTGTCTAACCTGTAGACATGATTTGGAAATTTGGAGTCCACAAAACCTGGGGGTTCGAAACATAGACTTCCTCTTCCAATTTTCCATTCAAGAAAGCACTTTTGACATCCATCTGGTACACCTTGAAGTTCTTGTAGGCTACAAAAGCCAAGAAGATTTTGATTGCTTCATGTCTTGCTACTGGTGCAAAAGTTTCATCATAATCTATTCCTTCTTCTTGAGAATATCCTTTTGCAACCAGTCTTGCTTTATTTCTTGTAATTGTACCAGTTTCATCCAATTTATTTCTGAAGACCCACTTGGCACCTATTATTGATCTATTCCTTGGTTTGGGTACCAGTCTCCAGACTCTGTTTCGAGTGAATTGGTTTGACTCCTTTTGCATGACAATTACCCAGTCAGGATCTTGAAGTACTTCCTCAATTTTCTTTGGCTCAATCTTTGAGAGAAAACTGAGATATAAACATTCATTTTGAGTTGCACTTCTAGTTTTGACTCCATCCTCTAAACTTTCAATTATCAAATCTTGCGTGTGGTCTCTCAACCATGGAATTGCACGTGGCAGATTTGACCTTAAAGTTGAGGCTTCATTGTCTAGATTGGTGTTATCCATTCTAGCTTCATGATTAGAGACTGCTCCCCCTAAACCATTGACTCCTTCATTATTAGCTCCCCCTGAGCTGTTTAATTCTATTGTCTCCGGTGTCAATATAGTTTCTGATTGTGCATCAGTGACTCTAGTCTCTGGTGAAACATTAGTCTCCGATGGACTACTAATGTCACCAGTCTCTTGAGTTTCATCTAATACTCCATTCTCTGATAAATTAATAGATCTTGGCACTTCATGCACAACTGTTAGCTCCCCCTCAATTATGTAGGGATCATTACTATCTTAGGGTTGTTCAGTAGTCTCTGATGGATATTCCTATGCATCCAATTCATTCTCAAAACTGAGAGGTTCATGCAATCCTTGTCCAATCATTCCTGGAATCTTTTTATCATCAAACATGACTTGTATTGATTCCACAATGACCTTTGTTCTTAGATTATATACTCTGTATGCTTTAATTGACAGAGAATAACCTAAGAAGATTGCTTCATCAGATTTATTGTCAAACTTTCCTCTTGACTCTGATGAATTTCTCAGTACAAAGCATTTACAACCAAACACATGTAAGAACTTGAGAGTTGGTTTTCTCGCAGTCTTTAACTCGTAAGGTGTTTTGTTGTATGCTTTGTTTATCAAGGATCTATTCTGTGTAAAGCAAGCAATGCTTATAGCTTCCTCCCAAAAATATGTGGGAAGCTTAGCCTCTTGTAATATAGTCCTTGCTGCTTCAATAAGGGTTCTATTTTTCCTCTCAACAACTCCATTTTGTTGAGGGGTTCTTGGAGCTGAGAATTGATGTGTTATTCCTTTTGCAATGCAGAATTCAAGTACTTGGGAATTCTTGAATTCTATTCCTCTATCGCTCCTTATAACCTTTATTGTTTTTCCTGACACAGTTTCTATCTTCTTGATATGATCAATTATCAACTGAGCAGCTTCATCTTTTCTAAAGAGGTATTTTACCCAAGTATACCTCGTGTGATCATCCACAATAACTAGTGCATATCTATTTCTTAAGATAGACATCACATTCACTTGACCAAACAAATTCATGTGTAACAATTGTAGCGGGTCAGTGATTAATGTTGCTGGTTTCCTCTTGAATGATACACTCTTTTGTTTCCCTCTCTGGCATGCATCACATAATCCTTCTTGTGTAAATTCTAATTGTGGAATGCCAGCTACCATTCCTTTCCTCACAAGCTTGTTGATGTTCTTGAAATTCAAGTGGGAAAGCTTCTTATGCCAAAGCCAACTTTCATCAGTTGAAGCTTTGCTATACAGACATGTGATTTGATCAGTAAAAGAAATAAGATTTGCAACATACAAATTTCCTTTTCTTTTCCCTGTCAAAATCACATTCTCAGATTCTTCGTAACACACCAAGCATTTATCTTCTTTGAAGGTGACATTGAATCCCTTATCACATAGTTGACTTACACTTAGTAAATTGTGCTTTAAGCCATCAACTAGTGCTACTTCAGTGAAAATGACATCACCATGTTCAACACTGCCATATTCCCTCGTATGGCCTTTGTTGTCATCTCCAAAAGTGACTTTTGCGCCACTTTTCTCTTTATACTGTTTTAGCAGGGACTTATCTCCAGTCATGTGCCTTGAACAGCCACTGTCCAAGTACCATGATTTCTTCTTTTTGCCCTGCACAGTAGAGAGTAACTAGTTTGATATTTTTGGAATCCAAACTTTCTTGGGTCCTTTCTCACTAGTTGTAGACTCAAGACTTGACTCATATTGAGTTGATTGTCTTTTAGCAATTTTGACTTTAATTGGACAATCATTAGTCTTGCTACTCGCTTGTGAGAGACTGCCATGTTTAGAGTTTTCATTATTAATGCAAAGATTATTTAACCTTTTTACAGGTGATTTATTTTTTATTCTCTTTGAAGATGCAATCTTAGTCATAGGAATTTTATTTTTACTCCTACAGATAACAGCTATGTGGTTGGGGTTACCACATACATGACATGTCTTTCCAGGAGCATCAGGCATTCTAGCATAATTTGTATATTTATTAATGCCAATTTTTCCATTATGATTTTTCTTATATCTGCTTAACTCCACTAATTTTTCAGCCTTTTTGTCTGGAAGATTTTCCAGTTTTTTATTTAGTTGTGTCTTTGTCATGAACCCAATATTTAATCTTTTTGTTTCACTCTAATCAACAACATTTATTGTCTTTTGATCACGTTCTGTTTTTGTAGAGATTTGTTGATCTTGAGTGTTAATGAATTTGGGTTCAATAACAAGAGAGACAAAATTAATTCATTTTATAAAATTTGGCTTACTAGTTGAGGACTTCGCAGCTTCGAACAGATCATTTAAATCTGAACTCTTGTCTAGATTTTCATCATAAACTAGTCCAGATTTTTGACCTATTGTTTGACACTCTACCAAGTATGTCAATTTTTTAGAGGAAGTATTCCATTGGTTAATCTTAGCTTGAGCATTTTCAAGTTGCTCTACTAAGTAATATTCCCTTTTTTTCAAAGCATCAATCATATGATGAGATTTGTTTAAGTGAGATTTAATGGTGTCAAACTGTGTCAATCTCTCTTTAAGAAACTTATTTCTTTTCAAGAGACTGTCACGTGATTCTTTCACATTGGTATATTCGATAGTTAAAGATCTAAAACTAACATGCAAATCAGACATATCTTTTTGTATGTTTTCAATGCTAGATGTGTCAAGTAAGTCAAACACATTAAAATTGTGATTTGCATCACATACCTTTGTAGAATCACTTGACTCATCACTACGAGCCATCAGAGCAAAGTTGACAACTTCTTCATCAGATTCGCTGGCAATCCAATCTTTACCTCTATAATCAAGGCTTTGCACTTTGATTTAGCTTTCTTGTCAGCAAAGTCTTTCCTTGATTTTTCATCCTTAGATCTATCACTAGATCTAGGCTTCCTGCACTCATTGGCAAAGTGCCCTAACCCGTCACAATTATAACATCTTATTTTCTTTAAGTCGAAGGTGACTTTTTGACCTTCACGTTTAGGGTTAGGCTTCCTTGATGATTTTCTTCCTTTCCTGCTGGCCCTAAATTTCTTGAACTGTTTGACCATGAGTGCCATAAATTCCTCCATGTCATCATCAGAGTCCAGTTCATCTTCCTGATCAGTCGAGCTAGCATCGAAAGATTCCTCATCAAGCTTCTCTTGAGACTTGCTTGTCTCAACCATCAGCGCAGCTCCTTTATCTCTGCCATGCATGCGTTGTCATTGCTTTACTTCAAGTTCATATGTCTTTAAATTCCCGTAGAGCCTGTCCAGTGTGAGTATGTCCAAGTCATGAGCCTCTCTTATGGTTGTTGTTTTTGGATCCCAACTTGGAGGAAGAGATCTCATGAACTTGGTATTGACATCCTCATTGTCATAGGACTTTCCAAGTAATTTCAAATCATTGAACAAAGTGTTGAACCTATCATAAACTAATGTTATTAGTTCACCAGGCTTTGCTTGAAAGAACTCATATTGTTGTGTCAACAATGACCTTTTGTTCTTTCAGACTTGGTCAGTTCCTTCACACATGACTTTGATGGTGTCCCAGATTTGCTTCGATGTAGTACAATTTATGATGCTTGTGAACATATTTTTATCAATTCCATTATAAAGTATGTTCATCACCTTAGCATCCTTCAACACTTGCAACTTGTCTTCGTTTGTATACTCACATTCTGGAGCAAGTTCAAAGTGTTCTGCTACAACAGATCCATCAATGGTTTTAGCAGGAATAAATTTCCTGGGTAGATAAGGACCCTTCTCAATCCTATCAATATAATCTAGATCTGTTGCTCTCAAGTGAATGTACATCTTTTGCTTCCACATAGGATATTCTTCTCGTTTAAGAATAGGGATTCTAGTACCACCATCACGACTTCCCGCATACGTCATTATGCTTGAGTTGCTTGCTTCGTCGTTGGCCATCTCTTGGAACGTAGTAATTGGATAAATTCAATTACAGGCTCTGATACCAATTGTTTTCCCAGTGAAGTGCCAAGAACTTGTAGAAGGGTGGGGGGGGGGGGGGGG
>CM025780.1:24108131-24165906 GCA_014636745.2 Centella asiatica | reverse complement strand
TCACACAAGAGGGATCATGCGGGCACAGTTAGGCCAGCTGTATACCGCATGGTTAGCAGATCCAACGGGTATAGCCCCCGATGGATATTTTTACTCCAAGGAAGTTATGCTTTGTCACTAAGAAGGGCTACACAATTGATTATCATCAATAACCCTAAAGATTTCTCAAGAAATCCAAAGGCATTGATATTGTTTCATCAAGCCTTCCAACAGAATTGAATTTTCTTGAAGTATTTTTCGGCCTTGTCTTTCCTAAATTTTCTATATACTTGCTGGGCGTGAACCGCTCATTCTTGTTGAATTTTAATGTCTTGCAGGGCAAGAAGTTAAGGCTGAACCCTCGGATAAGGGGAAGGCAAAAATGATTGGTTACTGAAGTTGGCTAGCCTTGTAATGCCAATAGGGAGGGAAGAAAGGAAGATGATCCGGGAAATGATATTTAGTTTTACAAAATAGAAACAAAATAGCTTCCGCTGTAAATGTGATATTTTGGGTTGTAATAACTCTTATTTATCGTTTTCTTTCAGTAGTTATCTTATGAATGGATGTATGGTTATCTTTTCCTTCTTTTGACGAAGCCCTGATCCAGTGAGGGATTGTGGGGTCGTCACAGTAGGAATGTTCTTGCAGTTCTCATTTCAAGGAGTTGATATTTATAGGTAAGTGCAAGATATTTATATTTGTTATTCTATATTTTTTTACATTTATTTGTACCAATTATTTTTAAACGAGTCCACTTGTGGAGTTATTTTTTTAATAGCAAACATAATTTATTATATAATATAATTTCCTATATTATATTATCAAAGACTGGTATGAACTCCTAAAAATTAAATTCACTGTACTCGTTTACAAATAGTAATAGATTAAGATTTATCTACTTAGCAGAAATCACATAAGACAATGAGCTTGTCAGAAACCTCCATGGTTGTTTTGCACTTCATAACTTTGTATAACATGTTGTTATCAAGTGCTGTGATAAAGATATCTTTGACCCTCTTATCCTTGGTAGCCTCCTCCTTTTCTGATTGAGTAGATTCTTTTGGAGTTTTTGCTTCATATTTGTCTGGTGCAGTAACTCCATCAAAGGTAACGTCAGGAACAAGCTTCTTTATTTCTAGAGGACCTTTTTCAATAATCTCCAAGTATTGGTCATCTTTTGCATCAAGATAACTTAAGATCCTTTGCTTCGAGAATGAGTATTCACCCTTCTTGAGTTGTGGAACTCAATCATGTGTCATCACATATGTTATTTTTAGTCTCTAATAATTTTATCCACTGACAAACAGTCTCTAGTGCTGAGAAATTTATCCCCTGATGTCGAGAAACCTATCCCCTAATGACGAGAAAACTATCCCTTGTCGCCAAGACAACTATCTCCTGATGTCAAGAACTTGTCCCCTGACGCCGAGAAACTTTAATGATATGTAAATGACTTTGGTTTTAGTAAAATTATATAAAGGCTACTTCAATGCAATGAAGTATCTTTGACTTATTCTCTGGTAGCTTCAACATTAGTCTCGAATAGTTCAAACATTAGTCTCCGACAGGTTAAATTTTAGTTTCCAATGAACAAAAACTTAGTCTCTGACTCGTAATCTCCGATAGGCTAAATTCTAATCTCTGATGAAAAAAAACTTAGTTTCCGAGAGTCTAATTCCTTAGTCTCCAAGAATCTAAATCTTAGTTTCCGATGAATACAAACTTAGTCTCCAGGAGTCTAACTCCTTAGTCTCTGATGAGCAAAAACTTAGTCTCCGATAGACTTTTGACTTTTGTTGAACTCTCCAAATGCATTCCTTGTAGTCTCTGATAGTAGTTTCTCATAGTTCACTAATACAGGTACTTGTACAATTACAAATCAAACAATTTTAAGTGTTTATATATTATCATCAAATGTTATAATTCATAATAGAAATACTAGAAACATTGTAAAAATAAAAAATAAAAAACTCTAGCTCATTTTATAAGTAAGGGTCCCACACTATTTCCCTTAATCTAACCCATTTATGTACATATTCCTCCCGTTCTAACTCATTTATGACCTTTGAACTTTGTACAATTAATAAGAAAAAAGTTCAATCGTTAAATTCCAAATACATGTGTGGACTACAGTACCAGTTGAGTAAAACACTTTATACTAATACGTTGAACATATACAACTGATCGAAGTGGACATATTTGTATGTATATACTATTTTCGATTAAAAAAAGAAGTAACATTTAGAATTTTGACAAATATTAATTTTGAATGTTTAATTAAAAATAAATGTACATATAATAATTTTTCTTATTAAATTTATTATGAATGTTTAATTAAAAATAAGATACAAAAATTGTAATAATAACTTTTAAAAACTAAATATAGCATTACAATGAAAATATTATCAAATATTACACTATTTTTAGAAAAAAATTTATTTTAAAATATTGCTATTTTTTGGAACAACGAGAGTATTTTTGTTAGATTTTTCCAAGTCAAACTCAATATAATTTGCTCGACCATGTGATTGAATATCTATGCATATTTTCTTGTCCTGAATAACTTTATCTAATTTTAGAAGGAATATTATTGTAATTTACTTACATTTCATGCTTATTTTAGTTTGCATTAAATTAATACAATATATTGAATAAAACTGTCACCTACTCCATGACTAAATATATGACCTGACATTAGGAGTGTAAATCAAATCAAACGGTTAAATCTCACAAATTCGATTAGAAAATTAATCGACTCACTTCCAATTTGATATGAAAATGAGCTGAACTTGATATTCAATCTATAATACGGTAAGTTAAATGAGCAGAATTTGAGCACATCAGTATTTATTCAATTTTATTTGTGTGTAATTCAAATCATCTCTTTAAATGTACTAAAATATCATAATACATATTAGATATATGTAATCAATTATATCTTAATAATACATTTAAATATTAGACATATTATATAAGTTATAATTTTTATAAGTAAAATGAATTACTGTATATAATTTTTACATAATTACTGTATTTTGTTAAATTCCGAACACATGTCTGTACTATACTACTACTTGAGTAATACAGTTCATACTAATAGGTTGAACATATACAACTGAACGAACTGGACATATTTGTATGTATACACTATTTTCGTTTGAATAAAAAAAATAATATTTAAACTTTTAAAATATATTAGTTTTGGACGTTTAACCCAAATTAAATGTATAAATAATAATTTTTTTTTTCGTTAAATTGATTATGAGTGTTGAATTAGATATAAGATAAGAAAATTGTAATAATAACTTTTAAAAAATATAGTATTAAAAGAAAATATTATCAAATATTATACTTTTTTTGAAGAAATTTTATTTTAAAATGATGTCCTTTTTTTGAAACAACCAGAGTATTTTTGTCGGATATTTCCAAGATAAACTCAATATAACTTGGTCGACTAGGCCACTGAATATCTATTGTGAGAACCCGAAAACTTGAATGAGTTCTATTGTATGATTAATATATATTATGAATATTTTATCTTACGTTTAAAAGTTTAATTTTTGAGTATGAATAATGAATTCATATCTTAATAAAAGTTCATTGGCAATGTGATGTTCAAAAGATTTTAAATATATTTTGAGAAGTATTACTAAGAGCAAGTGTAAGGATGTGTTTTCACGTGGAGAAGGAAATCAGACATGAGAGCTTATGTATTTTTTAAAAAAAGAGTGCAGTGAGACAAAGATATAATTACTCTATGTCAGAGTTGAACACGTGACCTGTCAAACCAGTTAATCATGTCCAATAGTACACTAGATTGTTGGCTATGATAGATGACCGACTAACTTTTAGCAGCCGTTGCACCCAACCTTTCAAACCAATCACTTCATCCTAAAGCTTGTTACTGCTTTTTTTTTACAGTCAACAGCTGAAATCAAATCTCAAAAAAATCCAACAGCTCTCATTGCTCGAGAAGTGATATAAATATATCATGTGGGTACAACCTTAGCCCACTTTCATAAATTTTATAAACAGCCAAACACCCACAAAATCCAGGTTTACTTTCAGAACATTTGTCCTTCTCGAATAACAACCTTAGCTTTTAACTCCTTCGTCATAGCCAAAGAGTTAAGAGCACTATGTTAAAGTTCTGCACTATTTTGTTCTATTATGCATGTCATGTTTGTAAAAGAATCTTATTTATTCACTTCCAAAAGTATGATTTAACGAATACTTTTAACAGTTGGAGTTAATGTCATTTATTTCAAAAAACTATCCAAAACGACAGTATCAAATGTGACAACCACCTAATAGACAAACATTTATCTACCAAACATTTTTTTATCATTAGTGAGAACATCATGCTTGAGTCTTCATCAACCTAAGTTCTTGAGGTTAGCAGTGTCTATGAAATTTGGTAGACAATAAGAATGTTACACTATAGAAAGAATGATGAGGGTTGATTTGTGTATGGTATGAAAATTTTCTTTGATAGGTTAAAAATATTAGTCTCCGATAGTACAAAAAAATACTAGTCCCCGATGAAGAAAAATGTTGTTAGTCTCTGACGATAAAATTTTGTTAGTCTCTGATGAACAAAATTTTGTTAGTCTTTGATGAGAAATTTTTCCTAGTCTCTGATGTGTAAGTACCCACCGAGGAGTTTGACGCTGAACAACTCATCTTCTGAAGAGCTTGGCACTGAACAACTTTTCTCCAAAGAGTTTGGTGTTGACTTACTGAGTTTGGCGTTGAACAAATTATCAACTGATGAGTTCAACGATGACTTAATGACTTAGGCGCTAAACAAGTTATCACCCGACGAGTTTGGCAATGAAAAAATTTATCTCCTGATGGTCGAGTCATCCCCTGATGACTATTCCCTGACGGGCGAACCATCCCCTGACAGGCGAGACATCCCCTGACGGGTGAAATTGTCCACTGATGACTAGTTATCCCCTGACGAGTAATTTATCCCCTGATGACTAGTCATCCACTAACGAGTAAATTGTCCACTAATGTCCACTTTTATACTCAATTTGCCTCAATGGAATAAAGTATTATTTCTTCTATTTTATTATGAAACTTTTATTAATTATTTTTAAAACACATCAATTCAGTTAGCAAGTTAAGACAGTAAAAGTTTTCGAACATCACATGTGCATTTTTCTCATAACTTTATCAATGAAATAGATTTCTCATGTTATATGCATGTTTTATAGAGTGTCTCACTCAAGAGTGAATTGAAATTGATTTTATTGCATACGACCGAGGCAAGTATATATTCAATCTGATGTTTATTTCAATTTAATGCATTATCTTTTGATTCGATATGCGTACAAGGCTATGATTCATATATTTCAATTGTTTTTATGAATGAGAATGTTATACATTAAATTCCGCTACCATGATATGATTGAATATGCATGGATATAATTGAACTTTGATTTATTAGTACTATTTAATGTTGTATCTGTACAAACAAATGAGAATGATATGACCCTTAAATGGGTTATGCCACAGGTTGGCTAGATGAAAGGAAAGATGCTGATTTGTTCTGTCACCTGATTTAGAAGAATTATAAATGACTACATACATTCACACAAGGAGGGATCATACAGTCACAATTAGGCCAACTGTATACCATATGGTTAACAGATCCAACGAGTTTAGCCCTCGGTGGATATTTTGAGAAAGATATACACAAGTTGATACCTGTCTTTCTTCGAGGAGGGTTACACGTAGTTTATCATCAATAATCCTCGAAGTTCTTCAAAGATTTCTGAGGCATTGATATTGTTTCACTGAACCTCACAAATAGAATTGAGCCTCTATTAACATTCCAGTTTTGCTCCTTTGATTATTTTGTATTTTTGTTGTGCGTAAATCACTCATTCTTATTGAATTTAATGTCTTGCAGGGCATGTTACAAAGGTTGAACTTTCTGAAAAGGGAAAAATAAAGATGATTGATTACTGAGTTTGTGTTGACCCTATGGGTGGCCGCTAAATAAGAAAAACGTTTGGAAGTTATAATGTTATGGACTGTAATATAGAGATAACTTAGCTTCCGCTAGAATTTTAATATTTTGGGATGTAATAACTCGTTACTATTCTCTTTTAACTTTAATTATGCTATGAAAGGATGTGACGTTATTTTTATTTTCCTTTTGATGGAACTCTAATTCGATAAGAAATTTTGGGACCGTCACATCTATGTATATTTTTTTTGTCCCGAATAGATTTTTCTATTTAATCTGCGTTGGAATATTTCAATTTCTTGGTCGTACTTTGACGAGTCCACCCCAATAACTTTGTAAGTTGGTCGACTATCTATCTTTAATATCTTCGCTAGTTTTTGGAAAATTTAACTTTCTTGGTCATACCATGAGAATTTATTTACTTGTATTTTTAGATGCTCTCAATCTATCAAGTTGGAAATTCTAGATACATCGTAAAGATAAAAAATTCCAAAAGTTTGAACTTTGTACAATTAATAAGAAAAAAGTTCAATTGTTAAATTCCAAAAATATGTGTGGACTGCACTACTAGTTGAGTAATACACTTTATACTTCTTGGATTTGCACAATCTCAAACTGATTTGCAATTCTAAAATTTGCAAATGAGGTAGTATTTTCTACTTCATTTATTTTCAAATCCAATCTCAAACTGATTTGCAATTCTAAAATTTGCAAATGAGGTAGTATTTTCTACTTCATTTATTTTAAAATTATATATACATTTTGATTGTTCTAATTAAACGATGATATATTAAATTAATAAAAAATAGTGATATAAATGATGTTGTAATAAAACTTTTGTTTTAAACCTTAACATTATAAGAGTTACATAAAATATAATTAACTAAATTGATATTAATTTAAAATTTAATATATATCCAATCAAATTGTATGGCTAATTTTAGAACGAATATTAGTATAATTTACTTGCGTTTCATGTTTATCTTAGTTTGCATTAAATTACAGCAATATATTGAATAAAACTGTATTACTCTTATCCTAAAAGAAATAAAAAAATTGTATTACTATTAACGTGCTTCTCCATAATTTATATTCAATTTGTATTCGATTAGAATACAATCTGTAAGCTAAAATTTCATTAAATACTCCTATTTGAGTTCGTGTATCGAGAAATTTGAATAAAATTTTAGCGCACTAATATTGGCTCAAATTCAATTTGTTTTTAGTCCCAACGACATATAACATGTCACAACATTTTTTTAATAAGCCAAGAATGAAAAAATACTTTTTAATTTAAAAGGTGATCTAACTTGGTCGTGATCTATTATATACTCCATCCGATTTAAAATCATAGAATTTTCAGAAAAAAGTTTTAAATTTAATATTGTTAGTCATGTTTAATATTTTTCCAAAATTAACTTTAATATCTCTCATCTTTCCAAGCTGGAGTTCCCACCAATGAAATTAAATTTATAACTTCTCTCATATAGTTGAATTTCTGATAAAAGAGTAAAATCATATTTTATATTAATATGTGTTATTCAATGTGACAGTTATTGAATTTCTTGATGTATGTTTTGTATAAAAAATTTATTATTATGAAGAGGAGGATGCATAATTTAATAGTTTCAACTTCCAATAGTTGGAAAAGAAAACATTAAGCAACTGAAACAATATGCATTCAAAATTAAACATATTCAATATTCTCCGAATCTACTCGAGGCAGGTAAGATTTTGTTATGACAAATTCTAGAAGTCTTATTCATAGTTAGTGAACCTGAAGGAATTTCACAGGCACATGTGGTTTATATTTTGGGAAGAGAAGGAGACAAAATGAAATCACTTGTGTAATTAATAGGTTATATCAATATTTGGTGATTGTACAAAATTTTCAGTTGTAAATTGATATCCAAAATGAAAAATTAATATATTATTCAATGAGGTTTCATTAACAAACTTAATATTCTACTGAATTCTAGTGGTTCATCAAATTATGTGCATAAAGTTTCATATTCCCTCTGTTCACATATACACGACGTTACACGAAATTTACATTATAATTAAGGTAATCGTTTGTAAGTAAATGAGAACATGGTAATTGTCTAATTTAACATTTCTTGAAAATTGTATTGATTTAAAAATAATTTTAACTAAGTAATTAGGTAGGGTTATTTTAGGAATAATATTAAAATGAGTATATTGGAAATATAAAATAACATCTAACTATGAACAAAAACTTTACTCTATAACATCACGTAAATATGAACAGAGAGAGTATGTAACAGAATTATCTACATCATATTCTCTAAAATACAGTATACAATAATAAAATAACACTATTTTAAACTTTTATTGTTTACATTTGTTAGTTCTTTATTTAAGAGAAAATATATTATTATACATTAATATATATAATATAATATTAAAATATCAATACATATAAATATTGTATTAAGTATAGTATAAATCATAATTTAACATATTATATCATATATATTAATATATATAATTTATTATACTCACTCCATCTGAGTCCATTTGTAACACTTTTCCTTTTTAGATATCACATTAATTTCTAACTTTATCTTTTATGGAAAGTTTCATCTTTCAATTTATCCAAATTATCCTTCCATCATCTGCTTTATGTCAAATCACTCTATTTAAACCACTTTATTTTTTTAATATATTTTACTCATTTAATTCATTCTCCATCACTCATTTTGGAGGACAATTTAGACATTTTCATCAAAACATTACTTTTTTTTTTAATAATTGTGCAAAGTCAATTATTACAAATGGGAGGGAGTAATACATTAGTTTTTTTTTATTATAACATATTAATATATTATATATGATATACTATATAATATAAATCGAATAAAATAATATAATATTATAGCTTTAATAAATGTGAATATTGGTACCATAAATTTAAAAATTTACTATTCATAATCATCAAACTAACTTTAAAATAGGATACTATCGCATCTTATTTTCTTTTTCACATTTTGTTAAGTTTCTCTTGCTCTCTCTCTCTCTCTCTCTCTCTCTCTCTATATATATATATATATATATATATATATATATATATATATATTTACAAAGTGGTATCAAAGTAAGGTTTAAAGATGGCTTCCAACAACATGTTTCAACCTCAACTTCCTCGTTGAACGGAAAAGAACTATAACCAATGGAGCATTCAAATGAAAGTGTTATATGTCTCTCAAGATGTTTGGGAGATTTTTGAAAATAGATATGAGGAGCCGGAGAATCAAGCAACTCCCTCAACACAACAATTGAATAATTTGAAGGAGAATCGAAAGAAGGATAAGAAGGTTCTTTACTTTATCTATCAAACGGTGGATGAAGCAATCTTTTAAACGATCTCTTCGGCTTCAACATCAAAGGAGGCATGGGATACCCTTAACAAAGCATATAAGGGTGAAGAAAAATTAAAATTGGGAGACTCCAAGCTTTATGAAGTGAGTTTGATTTACTCAAAATCAAACCCTGTAGGGCTTAAATGTCAAGGAGTAACCTAGGAAAATAGTTTCATTAGCCTTTGGGTCAAATTTTCTTAAGTTTTCACCAAAATTCCTTAATACAAAGTATTTGCATCCAAAAACATATAGGAATTTGATGTTTGGTTCCTCCCTGTCATTAGCTCATATGGTGTCTTGTTGATCGAAGACCTATTTTGAGTGAAGCAAGTAGTGAAAATTGTCTCAGCCCAACAATTGGTAGAAATCTTTGTCTTTGCTAACATTGTCCTAGCAGCTTCTATCAGGGTTCTATTATTCCTTTCTCCTACACCATTCTGTTAAGGAGTTCTTGGAGCAGAAAATGTATGATTGATGCCTTTCTCCACATAGAATCCATCAACAGCTGCATTCTTGAATTCAATTCCTTTGTCTATCCACAAAATTTACAAGTACAAAAACTGTCTTATGCGTCGCCTTATTTGCGTTGGTTGTTTAATACAACTGTCGCATATAGTAGCACGGTGACATTGTCGTAAATAAAAGAAAAAGTATTTGTGTCAGTCATTTAAAAGAATCGACGCAAAATCTATGAAAATATTTAAAACATAAATTAGTTCCACATTTGCGTCGCTTAGTATAAAACGTCGACGCAAATAGTTTTGATTAATTGCGTCGGTTTTTTTAAAGAACTGATGTAAAATATGTATAAATAATTAAAAAAGAATTTGCGACGCTTGTTTTATAGAACCGACACAAATGGTTTGGAGAATTTGCGTTGCTTCTAATAACGGACCGATGCTAAATCTTAAAAAAAATAAAAAAAAAATTAATAACGAATTTGCGTCTCTTATTTTAAAGAACCGACACATATTCTCTAATATTACTAAAGTAAATCTCTATTCTCGAACTCCAGTGTCATATTATATTATTTCTGTGAGGAAGCTTCTCCTAGTATCTTTTTTACTTCGGCCCAATATTTTGAACTCTCTTTTCCCAAAAGAAAGTACATAGGTTATAACTTTTGTTACGTTGGGTTCGTAAGAGAGGAGGGAGAGGCTACGTAGTTCGTCTTCGGCGGGTTGCTTGGCTGAGTTTTGCAAGTTTCTTTCTTCCATCCGGCCCGGCAGACTGCTTTGTACTGTAAGTCATTGTTAATTAAAATAATACATTTAAAATATCAGTATATATGCTCGAACTATTATGTGTCTGCATCTGATTTTATCTATACAATCATTGTGCTTATTTAGTTATAAATGGATCATCAAACATGGATGTATAATATATTACGTGTCGATGACGCATATGCTAGAGAGATTAACGAGTTTATTACATGTGCTGTTGAACACCAAAAAAGCAAAAAGGAACGGGGAAAAGAAGACATGATTGTGTACCCGTGCCGCCTTTGTGGTTGACAAAGGTTGACAACAACTTTGAAGTTGTGCAAGTTGAAAGTAAAGAATGGATGAAGCGACAAGAGTTTTATAGAATTGTTAAAACTTTTACGAGAAATACTTCCGGTTAATAACGAGCTTCCCACTTCCACGTATGAGGCAAAGAAGAGGTTGTGTCATATAGGTATAGACGTGAGGAAATTACATGCATGTCCAAATGACTGTATGTTATTTCAAAATGAGAATGAACATTTACACACATGTCCTAAGTGTGGAGCATCTCGGTACAAGCAGGAGGGTAATAATTCTTTTACGGATGATAAAAAAAGGGCTCCTACCAAGGCGGTTTGGTATTTACCCATACTGCAACGATTCAAATGCATATTTGCAAATGCAAAAGATGCAAAACATTTGAAGTGGCATGCAGAAGGGAGGAAATCAGATGAGATTCTTAAACACCCGAGTGTCTCTCCACAATGGAGAACCATTGATGGAAAGTTTCCTAAATTTGGTGGAGAAGTTAGGAATCTACAACTTGGACTTTGTACGGATGGGATGAATCCTTGTGGCACTTTAAGCTGTCAACATAGCACTTGGCCAGTTCTTTTGGTGATTTATAATTTGCCTCTGTGGTTGTGTATGAAGCGCAAGTATATTATGTTGTCCTTGTTAATCTCAGGGCCTAAACAACCTGGGAATAACATAGATTCTTCTCTTCAGCCAGTTGTTGAGGATTTAAAACTTTTGTGGGATGAAAGTGTAACGGTGTTCGATGCAAATACTCAAATGGATTTAACATTACGTGCGATGTTATTTTGTACCATAAATGACTTTCCTGCTTATGGAAACTTGTCAGGGTACACTGCCAAAGGAGCTAAAGCATGTCCAATTTGTGAAGATACTACTATTAACCACCATCTAAATAATTGCAAGAAAAATGTGTTTATGAGTCACCGAACATTTCTTCCCTTTGATCACCCTTATCGTAAGATGAAAAAGGCTTTTGATGGACATATCGAGACTTGAGAAACCCGTTTCCCTTTAACTGGGACAGAAGTCTTTGAGCAGATTAAGGAAATTGATGTTGAGCGGATTAAGGATGTTGATGAGAATCCTTCTTTCTTTATGGGTCTACCCACCCCGTATGGTGACGATTATGTAGAAACAAACTACGTACGTAATAATGACCATGGTGAAGGGTTATGGATTGATCATGGAAACTAAATGACCGGTGTTTCAAATTTGTACATTAAAGAAGTTGTAATTACAAATATGCAAATAATATCGATGAGCAAATTATTGTAAATTTTAATTTGTTTTAATATTCCAATAGTTATAGCTGATTGATTTGTGAAGTAAATTATACAGCGTAGTGGTCTATTAATAGGAAAAAAAATCTTAAATTAAATTGCGTCGGTGCTTTAAAAGATATGATGCAAAATATATTATTTGCGTCGGTCGGGAAAAAAGACGCGACGGAAATAGTCAAAATTTAAATTGAAAGTAAATGTTATTTGCGTCGGTCAGGGGAAGGACTGACGCAAATAATACATGCATGATAAAAAGTAAAAAATAAAAATATATGTATATACAATTGCGTCGGTGCTTTAGCAAACCTGACGCAAATAGTCTAATAATGCGTCTTAGTTTTTGCGTCGGTTGAAGAAAAGGCCTGACGCAAATAGTGTAATAGGAAAAAAAAATTAATTTAAAGTAGAGGTTATTTGCCTCGGTCGGGGGAGGGATCGACGCAAATAATCCCTGCATATAAAAAGTAAAAAATAAAAAAATATGTATTTTTTTCATATTTATTTATTTTTTATGTTTTTTTTTAAAAAAAATAAGAAAGAAACACAAACTAAGTAACAAATGTAAAGTATAAAACAAATAAGTAAATGACCAAAATCCTCCACCACACTTAAATAATACATTTTTTTAAATAAGAAAGAAACCTTTTATTATTATTATTTTTTTAATATAATACCCGCATCTATAAGGTGTGGGCACGCCTTGTGAAGTATAACAAACTAATATTTTAGTGTTAAAATTTGCTATTTGTGAAATTGAAAATTGTAACAAGGTGTGGGCACGCCTTGTGCAAAGTTATAAACTGAATTCTATATATAAAGTAGAGGTGATTTGCATCGATCAGGGTAAGGACCGACGCAAATAATCCCTACATGATAAAAATAAAAAAATATATATATGTATATGTATTTGCGTCGGTGCTTCAGAAGACTTGATGCAGATAGTCTTACAATTGCGTCGGCGTTTCAGAAGGCCTGACGCGAATAGTTTAACATTTGCGTCGGTCATTCAAAAGACCCAATGCAAAAACGTTATGTTTAATTACAAGGATGCCACTGTCCCTAGAAATTCATATTACCGCCTTTTCGTTTCCATTTCGCGGCATTCTCTGAAAAAGGCTCCTGCAACTCATTTTGAAAACCCTAAGCTCCCGATCGACAGATTCTTTGCAAACTTTTTCATTCCTTTGACTCAACTTCTGTAGAAAAAAGGTCAGTGCCTTCTATTCCTTCATTTGCTAGCATATTTTGGTGTTACCATTTGAATGCTTTATTAAGAGATACATGCATGTCCTGTCAGTGGCGTTATGCTACCTTCTACTAATCCGAAATGCTCTTCCTGATATTTTATATCATTGTTTTGTTTATGATATCATTTTTACTTGTTTTAACTCCCTAATGTTTTGAGACAGAATATCATGCATTATATTATTATTATTATTATTTTTTCATTTCTTTAACCTCATGCATCTAATAGGTGTTACGGGGATTTTTTTTTATTATATATTTATTGTTACAGTTGCTATCAGGAAATTATTTTGTATATCACTATTTTCCTCTTGTGATTATAAACTTCGTTGTACATATTTAAGTTATGATTTTGATTTTGACTTATTGGTAGGTGACTCACATTTTATTCTTTCATATAAGATAAGAAGCTGGAGTCGTCTCTAACTAAAACCATTTTAACTGATAGTTTGGTGTATGGCTCATGATTCTTCATTTTACCCCAACACAAGCACTTTTTCAGTAGTTTCATATCATGGTTCTTGAATTTCTTAATTAAACTCTAAGAATTTTGCACTTTTTCAACTGACCCTTTTTGATTTGCTTGTTGACTCAATAATTTCCACCACAGAAACAACAGGCTACCTCATTCATTTTACCCCAAGTGAGACACATATTGATTAAAACCTCTAACTGCATCGATTTTACCTCAAACTAGCAAAATATCAGTTTTATGATAGTTACAAAATTGTTGGTCAAAAAATATGATTCTGCTCATGTTGCAAATTTTATTCTCATGAAATAAGGGTAAAGTTTTCCCCCCTGATATCCATCTCACAAAGTCATAGGAGAAAGTCCTACATATGAATTCTCAACTTTTAAGATCATGTTCACGATTTGTTGTCATGTGAAAATTAATGCACAGATAATAGTTTACGATTTAAATTTTTAGTTAACCTTTGTTTATGTTGCTATTGTTCTTACTTTCTGTTTGTTCAGTAATGTAAAGTGAGTTTGTATGCTTATGTTGGCCATGTTTTTGACATTGTCTGTTTTATTTTGTGTAATGCAACAACTATATATCATGGACCAGCGCAGTTCGAGTGAGAGACCTACTAAAAAAACTAGAGGTCCAACATCATGCAAAAAAATTGAAAGAAAGGTCTGGGAATAAACAATTCGAGAGTGTTATTGAGTTTGATGATCAATATGGTTATCCAATTGGAAAGTATGCTGCTGAATTCAAGTCGTATATAGGAGCAGTAGTTAGAGTGCAAGTGGATATTAATATTCGTAGTTAGGATCTTGTAAGTGATGGATTAAAGGATATGATATGGGAAGACATTAAGGTACCTACGAATTGAAAAGAAGATTTAGTTGTTTTAACATATATTGTCGTTCAAGTTTATATACAAGTTTCTTACATGCATTATTTTACTATTTCAGGCTGAGTGGAATATAAAGGATGATGTGAGAAAAAATGACACATTAAAATCTGCTGCAAAAATTTGGAGGGATTTCAAGTCTAGATTAGTCTGCCGATACTTGCGTCTAAACAAGGACCCCTACGAGTCCTATGACTTCATAAGTAAAGAGCAATGGGATAAATTCAAGAATGATCATACAAGTGAAGAATTTTAGGTATATTAGTTGTATAAATTATATTGTATGTTACTGATTTTTGTGATATAATTGTTTCACTTACAACAACCTCATGTTTTTATTTTATAACAAAGTAAAAGTGACAAGGTAAGGGAGAACCAGAAATTGAATGAGTATCCACATTATCTTGTAAGAATTGGATATGCATCCAAAAAAAACTAAGTGGATGGTTGATGACCCTATTGATTCTTTACCTTCTTCCGAATCTATTAATTCATCGATTATATCAAATGATCGAACTGATTGTAGTTACGATTGGATTCGGGCGAGGGTTAGGAAGAGGGATGAAGGTGATGGTTATTACTTTCCAAAAGAGGAGACTAGGGATGTGATTAACAAAATGGTAAGAGTATTTAGTACAGAGATTTATATTTACATATATGCTTAAAATATTAATCATTAAATTGATTTTGGTACAGGTGAAATGGAAAGAAAAAGCCTCTGAAGGTTCATGGACTCCTCATGTTAATGATGACATATTTTCACATGCACTTGGAAAGAAGGAGCATGGCGGGCGTGTCAGAGGGGTTGGAGGAACAGTTCGCGTACGAGACGTATTTGGGACTGACAGAGGCAAGTCTCATAGCGACGTAATTTCGATGGATGAGTTGGCTAAGATTATTGAAGAAATTGAAAATAAAGTGACAAATATAGTCAAGGAGGAGTACCAAGTACAAATGACTCAAATGAATAACAAGTACGAAGAAGTCATTAGTACATTGAATGCTCAGATTACCGGCATTTTGAATCCTATTAGCCAGATGGGTATGCCTATTCCAACAAATGGAGTGATTGAAAGTAGCTGCCAGTCAGTGGATCCTATCTTACAAATAAAGGTATACTTATTTTTACTAATTGCAAAGTCTTTAAATCATGAGTTATCATATAAGTGCCATATATGATCCTAACTGAATTATTTTTATATGTCATTAACAAAGAAGCTGACTCCATGTCGTCTATGTGTCATCCTTTCTGAAACGGGCAGAGTGGTTGTGGCTACAGGGACTGTTTTTCCACCCAATTCTGCGGGTGATGTTGTTCATGGTCAGAAAATGGACTTACACAATGTGAGAGTATCCATTGATGATGTTAATGCAAAATTTCAACTCGCTCCCTTTCCCGTGCCTACTAGTGAACATCAACGAGTAGGTGACATTGCTAGTAGCTTTGTTCAGTGGCCTAAACAACTTGTAATGCTGGGGCAGGTAAGAAATTTCAAATTAACATTATTATTTATAAATGATTGTTGTCAATTCGTTTAATTGATGTAAATGTTATTGTTTAACTTTATACCTAATTAGGATCCCATCTTATCGAAGAAGGCTAAAGCGCCTCGTTCCCCACCCATCCAAACAAATCAAGTTCATAGCAAAGGGTCGTCAACATTAGATCTCAAAGTGAGTGCAAAATGTCAACATTTACATAGTATGCCTTCTGCGGATGACTTGATTTCAGTTCCTTTAGATTATGACATTTGCAGCAATGCTCCGAGGGAAGTCGAACAATGTATTTATGTCTCGAGTGAAGATGTACAACAATTTTGTAGAATGAAATGGTTGAATATAAGTGTGATACAAATTTTCATGAGGTGAGACTATAATTTTCATACAGGTTTATTTATCTTTTATTTTGATACAAGTTTATTTTATAAACTTACTAACGTTTAATTTGTGTATTACATTTGTAGGTACGTGAGGGAGATGTCTAACGGATCCTTTGGATTCATGTGTCTGAGTCAACTAGCAAATGCAATAAATGATCCAGATGGCACAATTCGATACATTACAAATATTTTGCTAGGTTGTCAGTTGAAGAAATTCATCTTAGCGTCGTACTTCCAACAGTAAGAACATAATTTAACATTGTTATAATGTAGATTCCTTTGTTAGCTTGTTCATTAATATAATCTAACATTTTTATTTAATTTCTAAAAATGTAGGGAGAATTGGATGTTGCTTCTTATATCTTACGATCAAAATGTAATATATGTGTTTGACTCATTGAAGAGGGAAAGAAATATGCAAATCAAGGCATTAATGACAGTGTAAGTAAATTATATATTATTTCCTAACTTATTAATATAACTTAACCGTGTATAACTCCTTTAACATATTTATTTACTCATATATATATATATATATATATATATATATATATATATATATATATATATATATTTAGAGTATATATTTGTAGGGCATTTAGAGTATATATTGCTCAAGGTGACAAAAAGAAAAAAAATAAGTGGCATTGGTACACAGATGAGGTTAAGGTATAAAATAGTTGCTAAATTATCCAATCAGAGTTGACTTTGCTTGTTTGTATAATATAATTTGAGGAAATTTTTATTCAACTTAACTATTTATATTGTGACAACCCCAAAATCCCATAATAGGACCAGGGCTTCGTCAAAAAACGGAAAGATAACCTCACATCCATACATAACATCAATATTGATAAAAGGAAATAATAGTGAGTCATTACAACCCAAAATATTACATTCTCAACGAAACCTATTCTACCTCTATATTGTAATACATAACATCACCACTTTGAAACATCTTCCTTCCTTCCTTCCTTATCGGCAGACAAAAGGTTTAACAAAACTCAATAGCCGATCCTCTTTGCTTTTCCCTTGTTAGAGGGTTCAGCCTTTGGACCATGCCCTGCAACATATTAAATTTAACAAGGATGAGCGATTTAGGCTCAACAAGTATATAATCAAATCAAAGAAGCAAATCTGAAATCTTGATGGAAAAATTCAATTATGTTTATGAGGCTCAGTGAATCAATACTAATGTCTTGAAAATCCTTGAAGAATCTTTGAGGATCACTGATGATAAGAACGTGTGATCTTCCTTAAAGGAAAACAGGTATTCACCCGTGTAAATTTTCCTCAAAATATCCATCGGGGGCTAAACCCGTTGGATCTGCAACCATACGGTATACAACTGGCCTAATTGTGACTGCATGGCCCCTCCTTGTGTGAACATACATAGTCACTTATAATTCCTCTAGGTCAGGTGACATAACACATCAGCACGTTTTCTTTCCTCTTGCCAACCATGTGACATCTCCCAATTAAGGGACATATCATTCACATTTGTTGCACAAATATAAAATTGAAAAAAATAACTGATAAGTCAAAGCTCCGTTATATCCATGCATTTTTATTCATATCATGTTAATGGAAACTAAAGCATAGCATTCTGATTCACAAGGAAATTTAAACATAAAAGTCATAACCTTGTACGCATGTCGAATCAATTGATCATGCACTTAACTAAAATAAGCATAAGAGCGAGAATATACTTGCCTCGGTCCTTTGCACAAAATCAATTCAATTTACTCGTGAGTGTAAGATTCTGTAAAACATGTATATAATATGATAAATTTAAGACCTTGGTTAAATATGAAGGGAAATGCACATTTGATGTCCTTAAACTTTTAAAATCCTAAATCTGCTAGAAGAATCGTTGAGGTGAAATAAATAATTGAAACATCATAAATAATTTAAGAAAATAATGTTTTATAGTTTCAAAAAACAAACTATGCATCAGGGGATAATTAGCCATCAGAGACTAACTTATTTTTCCCATCAGAGACTAGGAATTTCCTCCATCGGAGACTAAGAATTTTCTTCATCGGAGACTAAGAATTTTCCTAAATTATCTCATGACAGTACTTGGCTTGAACAAGGGTGTTGTATCTCACATTCATGCACTTCTTTCCCACGTGAAAACCTTACACTTCCTTCGATAAAACTTGGATAAAATTATAATATAAAGATTTAAGCTCAAAATATATTTAAAACTTTTGGACATCACAACGCCATGAACTTTCATTATTCCAAGCAAATAAAAAATAAATTACACCTCCATGCATAAATAAATAACACATAACGAATTTATCATATAACAAAACTCATTTAAATTTTGGGTTCTCACATCCTCCCTCCCTTAAAAGAAGTTTCGTCCTCGAAACTTAGCTACCAAATAAATGGGGGTATTTGCCAATCATAGCACTCTCAAGCTCCCAAGTAGCTTCCTCTACACTGTGATTCCTCCATAACACCTTTACGGAAGGAATCTCTTTATGCCTAAGGATTTTAATTTGTCGATCCAAAATCTGAACAGGGACCTCTTCATAATTTAAATCCGGTTGTAGTTCTATCAGTTGATAGTCGATTATTCCTCTATGGTCTGCTTTGTAAGGACATAACACTGATACGTGAAACACGTCATGTATGTGGCCCAAAGTCGGTGGTAGTGCCAATTGATAGGCTATTTCACCAATCTTCCTCAACACCTCGAATGGTCCCATGTAGCGGGGACTTAACTTTCCTTTCTTGCCAAAGTGCATTACTCCCTTCCAGGGTGACACTTTCAATAATCCATAACTTCCAACTTCCACTCGGGAATTTCCAATGGTTGAAGCAGTCTGCTTGGTTTTTGATGCTCCGCTTTAACCCTTTCGCATGTTAAGCATCTGCTCACCCAATCAACTATCTCTCTCTTCATGTTAGGCCACCAAAAGTTTTGTCTCAAGTCCTGGTACATCTTCGTGCCTCCAGGATGAATAGAAAATTTTGAGTTGTGAGCTTCATTCAAAAGTTCTTGCTTTAATTCAGTCTTCGTAGGAATCCACACTCGACCTTCATATCGCAGCAATCCATTGATGTGCATGCGACACTTGCCTTTCTCTCCCTTAATTAATTTGTCCTTTTCCTCACAATGCTCTTCTTGTGCAACTTTAATGAGGTCGTGCAATTGTGGTCGAGCTCCAATTTCTTCTTCCATGTCCATCCTCTGGGCTGTGGTAAGGGTATAAAGCTGTAGGTTTTCAAATTACTTTCTGATATCTTCTTGGATGGTCATTACATTTAGTCTTTCATGACGACTGAGCACATCAGCAACTACATTCGCCTTTCCAGGATGGTAATTGATAGAACAGTCATAGTCCTGAATCAACTCTAACCAACGCCTCTGCCACATGTTAAGTTCTTTTTGCGTAAATATATACTTCAAACTTTTGTGGTCAGTATATATCTCACACTTTTCACCATACAGGTAGTGCCTCCAAATCTTCAATGCAAACACGATAACTGCTAATTCTATGTCATATGTAGGGTATCATTTTTTGCAATCCTTTAGTTGTCTCGAGGCATAAGCAATTACCTTGCCATGCTGCATCAAAACTGCTCTCAGTCCTTGTTTTCCCAGTGAGATATCCGAGAACTTGTAGAAGGGGGGAGGGGTTAAATACAAGTTCTTTGAATTCTTTTCGATTACTTGTTCTTTAAGAAATTAACTTTTCTTGTGGAATATAAAGAACAAGAACTCAAATCAATTTATAAACAATTGCTTTTATTGATTTTAACAATTGAATACAAATTCTAACAATCACAATAATATGATCATCAACTTCTTTTCTTTTTTGTATAGTAAAGATACAAAACTATGAATTCTATACATCTTTGAATTACAATTCTCTGTAAAAAACTGATTACAGCTTCTAAAACTGAATTCTCTTCTAAATCAGTTTTTCTATATTCTAAATCAATAATTATTCAGTTTGCTTATTCGAATCAAACATAATCTTTCCTTTTTGATTTGGAACAAATTTCTAGCTTGTTTCCTTACCAGCTACGTCTTCAATAATATCCTGCTTTATGCGGAACACATTCCTTATTCAATTCAAACTCTGTATCTCTCAGGGAATAAAACATGACTTAGTCCCTGGCGCTTCATCTTTAGTCTCTGATGACATCATCACTAGTGTCTGGTCTTTTAGTCCCTGATGACGTCAGATTGTGTAGTCTCCGATAGAGTTATTTAATCTCTGATGCTTTAAGACTTAATCTAGAATGACGTCAGCTTAGTCTCTGATGCTTTTAGACTTAGTCTTCGATGACGTAAGCTTTAGTCTCCGATAGACAAAACTTAGTCTCTGATAGATAAAATCCTTAGTCTCTGACAAGTTTTCCCTAATCTCCGATAAGCCTTTTTGTAAACTCCAACGGATCAAATACACATTTTGACTTGCTGAAGCTTTGATACAACTTTCCAGCAGTTACTTAAAAATAGACAATGACTTTATCTCTTTACAAAGAATGAATAAATTACAATCAATGAGATAACTACTGGCTACAAAACTTCAGTGTTACTAATTAACACTTTCTATACATTTGTACTCTAAGTAATCTAAAGACAATCACCATCAAATGTTCTAAAACCTAACTATCTCCCCCTAATTATGAATATCAGATTGATATGTATAATTTCAAGGTTGATGATGATGTCAAAACTCAAAATTAGAGTTACTTAGAAAAAGAATAAAGAATTGCTAACTACAAATGTATTCTGAGCTAAGATCTTTGATCTGTTGTTCAGCTTCCACCAAGACTCAGGTTTAAATCCTATAAGTCTAACTTCAAAAAAAAATATTACAACTTATTTTAACAAACAACATACCTTCCAACGCAACAGTTTACCTTCTATTTTTCCTCAGCAACTCCAGCCTGTCTATCAACAACTTTTTCAGGATTAGTTTAGTTTCTTCTTCTGCGTCTTTGAGTAGATTGATAAATCCTTCTATATGTCTCTCAGTGACACTATTGATATCTCTATTGTAGTTGAAAAAGACTTTCTCTCCATGGAAAGTCTCATACCATAATCCAAGAGGTTTAGGATTAGCTTCTGGCACTGTGTCCACCTTATGCTTCACCTTCATCACCTTCTGAATCTGGCTTCGAAAATCCATGTTGAGAACAGAAGTCTTAAGCACAACAGTCAGCAACCACTCCAGATTTTCTTTGGTTTGTCCCTCCAAGGCTGGCTTCTCGAATTTCAAAGACTCTCCATCTTTTAAAAAGACATGAAGGAGTTCTTTGTTATTCTTACCCTTGATCAGATCAATTTTATTTGTACTTTTCTTCAGAGCTTTGATGATTTCTTCTGTACTAGCCATTTCAACCTTGTAAGACTTCCCTGATGGAACTGTTTGTGGCTTTGTTGGTCCACTCACAGCCACTAAGGCAGTCTCGGTTGGAGATTCTTGAGAGGTAGGCTTCTTGATAGGTGCTTTGACCACAGGTTTCTTTGCAGATTCCTGGACCATAGTTTTTCTTCTTGATTTCTTTTCAGCCTCTTCCATCTCCTTATTTTTCTTTTTAGTGATGGCTGCTTTCTGTGTAATTGATCTCCTTATAGAAATTTTCTTCTTCTTTGCTTCATCCTCCTCCCTTGCTACTGCCATGTCTTCCTCCTCTTGTAGTTTTTGAGCTAATAGAGCATTAACTTCTATTAGTTTCTGCTCTTGAGGATAGACCAACTCCACTTTCCCATCCACTATTAGTTTACCTGGAGTGTGAAAGTGAGCAGTCTTCATGGCATTCCCCATTAGCTTAGGCTGTCCTGGTTGAGTAGTGGTTTGCTTCTTTGGTTCCTCAACCATGATTCCCTTGCCTTTGTCCTTTGTGCTTGAGGCTTGTGCAGTGGAAAGAGGAGATGTTGTTGTTGTTGTTGGAAGTTGTGTTGTTGTGTTGTTGTTGCTTGAAGATCAGAATGTTTCTTTAAGATCTTGTCCATCATTGCTTGCAATTCTGCATCAAGAACTGGAACAAGACCAGATTTTCGTTTTTGTATAGGAACATTTTGTTTGGATTGACCACTCTCCCCCTTTTTGACATCAACATCTTTAGGTTGAGAGGAGGTGGCCAACTGTGGAATTGTCTGTAGCAATAGTTGTTCCATTCTGTCTTGTTTTTGGATTAGGAGTTGGACATTTGCTTCGAGGGCTTGAAGTCTATTGTCAATCTTGGACTTGTCTTTGATAAGTGTATCAATTGCAGTGATAGTCCTCTTTGGCAAGTGTCCTTCATAGCACCTTTGTATCTTGTCAGTCTCCAAGTCCATCATTTCCTCCATTTTGTGTACTACACCATTGATCCCAGTAACCAAGAAGTGGTGAAACTTTGTATGTTTCTTATCCACCTTGGTTACTTCTTCTAGTACATCCTGTATAGATGGTGTAGCTGCAGTTGACCCTACATTGGTCACATAATCCTGCCTGAGTTGGTCATTTGCTTCCTCCAAAGTATTTGTATAGGTGGCATCAAGCCATTCATCTATATTTTCTTCTGTAGGTTCTTCAGGCATAGGTTCATTTGCAAACCTTTTCTTCAATGCAGAAATGTGGTCTTGTCTTTGTTGTAGACCATATAAAAGTTCAAAATCTGCATTGGATATTTCTGATAGAACATGTAATGTTGCATCCCCTATGCTTGAACTGGTCCCAATTTCTTATGTTTGGATTGTAGTGGACGGAGCAGAAGAAACTTGAGCATCTTGTGAGTTGGTTTCAACAGGTTGTAAAAAGGCACCTGCTGAAAATTTCTCTCATTTATTTTGTTCAAGGATTTCATCCTTGCTCACACCCTCTCCTTTTGTTTGGGGTTGGGCACCCAGCTTCTCTATCTCTCCTTTTTCCACGCTTTCTAAAGCTTGACTCTCTTGTATGTTTATATCCTCTCCTTTTTCCAGGTCAAGAGCCTGACTCTCACTAATTATTCTCACATCCTCACTTATATGGATGGGTGCACTGTATCCTACAGAAGTGGGGGTTGGAGAATTACTTGTGACTGCATGAATAGGGGGTTCCCTTTGTGTATCTAGGGCTAGGGATCTATCCATGGAAGATGTTTGAGAGCTTGTCTCGAGTATTTGCTCCTCTTGGGAAAAATCAAGAAGATTTAAATGTGTAATATCAAAAGAATCAAGAATGGGAGAAAGAGGAGAAGAATGTACAGTGTGGAGTGTTGACTGTTCCTCAGACATTGAAAATTGAGGAACATCAATTGATGACTCTGTGTGTGAACTCCTTGTGTCACTCTTTTCTTTTATTATCTCTCTTTGGGGTTCCTCTAGTTGGTGAACAAGAAGTCTTTTGCAACCACAGTCTTTTGGGAAACTGTGGAAGGGGCTATGGATTGTTGTTGTGAAGTGGTTGGAGGATTAATAGGGTTTTGGCTCTCAGAATCCTCAAACGATAACAAAGAATAAAGGTTTGGAAGCCTGTCAATGAGAGTAGATCTCATGACAGGAGGGAAAAATAAAGGAACCTTTACCTTTGCAGATTTATGCTTCACATCAGTAAAAATTCTTTTACTCTGCAAAACAGTTGGTACAACTTGCATGCCAGTAATATTAAGATTAGGAATTAGATGATAAGCAATCATCATCAAAAACCTAGCACAATCAATTTTATTTTTATTACCGGATTTAAGTTTTACCAAAAGATTTTGTAGAATTAAAAGCCCAATGTTTAGATGTCTATCATACAACACACTAAAATCAATTTGTTGTGTGAGTGTAGTGATAGCATCATAGCCACTGCACTTGGAAGTAAAAACTTTAGTGATTATATCAAAGAATAGTGACCACTCTTGCCTTAGATAGGGTCGAGTTATGTACCCAACAAAAACAATTTCTGAAGAATAATGTAAATTTTTAAATATAGAAAAAATTTCTTCATCAGAGGCAAAAGAGTCAAAGTTTTCATAAACGGCTAAACGTAAAGCATTATTTACAACGGTATGATCAATATTATAGACAGAGTTAGTATACCTGAAACTTACCATAGGAGAGTTAGCATCCTCGTCCTGGATGGTAGTAGTGGACCACATAGCTGTGATAACTTCAGCGGCTTGTGTGGGAGCTTCATAAATGGCGTATGACAGTGTGGAGTTGTAAAGAAAATTCACAAGATAGGGAACCGTTTTCGATCGTGGGTAGGATAACTACCAGATTACCCTCGATCGGAGATTGCCCTAATCTCTAATATGTTCACTCATCAGAGGCTAGACCCGATTAGTCTCTGATAGTTCATTTTTGATTGAGTCGGAGACTAATCAAAAACACTGTCGGGGACTAAGATAGTCTCCGATAGTTTAATTTTTAATTAAGTCGGGAACTAATTAAAAACACTGTTGGGGACTAAGATAGTATCTGATAGTTCAATTTTTAATTAAGTTAGGGACTAATTAAAAACACTATCAGGGACTAAGTTGTCTCTTACTCCAAAGCTTTCAGAATATTTCCAACAATCAAGTTAATGATTATTAGCTTCAAATATTCTGTTTAATTAAAACAGCTTCAACCAAAAATTAAATTCTAGCTTCTAAAATTTTGTTCATTAAGAACAGCTGCAATTTAAAAATTAAATTCTAGCTTCTCACAACTAAACAACTTGTCTTCTGAGATTTTAATCAATTTTTAGAGACATAGTTCAACATTCCTAACTCATAGACTAATCTTGTAAATGTAGATTCATCTAAAGGTTTTGTGAATATGTCTGCAAGTTGTTTATCAGTTGTAACCCAGTGTAATTCGATATTACCTTCACTTACATGTTCTCTTATGAAGTGATATCTAATATCTATGTGTTTTGTTCTTGAATGTTGCACTGGATTTTCTGTTATTGTTATGACACTTGTATTATCACAATAGATAGGAATTTTGGATAATGACATACCATAGTCTAGGAGTTGATTTTTGATCCATAAAGTTTGAGCACAGCAACTCCCAGCTGCAATGTATTCAGCTTCTGCTGTTGAAGTAGAAACTGAATTTTGTTTCTTGCTAAACCAAGAAACAAGTCTGCCTCCAAGAAGTTGGCAGCTTCCACTTGTGCTTTTTCTGTCAAGATTGCAACCTGCATAATCAGCATCTGAATAACCAATTAGTTTAAAATCAGATTCTTTGGGATACTATACCCCAAAGTTTGGGGTACCCTTTAGATATCTAAGTATTCTTTTAACAGCAATCAAATGTGATTCTCTAGGATCAGCTTGAAATCTAGCACATAAACATGTAGCAAACATTATATCTGGTCTACTTCCAGTTAGATATAAGAGAGAGCCTATCATGCCTCTAAAGCTAGTAATATCTATTTTTTTTCCTTTTAAATCCTTATCTAGCTTAGTGGCAGTTGGCATGGCTGTTTTTGCAGATGCACAATCAACTAAATCATATTTTCTCAATAAGTCCTTGATGTACTTGGACTGACTGATAAATATTCCATCAGTTGATTGTTTTATTTGCAAACCTAAGAAAAATGTTAATTCTCCCATCATACCTATTTCATATCTAGACTGCATGAGTTTTGAAAATTTTTTACAAAGTTTCTCATTTGTAGACCCAAATATAATATCATCTACATATATTTGCATCAATATAATGTCAGACCTTGAGTTCTATAAAATAAAGTTTTATCTATGATACCTCTAACAAATTTGTTTTCAAGTAAGAATTGAGATAGAGTATCATTCTAGGCCCTTGGTGCTTGTTTTAAGTCATATAGTGCTTTATCTAACCTGTACACATGATTTGGAAACTTGGAATCCACGAAACCTGGTGGTTGTTGAACATAGACTTCCTCTTCCAATTTTCCATTAAGGAAAGCACTCTTGACATCCATCTGGTACACCTTGAAGTTTTTGTAGGCTGCAAAAGCCAAGAAGATTCTGATTGCTTCAAGTCTTCCTACTGGTGCAAAAGTTTCATCATAATCTATTCCTTCTTCTTGAGAATATTCTTTTGCAACCAGTCTTGCTTTATTCCTTGTAATTGTACCAGTTTCATCTAATTTATTTCTGAAGACCCATTTGACACCTATAATTGATCTATTCCTTGGCTTGGGTACCAATCTCCAGACTTTGTTTCTTGTGAATTGGTTTAACTCCTCTTGCATGGCTAATACCCAATCAGGATCTTGAAGTGCTTCCTCAATTTTCTTTGGCTCAATCTTTGAGAGAAAACTGAGATATAGACATTCATTTTGAGTTGCACTTCTAGTCTTGACTCCATCCTCTATATTTCCAATAATCAAATATGGTGTGTGGTCTCTCAACCATGGAATTGCACATGGCAGATTTGACATTGAAGTGGAGGCTTCATTTTCTAGATTGATGTTGTCTAATCTAGCTTCATGATCAGAGATTGCTCCCCCTAAACCATTGACTTCTTCATTATTAGCTCCCCCTGAGCTATTTATTTCTATAGTCTCTGGTGTCAAGATAGTCTCCAATTGTTCATCAGTAACACTAGTCCTTGGTGAACCATTAGTCTCTGATGGTATACTAATGTCACTAGTTTCTTGTGTTTCATCTAATACTCTAGTCTCTGATAGAGTATTAGTCCTTGGTACTTCATGCACAACTGTTAACTCCCCCTCACTTATGTAGGGATCAGTACTATCTTGGGGTTTGTCATAGATCTATGATAGATATTCCCATACAACCAATTCATTCTCAAAACTGAGAGGTTCATGCAATCCTTGTCCAATCATTCCTGGAATCTTTTTATCATCAAATACAACTTGTATTGATTCCACAATGACCTTTGTTCTTAGGTTATATACTCTGTATGCCTTACTTGACAAAGAATAACCTAAGAAGATTGTTTCATCAGACTTATTGTCAAACTTTGCTCTTGTCTCTGATGAATCTCTCAGTACAAAGCATTTACAACCAAACACATGTAAAAACTTGAGAGTCGATTTTCTCCCAGTCATCAATTCGTAAGGTGTTTTGTTGTATGCTTTGTTTATCAAGGATCTATTCTGTGTAAAGCAAGCAATACTTATAGTTTCCTCCCAAAAATATGCGGGAAACTTAGCCTCTTGTAACATAGTCCTTGCTGCTTCAATAAGGGTCCTATTTTTCCTCTCAACAACTCCATTTTGTTGAGGGGTTCTTGGAGCAGAGAATTGATGAGTTATTCCTTTTTCAGTGCAAAATTCAACAACTTGGGAATTCTTAAATTTTGTTCCTCTATCATTCCTTATTACCCTTACTGTTTTTCCTGACTCAGTTTCTATCTTCTTGATATGATCTATTATTAACTGAGCAGCTTCATCTTTTGTGTAGAGGTATTTTACCCAAGTATACCTCGTGTGATCATGCACAATAACCAGTGCATATCTATTCTTTAAGATAGACATTACATTCACTTGACCAAATAAATCCATGTGTAACAACTGTAAAGGATCGGTGATTGATGTTGCTAGTTTGCTTTTGAATGATACACTCTTTTGTTTCCCTTTCTGGCATAAATCACACAATCCATCTTGAGTGAACTCCAATTGTGGAATGCCAACTACCAATCTTTTCATCACAAGGTTGTTGATATTGTTGAAGTTCAAGTGGGAAAATTTCTTATGCCAAAGCCAACTTTCATTAGTTGACGCTTTGCTGTAGAGACATGTGATTTGATCAGAGGAACAAATAAGGTTTGCGACATACAAATTTCCTTTTCTTTTCCCTATCAATATCACATTATCAGATTCTTTGTCACACACCAAACATTGATCTTCTTTAAAGGTGACATTGAATCCCTTATCACATAGTTTACTCACACTCAGTAAATTGTGCTTTAAGCCGTCAACTAGTGCTACTTCAGTGAAGATGACATCTCCATGTTCAACACTGCCATAACCCTTAGTATGGCCTTTGTTGTCATCTCCAAAAGTGACTTTTGGGGCACTTTTCTCTTCATACTGTTTTAGCAGGGACTTATCACCAGTCATGTGCCTTGAACAACCACTGTCCAAGTACCATGTTTTCTTCTTTTTGCCCTGCATAGTAAAGGGTAACTAGTTAGAAATTTTTGGGACCCAGACTTTCTTGGGTCCTTTCTCACTAGTTGTAGACTCAAGACTTGACTCAGATTGAATTGATTGTCTTTTAGCATTTTTGATTTTAATTGGACAATCATTAGTCTTGCTACCTTTTTGTGAGAGACTGCCAAGCTTTGAATTTTCAATGTTAATGCAAAGATGATCTAACCTTTTTACAGGTGATTTATCTTTTATTATCTTCGAAGGTGCAATCTCAGTTATAGGAATTTTATTTTTGCTCCTACAGTGAACAACTATGTGGTTGGGGTTACCACATACATGACATGTCTTTCTAGGAGCATCAGGCATTCTAGCATAATTTGTATATTTATTAATGCCAATTTTTCCATTCCTATTTTTGTTATTTCTGCTTAACTCCACCGACTTTTTAGCCTTTTTGTCTGGAAGATTTTCCAATTTTTTACTTAATTATGTCTTTGTCATGAACCCAAAATTTAATCTTTTATTTTTACCCTTATCAACAACATTCACTGTCTTTTGATCAATTTCTGTTTTTGCAGTGATTTGTTGATCTTGAGTGTTGATGAATTTGGGTTCATTAACAGGAGAAACAAAATTAATTCTTTTTATTACATTTGGCTTACTAGTCGAGGAGTTCGCAACTTCAATTAGATCATCTAAATCTGAACTCTTGTCTAGATTTTCATCATAACCTAGTCCAGAGTTTTGACTTATCGTTTGACTTTCTACCAAGTCTGCCAACTTTTTAGTGGAAGTATTCCACTGTTTAATCTTAGCTTGAGCATTCTCAAGTTGCTAGACTAAGTAATATTCTTTCTTTTTCAATGCATCAATCATGTGATGAGATTTGTTTAAGTCAGACTTGATAGTGTCAAATTGTACCAATCTCTCTTCAAGAAATTTGATTCTTTTCAAGAGAAGGTCATGTGATTCTTTTATATTAGTATGTTCAATAGTTAATGATCTAAAACTAACATGCAAATAAGACATATCTTTTTGTATGCTTTCAATACTAGATGTGTCAAGTAAGTTAAGCACATTAAAATTCTGAGTTGCATCACATACCTTTGTAGAATCACTTGACTCTTCACTTCGAGCCATCAGGGCAAAGTTGACAACTTCTTCATCAGAGTTGCTGTCAATCTAATCTTTACCCTCAGTAATCAAGGCTTTGCTATTTGATTTAGCTTTCTTGTCAACAAAGTCATTCTCCGACTTCCTTGATTTTTCATCCTTAGATCTATCATTAGATCTAGGCTTTCTGCACTCATTGGCAAAGTGCCCTAACCCGTCACAATTGTAACATCTTATTTTCTTTAAATAGAATGTGACTTTTTGACCCTCACGTTTAGGGTTAGGCTTCCTTGATGATTTTCTTCCTTTTCTGTTAGCTCTAAATTTTTTGAATTGTTTCACCATGAAAGCCATGAATTCCTCCATGTCATCATCAGTGATTGATTCAGTTTCTTCATCAGTCGAGCTTGCACTGGAAGTTTCATCATCAAGCTTCTCGTGAGACTTGTTTGTCTCAACCATCAATGCAGCTCCTCTATCCTTGCCATGCATGCGTTGTCGTTACTCGACTTCAAGTTCATATGTCTTTAAATTACCGTAGAGTCTGTCTAGTGTGAGGGTGTCCAAGTCATGAGCCTCTCTTATAGCCGTAGTCTTTGGATCCCAACTTGGTGGGAGAGATCTCATGAACTTGGTGTTGGCATCCTCATTATCATAGGACTTTCCAAGTATCTTCAAGTCATTGAGCAAAGTATCGAACCTATCATAGACTGACGTTATTGGTTTACCAGGCTTTGCTTGAAAGAACTCATATTGTTGAGTCAACAATGATCTCTTGTTCTTTCGGACTTGGTCAGACCCTTCACACAGGACTTTGATAGTGTCCTAGATTTGTTTAGATGTAGTGCAATTAATGATGCTTGTGAACATATTTTTGTCATTACCATTGTAGAGTATGTTCATCACCTTAGCATCCTTTAACACTTGCAACTTGTCTTCCTTTGTATATTCACTTTCAGGAGCAAGTTCAAAGTGTTCAGCCATAACAAATCCTTCAACATTTTTAGCAGGAATAAATTTCCTGGGTAGATAAGGGCCCTTTTCAATCTTATCAATATAATTTGGATCTGTTGCTCTCAAGTGCATGTACATCTTTTGCTTCCACATAGGATATTCTTCTTTTTTAAGAATTGGAATCCTGGTTCCACCATCACGACTTCCTGCATAAACCATTATGCTAGAGCTGCTTGCTTCATTGTTAGCCATCTCTTGGAACGTGGTAATTGAGTAAATTTAATTATAGGCTCTGATACCAATTGTTTTCCCAGTGAGATAGTCGAGAACTTGTAGAAGGCGGGTTAAATACAAGTTCTTTGAATTCTTTTCGATTACTTGTTCTTTAAAAAATTAACTTTTCTTGCGAAATATAAAGAACAAGAACTCAAATCAATTTATAAACAATTGTTTTTATTGATTTTGACAATTGAATACAAATTCTAACAATCACAATAATATGATCATCAGCTTCTTTTCTTATTTGTATAGTAAAGATACAAAACTATGAATTTTATACATCTTCGAATTACAATTCTCTGTAAAAAACTGATTACAACTTCTAAAACTAAATTCTCTTCTAAATCAGTTTTTCTATATTCTAAATCAATAATGTTTCAGCTTCCTTATTCGAATCAAACACAATCTTTCCTTTTTGATTTGAAACAGATTTCTGGCTTGTTTCCTTACCAGCTACGTCTTCAATAATATCCTGCTTTATGCGGAAGATATTTCTTATTCAATTCAAACTCTGTATCTCTCAGGGAAGAAATCACGACTTAGTCCTTGGCCCTTCATCTTTAGTCTCTGATGACATCATCACTAGTCTCTGGTCTTTTAGTCCCTGATGACGTCAGATTGTGTAGTCTCTGTTAGAGATAAATGATGATGATGATGATTATGTAATAAATTGTGCAACTGTAAATACTTGAGGTATTTTATAAACCTTAAGATCAGCACATGTTTTGTATCCACTGATAATAATCTTATTAATCAGTGGATGGTCAATCGCTTCATAAGACAAGTCAGAAAACATAAACATTCAAAGACTTGACAAAGTGAAGAAGAATGTCTGATGTTACTTGCTAAACAGTCAAAGTATTCCGCACATCAGATATTCTAAAACAAGTTACGTTGATTGAACTCATCAGGGGGAACCCATCAGGGGGTACTTATCAGGGGAACCCATTAGGGGAACATGTCAGGGTATGACGAAGGCAGACCAACCCGTCAGGGAAACACTTTAGGATATGTCAGTGTCAGGCCAACCCATCAGGGTAACCCGTCAAAGGAATGACCAACATGACATCAGTGGAAGCCATCAGTATATGCCGTCAGTCATAACCATCAGGATCAAGAAGCACTGAGTGAAACTCAAGTGAAGGTTGAAGCCCTGATCCAGTCAATAAGCATCAGGGGATCCAGAAGCACTGATCAAAGTCCATCAGGGTTGGCAGTCAGTGGATCGTTGTGACAACATGCACCCGTCATCAGTACTTACACGGAAATCAATGTAACATGTTACAGAAGCAAGAAATATCAACTGGAAATATATTTCTTGAAGTTTGTCTTTGATCCAATGAGAACTCTCACACATTAAATGCACATAGATTAGGGGAAGAAAAGTAGCAACGAAGCATGCAGCAGTCTGACGCATAAAGTTTCGATGTGACATACTTGCGGCTAAGTTGAGAAAAGCAGCATGTCTCAAGCACGTGATTTCAACCCACTGATTTATCATATAAGCAACGGAGCTCTCATTACACAAGGAGAGAATTTGAATCTATCCAATAGATCAAACAAAAAAAGAAGCACATAACACTAGGAAGCTCTGTAATATATTTCTTGAGAGATTTATTTTTCAGAGAAACGTTTTTGTAGCTAGTGAGTGTGAGAAGCTGTGAATTTTATTTACAGAATTTGTAGCTATAAATCACATTTGTGATTATACAGATTTCTAGAAAATCCCCAAGTTTTAATATAACTATTTTAACTTGAATTTGTGTGTTTATTTCTCATAGTTTTTCTGGTTGTTTCAACTGTTTCCAGTAAGCACCTTTAAGTTTAAAAGAGCAAAAAGGTTCAGGTGTTTGTATTCATCCCCCCCCTTCTACAAACACTTGTGCTTATATTGCACTAACAATTGGTATCAGAGCCTCTTAGCAGATTTCACTTGCTAAAATCGATTATTATCTATGGCCAACAAAGCTGGAAACAGTAAAGTCCCCATGTTGGAAAGGGGCAAATACTTATTCTGGAGACAAAGAATGACAGTTCATCTGAGAGCTATTGATGATGAATACTTACAAATCCTAGAAGAAGGACCTCACGTTCCCAAGAAGCTCATTCCAATAGAAGTCGTTAATGGAGTCAGTGTTCCTGAAAAGCTTGTCCCAAAGACAATTGACGAAATGACGATAGAGGAAAGAGAAAAGGTGAAAAAGGATCTTAAAGTCACTGGGATCCTGTATAATGGTTTAGACGATGATATGCTGAATAGTATCATGAATCTTACCACGTCTAAATCTGTATGGGATACCATACAAATCCTTTGTGATGGTACTGAGGAAGTGAGGGAGAATAAATTGCAACTGTTGACACAACAGTATGAGTGGCTCACAAGGAAAAATGGTGAAACACTTACTGAAATATTTGACATATTTAACAGGTTGGTAAATGACCTGAGATTATATGGGAAGGCGTATGCTAACAAGGATGTGAACAGAAAGTTCATGAGAGCCCTTCCCATATCATGGGATCCTAAGACAACAGCCATCAGGGAATCCAAGGACATGAATCTTCTAGACTTGGACAGGCTTTATGGCACCCTAAAGACATATGAACTTGAGGTTCAACAAAGATCTGAAATGTCAGGGGATGCCAGAAAGCTTAAATTTGTAGCCCTGATGGCTGCCACGAAGGACAAACAAGAAGCAAGACCAAGTGTCTTGATGAAGCAGCAACTAGAAGATGCTGACAAAGAAGGGGACAAAGAAGCTAACTTCAAAGAGGAAGAGTATACTCCGGAAGAGTTAGAGGAGCTGGATGAAACCACGACCTTTCTTGCAAAAAGGTTTTCCAAGCTGAAATTCCAAAAGACTTCGGGATCTAAAAGATTTTCAGCAAGGAAACCCAGTAGCGCGAAAAACTTTATTGACAAATCAAGAATAAAGTGCTACAAATGCAATGAGCTGGGCCACTTTGCAAATGAGTGTCACAAGGCCATAAAAGATGGTGAATCTAGAGACAAAGAAGCTGTTGTGGACTACAAGAAGAAATACTTTGACCTTATTAATGTAAACAAGAAGGGAAAAGCATATATAGCAGAGGGAAAGGACAGGGCTGACTCTGATGAAGACGAAAATGAAGAATATGTCAACCTAGCCCTGATGGCCTCATCCACTGACAGTAGCAGCTCACAGGGAAAGGTCAAAAGCAGTCAAATCTGGTTTCTAGATAATGGCTGCCCTCAAGGCACATGACAAGAAACAAAGCCCTGCTCATAGAATTCAAAGAAAAGGCTGGTCTAGTAATTTCATTTGGTGATAACAGCAAAGGTCTAACTCTTGGTTATGGCAAAGCAGCAAATGGGAATGTCTCATTTGAAAATGTAGCACTGGTTGATGGGCTCAAGCACAATTTGCTAAGCATAAGTCAACTAAGTGACAAAGGATTCATCACTTCCTTCAAAGGAGATCAGTGCCTAATCTCAAATGAAAGTGATGGGAAGCTAGTTTTGTCAGGGATAAGAAAAGGAGATCTCTATGTTGCTGATTTTAATTCAGTAAGTGGAGAATCATGTTTCTACAGCAAGGCACTTCCTGATGAAACCAGACTATGGCACAGGAAGCTCTCTCACCTGAACTTTAAGTCAATTAATGATCTAGTGAAAAGAGAGTTGGTAACTGGACTACCCCAAATGGAGTTTATCCAAGAAGGATTATGTTCAGCATGTCAACAAGGGAAGCAAAGGAAATCATCCTTTGTCAGCAAGGAAGCCACAATGATCAAAGATCCAATTCAATTGTTACATATGGATCTCTTTGGCCCTGTCAACATTATGTCAGTGTCAAAGAAAAGATTTGCAATGGTCATTGTGGATGACTACACCAGATACGCTTGGGTAAAGTTTCAGCATGCTAAATCAGAAGTATCTCAACAAATTATTGACCATGTCAAGAAGGTGGAAATAGAATCAGGGTCAGTGGTTAGAATGTTGAGAACAGATAATGGAACTGAATTCAAGAATGCAGCTGTTGAGGGATTTTGTGTGGAGAAAGGCATAAATCATACATTTTCTGCTCCAAGGACTCCTCAACAGAATGGTATAGTGGAAAGGAAAAATAGGACCATGATAGAAGCTGCTAGGTTAATGGTAGCAGAGGCAAAGATTCCCACCTATTTTTAGGCTGAAGCAATTTCCACTGCTTGCTTTACTCAGAATAGATCTCTAATCAACAAGGCTCACAACAAGACACCATATGAGCTAATAACAGGGAGAAAGTCAAGCATCAAGTTCCTCCATGTCTTTGGATGCAAATGTTTTGTTCTGAGGAACTTAGGAAAATTTGATCGAAAAGCTGATGAAGCAATTTTCGTAGGTTATTCTCTATCATCCAAGGCCTTCAGGGTTTATAACAAAAGACTTCAAGTGGTGAAGGAGTCTATAAATGTAGCTTTTGATGATTAAAAAATTTCTGGGCTTGAAGACCCTGGTTTTCATGAAGAACTCAGGTTTGAAAATGAAGATGATTTTGATTATCAAGAGAATGAAGCCGATGAGTGCAGACAAATGGATAATTTATCCATTCCTGATGTCAATCCAAGCAATGAAGAACCCCCTTCAACAGATAGAGTCAATTTCCTGGACAATAGATCAGGGGATACTCCATCAGGGGATCATTCATCAGGACATGCACCATCAGGGGATAACTTGAACCGTGAATTATCCACTAATTCAGGGGGAGAGTTTTCAGAAGCTGGTAGCATAGGCTTAGGGGGAGGAGATGATAGTCAAGCAAGCTCATCAAGACACATCTCCAATCCTAAATGGGCCAGAAGTCACACAACAGATCTGATAATTGGTGACCCAAGCAAAAGAGTGCAGACCAGGAAAGCAACATCTAATGAATGCCTATATGCTTATTTTCTTTCTCAAATTGAACCAAAGAAGTTTGAAGAAGCTATTCAAGATGCAGACTGGATCTTGGCAATGCAGGAAGAGCTAAATCAATTTGAAAGGAATCAAGTATGGAAGCTTGTACCTAAGCCCAAAGATAGGATCATAATAGGTAGTAAGTGGGTATTCAGAAATTAGATGGATGAAGCTGGCATTGTTGTAAGAAACAAAGCAAGACTGGTTGCAAAAGGATATCTTCAAGAAGAAGGGATTGATTTTGATGAGACCTTTGCACCAGTAGCCAGACTTGAGGCTATAAGAATTTTCTTAGCCTATGCAGCACATTCAAATTTTAAAGTATATCAAATGGATGTGAAAAGTGCTTTTCTAAATGGGAAATTGGAATAGGAGGTGTATGTCCAACAACCTCCAGGATTTGAATGCTCAAAATTTCCAAATCACGTCTACAAACTGGAAAAGGCACTTTATGGACTGAAGCAAGCATCTAGAGCTTGGTATGATACACTGTCAAAGTTTCTGGTGGAAAACAAATTTTCAAGAGGTATCATTGACAAAACCTTGTTCTTCAGACAACACCAAGGTCATCTGATTTTGGTTCAAATTTATGTTTATGATATTATTTTTGGATCCACTAACACAAGACTGTGTGAAAAGTTCTCTAAACTCATGCAAAACAAATATGAAATGAGCTTGATGGGTGAATTATCTTACTTCTTGGGATTGCAAGTTAAACAAGACTCTGATGGAATCTACATTCATCAGACAAAATATGCCAAAGAACTTCTCAAGAAATTTGATATGGAGGACTCAAAAGTAGCAAAGACACCAATGGCCACTGCAACCAAAATTGATCCTGATAAGAATGGAAAGAAAGTTGATTTGAAGACTTACAGGGGAATGATTGGATCATTGCTATATCTGACAGCAAGCAGGCTAGACATAATGTTTGCAACATGTCTTTGTGCAAGATATCAAGCTGACCCAAAGGAATCTCATCTCATTGCAGTGAAAAGGATCTTGAGATATATCAAGGGCACTACAGAGTTGGGACTTTGGTATCCAAAGGAGTCTGGATTTGAATTGCTAGGATATTTTGATGCTGACATTGGAGGATGCAGGATTGACAGAAAGAGTACAACAGGAAGTTGTCAATTTCTAAGAGGAAGGCTTGTATCTTGGTTCAGCAAAAAGCAGCACTCAATCTCTACATCTACTGCTGAAGCTGAATATATTGCAGCTGGAAGTTGTTGTGCACAAATTCTATGGATGAAAAATCAGCTAATGGATTATGGCCTGATCTATTCCAAGATTCCAATAAGGAGTGATAACACTAGTGCCATTGCCATTGCTGAAAATCCAGTGCAACATTCCATAACTAAGCATATAGAAATCAGATATCATTTTATCAGGGAACATGTTATGAATGGGAATATTGAACTACAGTTTGTACCTTCTAATCAGCAGCTGGTAGACATATTCACCAAAGCTCTTGATGAAGCCACTTTTTCAAATCTTGTGGGAGAGCTGGAAATGGTGAATTATGCGTCAGGGTCAGAGTCAAAATCATAAGATTTGGTACTTCTAACTCATTTCATAAGTTCTTGATAAAATCAATTGATATGTGGTTATATATGTTCAAATTGTAAATATGTATATACTTGTATATTCTGCATTTTGTTGTTTTGTTTTTGTTTTGGACTGATGCATCAGGGTCAGGGCTTCCTTAAGGACGCATCAGGGTCAGGGTGTCCGGATCGCTCATCAGGGTCAGGGTGTCCGGATCGCTCGTCAGGGTCAGGGTGTCCGACTCGTTCAACAGGGTCAGGGTATTCGACCTGTGTGTCAGGGTCAGGGTGTCCGGATCGCTCGTCAGGGTCAGGGTGTCCGACTCGTTCGACAGGGTCAGGGTATCCGACCTGTGTGTCAGGGTCAGGCTGTCCGTCTTGTGCATCAGGGTCAGGGTATGTACATACAGTAAATCATCAGGGTAAGTTTAAAATTTTTTTTAATGCATCGGGATTCTAGATCAGTTAATTGATGACAACTTATCATTAAGTTCTTCTCTCACTGATGACGTGTCATCATAGAAACTGAACTGACTCCCTGATAGCGTATTTTCAGGAGAAGTTTTCAAACGTTAATAGACGGGTATTAATACTCTATCTCTCCTACTTTTTGAAACTCCCCAAAATGTTTAATCTATACCTGATATTTGCTCGAGTTTTTTTTTTCTCTCTCGTCTTTACAGAAACCCTAAAACTTCAAATCTTCAAAGCATCCGTGGCACGACAACAAATTCAGAGGAACTTGACAGTCCCACCCACAAACTACGTGGGCTTCTCTGACATTGATGAGGTAAGTGAATGCTTTAAACCGATAATGAACTATCTGCTCAACTCTGAGTATAGTAAAGCCATCTTTACCGGTGAAGAAATGTCAAGGGAAGCACTGTCACAACTATGGACAAGTGCCAAGTTCATGTACTCCACCACCAAGCCTGATGTGGTCAAGGGTATCTCATTCAAAGTTTCGTCTGAGAAAGGGAAAATAATTCCTTCCAGACTTAACTCTGTTTTGGGACTACCTACTCAAGATCTGGTGGATGTACCTAGTGATGCAGATCTACTGGATTTCTTGAGGGAACTGGGCTATAACGCTGCTCCCAACGCAGTGTTAAAGTTCAAGGATCTCAAGAGGGTGAACGTGAAGAGAGAGATTTCTTATCTCTTTGACACCATCACCAAGGTGTTCTCAGGTAAGTGTTCTAACTTTGAGGTTATTACCTCTTTAACTTTAAAAATAGCATTTGCGATAATTAAAAATGTAAATATAAATATAGGTAAAATAATTTTTGATGACCTTGTAAATAAGTTAGGTAGTTTTAATAATAGGAAATCTAAAATATATTATGCTAGATTTTTGTACATGGTTATTAAAGATCAGATTACTAATTTTTCTTTTGAGAATGATATATTTGTACAGACATACAAGCAAGCAAAGAAACTGTTTGTAGAGATAATAAAGAAATCTTTTTCAGCCGAACCATTTGCACTTTCAGAGCATATGGTACAGGTAGTAAATTCTTCACCTTCTACTTCCCAAACTGTAGATTCTTCACCTTCATCTACTACGGAAGAGAAATCAACCACCTCTCTGCCTACCCAAGTAGAACAACCAATTTCCACCCAACCACTCTTAAAAGCCCAACCCACAGTCTCTCAAAAGACTATTGGGATTAAAAGAAAACCCAATGAAGTTACCACAATAACTGAGGGGGAGCAAGGAGAGAGAGTGATTGGCTATAGGAGGAGATTGAAGAAGAAGAAGGGAGCCACGAGTGTAACCCCACAGCCTGACCAGACAGTATCCTCTCAAAAGGATACTGCTTTTGATAAGGAATTAAACTTATTTCTAACTAGTTCCTCTCAAAAGGAATTAGTTATTGAAAATAGTCCCCAACCAGGGACACAGTTGAGTGAGGCACATACACTGACCATAGACACTGATGAACCTACCATCAGAGTCTCTGAGAGCCACGTGCAGATATCCTCCACAGTGAGTGCACACACCACTCAAGATGTTGTAGCTCAGAAGCTTCTCAATAAGATCAACATGAGTCATAAGCATTCTTCTACAGCATCTTTTGATGAATAACCTCCTCGTTCAGTGATTCAGCCAACACTCCCATCTACACCACTTCCTTCTTTCTCTGTTCATCATATTTCTTCAGATATAATGACACAAACATTAACTGTCATACAATCAGATTCTCCACATTCTCAATTCGTGGAGGAGCCAACACTCTCTGACACAGTGTTTGAAAGTCACCACTCTCACATGGTTGACTCATTTTTACTTGATACAAACACTAATGATCAAACAGGGGACATAGACTCCACTGTATATACTACAACAATAACTCTTTATGTACCCCCAATTGTATATACTTCCTCTATAGAAACATATACTTCTCCAATTATACATACTCACTTTACTTCTTCTCCTTCTCCTATCACAACTGTCGAACCAGAATCTGTAAATACATCTCTTGAACTGGTCACAGTTGATGATTTCCAAGCCTATAGGAGCCCCTCTAGGACAATTTTGAGTGAGACTGAGAAAATACTTAGTGCAGAGAGGCAAAGTCAAACCCTTGAGAGGACTTTGGTAAAAGGAGAGCAAGAGAGTACTACCTTAGTAGGCAAAGAAAAAGGAGAGAATACGAGTGATGCCTTAGATGGCAAAGAAAAAGGAGAGGATGAGAGAGATAAGGATGAGATCCTTGTAAATAAAGAACATAGAGAAAACACAGATACTGTAAATAATACTTCTACCTCTGAAAGTGATGAAGATGATGCTCCACAAGATGATTTTTCCCAGCACATCGGAGATGATTTATACTTTCGACAGAACCAGATGTCTGACACTGTACAGTTATTAAAGCAAGAATTAGCTAGAACTACTGATCCAATCTTGATCAAAGTGTTAAAGTCACAAATCATGATTGGTCAGTCAATAGATATAGAAAATCAAAAACTGTATACACATTTTTCTTCAATGATACAAAGTGTACAGCAAGTTGTCGACTCCCTAATCACTAGCCAGACTCTCCACAGAATGAAGAAACACGCTGACACTGCTGACAAGAGGCTAGCTGATCTCACTTCCGAACTGACCAGCATGGAAACTCTGCAACATTCCATGGCTGGCACTCTGCAACAAGTTCTTCAAGTCACATCCCGACTCTCAACTCCCACTGATGATGCTGTCAAAAAGGGGGAGAAATCAACCAAGCAGTCGTCAGGGGATGTTGCTGAGAATTCAATTCAACAATTAGGGGATGTGACTGCTCCTGTTCCTGCTCCAAAATCCAAGGATAAAGGCAAAGGTATCCTGATTGAGGAACCCAAGAAGAAATCCAACATTCAACCAGGGCCTAAGCTACTTGGAGATGCCATGAAGACAGTCCACTTTCCAACACCTATTGAAGTTGTAATGGATGGGAAAATGGAGCTTGTCTACCCTCAACATAAAAAGTTAGTAGAAGCTGATGCAATCTTTGCAAAGCAACTTCAACAAGAAGAAGAGAGGGAAATGGCAAAGGAACAGGAGGAAGAGGTAAAGAATAAGAAGAGTGTCAGGCCCAGGACCTCTAGGAAACCTCAGCCAAGAAGATTACAGAACCCTAAAAGTGCATTAGGGGATAAAAATCAAGATAAACCTGAAGACCCTGATGTCACTACAAAGAAGTCATCTGAAGCCAAAGACAAAGCACCTTCTCCTGTTACCAAAGAATATGGTCCACCCACTCTAGCTGAATTTCTCAGAGAAGAAAGACATAAAAACCTGACATTTATGTTCTCTATAAAAAGCATAGATGTCAGGTTCAACAATAAAAGCGATCAGCTAATAACAGTTCAACTGAAGAGTGGGTCAGAATTCAATGTAGCAATGGACTGGTTTAGGAGAATGGATGCTGAGCAACTAGGACTGGTCTTAAATCTGATTCCAAGATCCTCGCAAGCTAACAAAGACTTAAGGGGGATAATCGATAGGCTGAGGGGAGCCATCAACAATGAAAGGAGCCTGCCCACAGCATTGGAAAGTCCACTGAAATTATTCTATAGATCCACTGATGGGCAGGAGAAAAGTATAAGGATCAAAGAAGTTGATGGCCTAAACCTGGAGGAAGCGATGCATGTTCTAAGCCAAATAGCCTATCACAAAAATGAACATGTCATCCAGTTCAGAGTCCTGCTGATTCAGAGATTATTGAAGGAGATTGAAGAAACCAAAGTTGATGATGGGAACACTGCAGTAAGGTATGTGCCACCAGTGTAGGGATTTAAAAAATATCCAAAAATGATCACTAGCCCCATGGGTGTTCAATTCAAAAATAAAAAGGGGGAGATCATTACCTTCTACTGGTCACAACTTGTTGCATCCAATGTTCAAGAAATAAAATCTGTCCTTGAAGCTTTGGAATCCAGCAACAATGTCAACATAGTCAACTTCAGAAAACTTCTTCAAAAGGAGCTGGAGCAACTGGAAGCAGGTGGAGAAGACAACAGACTAAGGATTCCTGATCAAAACCCAGATCAAAGAAGACAAGTCCTTGGAAGTGATTCTCAACCGATTGAATCAAGTCATCCATTGCCCTTTGTCTCAGCAAAAAGAAAAAGGGATCCTGATGTCTAATACAACATTCTTGTTGTAATAGTTATAGGAAAATACTTGTACAGAAATTCTTTTATTAATTCATTCAAAATTCTTTCATGTATTTAGTATTGGTTTTGACATCATCATCAGTGCATCTAGGGATTTATGGTTATCAAATTGATAAACATAAATAGGGGGAGATTGTTAGAGATAAATGATGATGATGATGATTATGTAATAAATTGTGCAACTATAAATACTTGAGGTATTTTATAAACCTTAAGATCAGCACATGTTTTGCATCCACTGATAATAATCTTATTAATCAGTGGATGGTCAATCGCTTCACAAGACAAGTCAGAAAACAGAAACATTCAAAGACTTCACAAAGTGAAGAAGAATGTCTGATGTTACTTGCTAAACAGTCAAAGTATTCCGCACATCAGATATTCTAAAACAAGTTACGTTGATTGAACTTATCAGGGGGAACCCATCAGGGGGAACCAATCAAGGGGAACCCATCAGGGGGAACTTATCAGGGGAAACCATCAGGGGAACATGTCAGGAGTCCAAACAAATTTTGTAACCTTTCTTGTCAAGTTCGTCAAAGGTATAGCTAGTTTTGAAAAGTCTTTAACAAATCTTTGGTAATAGCTTGCCAACCCTAAGAAACTCCTCAGTTCTGTTGGATTCGTTGGCCGAGGCCACTTCGTGATAGCTTCTATTTTACTAGGGTCCATTGCAACACCAGTTTCGTTGATCACATGACCAAGAAACTTCACTTCCTTCGGCCAGAATTCACACTTGGAAAATTTCGCAAATAATTGCTTCTTCGTTAGAATTTCTAGTGTTGTCCTTAGGTGTTCTTCGTGCTCTTGCCGTCCTCGAATAGATGAGAATGGTTTGAAGACACGATTCATCAAATCCATGAAAACTGCTGGTGCATTTGTCAGTCCAAATGGCATCACCAAGAACTCGTATTGGCCATAACGAGTTCGGAATGTCGTCTTTGATATGTTGTCCTCCTTGATCATTAATTGGTGGTACCTTAAGCGAAGATCAATTTTCGAGAAGTACCTCCCTTCTTTAAGTTGATCAAAAAGATCATCTATTCTCGGCAGGGGGAACCTATTCTTGATTGTGACCTTGTTCAATTCTCGATAATAAATGCAGAGACTCATCGATCTATCTTTCTTTCGAACAAAAGTACTAGCGCACCCCAGGGTGACACGCTTAATCTGATCAATCCTCAATCCAAAAGTTCTTGCAGCTGCATCACCAACTCCTTTAGTTCGAACGGTGCCATTCGATACGGGGCCTTGGAGATTGGTGCGGTACCGAGGATCAAGTTAATTTCAAAATCCACTTCTCTATCTGGGGATAGTCCAGGTAAGTCTTCTGGAAACACGTCTGCAAACTCCCTTACCACAGGGACATCCTCGATTTTAATTTCATCCTTATCAACATTGTGCACATAAGCTAAGAAGGCTTCGCAACCTTTGAGAATCATTTTCTTTGTCTGGATCATGGTCAAAAATGGTGATGATTTCACCATCTTAGTGCCATGGAACCAAACCTTCGCCTTCTAGGGAGATCATAGGATGACTCGCTTTTTCTCATAGTCAATATTGGCCTGGTATTTGAATAACCAGTCCATTCCCAATATTACTTCAAATTATCCCAAAGGAAAAGGGATAAGAACAGCAAGAAACTCATGTTGATCTATCTTCAAAGTACAGTTAGGGTAAACGTGAGAAATGTTTACCACCAAGCAAAACATTAACACTTTGATATAACAAAATGATCATCCATTGTGTACATAAGAAGCTTTCATAGACATCATCCTCTAACACCCTCAAAACGAGCTAATCATAGGCCAAAGTAATTTACTGGGTGAATACATCCATAATAAACGCAACTACTCATACATAGTTCAATAACCTACACAAAATAACCTTTGCTTAAAATTCTACATCAATCTCTTATAACTAATCCTCCTCATCCTCTGTGTCCAGTGATCCTTCATTTTTCGCCTCTCGTTCCCAACGGTGAGACTACATACTTGTCTCCTCAATACGACGTGCGCAGTGAGTGTTCATCTGATTCAAACATGTCGCCGTTGGATTAGTTGATGTTGTTGCGACCATCTGCGCATGCATCTCTAACGCCAGTCGATGGTACAGGCTCTGAGTCAACCAAAAGGATGATCATCATGCTGACGCGGCGGTGCGTAACATAGAAATAGTGGCAACCTGTCGTCGAATAGTCATAGTACGAGTTGCCAGACGATGATGGACTTCTGCATCGTAATTGCGCACCATTTCATCATGGGATGACACTGGTCCTGTGGTGTAGACGGGGCAGGTCTCGGAATATCACACTTTGTCTGAGGGGCATCCTGCGTCGTAACACGGTCATGGCTAGGACAATGGCATATCGTGCTCTTTTATGTTGTGTGGCGAATGCATGGTCTGCGGTGGACAATGGAAGGTCCAGCCTCCTGTGTTAGCTTTGCAGCAAGTCTGGGGCCCTTATGTCATGGCGATGGGGATTGTCCTCCCGATAGTACAGGGGTGAACAATGAAGACTCTACGCTAGGTTCCTCTTCCTCCTCGAATGAAATGTCGTATACAAGGAGGTCTACTTTAAGAAAACACGTGGGGAATCTAGAACGATCTCTGGCCATCTACACAAAACAATCGAAGTCAGTGAAATCTAAACTTCTCAATGAACAATGCATGCAGCGATATGCCTAAGAGGTGGTGCCTTCATTTTAATCTTATCCTCCCTTGGCAGTTTCTCACCTTAAAGTTTTTTCTTTTCTTCAGTAACCTGTCTCTAACATAAGTCTTAATTTTTTGACCCACTAGTATTCTAGTACCTCCATTCTATTGTCAAGTCCTTAAATTCTTCTACTGGAGTAATTCTGGGACGTACTGCAGTATTCCCTACTCCTGGATGCAGTTTACGAGCAGTGTTTCTTACGAATCACCTCTGGCCGTAACTGGGCTTTGATACCAACTGTGACGACCCCATAATCCCATAATAGGACTAGGGCTTCGTCAAAAGAAGGAAAGATAACCTCACATCCATACATAACATCAATACTGATAAAAGGAAATAATAGTGAGTCATTACAACCCAAAATATTACATTCTCAGCGGAAGCTATTCTATCTCTATATTGTAATACATAACATCACCACTTCAAAACATCTTCCTTCCTTCCTTCCTTATCGGCAAGCAAAAGGTTTAACAAAACTCAATAGCCGATCCTCTTTGTTTTTCCCTTGTCAGAGGGTTTAGCCTTTGGACCATGCCCTACAAGATATTAAGTTCAACAAGGATGAGCGATTTATGCTTAGCAAGTATTTAATCAAATCAAAGAAGCAAATCTGAAATCTTAATGGAAAAATTCAATTCTGTTTATGAGGCTCAGTGAATCAATACTAATACCTCGAAAATCCTTGAAGAATCTTTGAGGATCACTGATGATAAGAACGTGTGATCTTTCTTAAAGGAAAACAGGTATTCACCCGTGTACATTTTCCTTAAAATATCCATCGGGGGCTAAACCCGTTGGATCTGCAACCATACGGTATATAGTTGGCCTAACTATGACCGCATGGCCCCTCCTTGTGTGAACATACGTAGTCACTTATAATTCCCCTAGATCAGGTGACAGAACACATCAACACCTTTCCTTTTCTCTTGCCAACCATGTGGCATCTCCCAATTAAGGGACATATCATTAACATTTGTTGCACAGATATAAAATTGAAAAAAATAACTGATAAGTCAAAGCTCCGTTATATCTATGCATTTTCATTCATATCATGCTAGCGGAAACTAAAGCATAGCATTTTGATTCATAAGGAAATTTAAACATAAAGGTCATAACCTTGTACGCATCCCCTGACGAGGTCAATCCATGATGCCTTTCCCTGACGGTTTCCCCTGACTACGTCATCCGTTGATGAGTTCCCTAACAACTTCCCCTGATGAGGTCATCGCCTGACGGGTTCCCCTGATGGTGTCATCGCCTTGATACAGTATTTTTAGGCTTGCCCTGATGGGCTCTTCTTAATGATGCCCCTTAAAAAAAACTTATCCTTTTGATCATCGATACTTTGTTGGCTTAGCCAAGAATGTCTGTCATGCGGAATATTTATCTTTTTAAGTAACAATAGTCATTCCTTGACATTGTCGAGCCCGTTCAAGTTAACACTGATGACTCACCTAATGTAGTGTAGTTCATCCCCTAATGACTAAGTCGTCCATTAGTGGATAAAAAACTTGTGCAGATATACAAAGGTTTATAAAATATCTTAAGTATTTACAGCTGCACATTTATTTTCTAAACATCATCATCATCATTTATATCTAACATAGGACCATGTCCAGATTTATAGGAATGATATATGTAAACTCTAAGCCTCATAGGGAAAACTCTACAATGATTAATAATGTTTGCAGTGAATCTCTAATTTTTTTAAGTGAATAACTTGAATTTAGTTATTTCTTAATGTAGAATCCTGAACAAATAAACCAAGGCACAACCTATTTTGGATGTGCAGTGTTACATTTTGACACTAATACAACAAGAGTATAATTGATTTACCATACCTACTCTTGTGTTGTCTTTACAAAATACACTAGAATGTATTAACAAGTATTCATTTGCTAAAACTAAATGGAAGAAATGAAATAATACTTTCTTGGATTATTAAAGAATCATTCAAGATAAGTATAATTAATTGATAATTCCCAATTAATAGTAAATGATTTGTAAATTCACCTAACCCGAGATTAGTTAATGGATAATTAACCTACGACCTACAAAAACTCAAATAAGTTATATGGGAGCATACAAGTGACTAAATAACAATCTAAAAAATCCCTCAGACTTGTTTAGGTTAAAAATCTGAAAACCTCGATAACCAAATGATTAATTAAAATATCAAAGATATAAGAAATGCATGGGCATCACATCTATAAATACTCACATTTATATTCAAAGCATAGATTCTCATGCTATGTCAACATATATGTTTTACAGAGGTTTTTCACCAAGCAAGTGAATTAAATTAGCTCAGCTAAGGACAAAGACAAGTATACACTCACTCGTATGATTATTTCTGTTTAAACGAATGATCAATTGATTCAATAAACGTATATGATCATGGCTTTTATATTTAAATTTCCTTGTAAATCAGAATGCTATGCTTTAATTTCCACTAGCATGATATGAATGAATGTAAATGGATATAACTGAGATTTGTTTTATCAGTTATTATTTTTAATATTATATCTGTGCAAATAAATGAGACTATTATGTTTTAATTGAGGAGACTATTATGTTCCTTAAAATGTGGAACATGTCACGCTATTGGCAAGAGGAAAGAGAAGGTGTTGATACATTCTTTCACCTAACCTAAAGGATTTATTGTAACTATGTAGTTCACGAAGAGACCATGTTGTGCAGTATGGCCCCCTGATTATGGTATGGTTAGCAGATCCAACTGGTTTAGCCCTCGATGGATAACAGGTCATTTTATTCAAAAAGGACCACAAGATTGTGTTATCATCAGTGATCTTTAGAAATTTTTATAAGAACTCCGAGGTGATGGTATTGCTTCACCTAAACCTCACAAACAGAATTGTACTATGATTAAGCACTTCAGAAATTTTATTATCTTTTCCTTTGTGTCTATATATTTGCTAAGCGTAAATCGCTCATTCTTGTTTAGTTCATGATTTTCAGGATCTAAGTTAGACGTTGTACAATGATCGCAAAGGGGGGAATGAATTGTTTAGCCTGTAAAGAGCACCCAAGGATGAAAGTTACAACTATTGTAATAGATTAGTTTCTGCTGCAAGATTTATACTTTGAATTTTGATAGGATGTACTATTAATACATTAGTATATTAATGTTGTATGGATGTGTTGTTGTCTGTTTTCCTTCTACCGATGGTGCTCGAGTCCTGTGTGGAATTTTGGGGCTGTCACATCAAAGTACTTCATTATGTAATCTATTTGATCATCCTTGAAATCTTTCTTTTTCTTAGCTTTGGGCTTCCTACATTCCCTGGCAAAGTGTCCAAACTCATTGCAGTTATAACACTTGATTTTGGATTTGTCAATCATGGTTGATTGACTTGACTTGAAACCAGTAGATTTTGATGTTGATGAGCCTTTCCTGAACTTTCTCCCTCTTTAAAACCTCAGGTTCTTAAATTTCCTAACAATGTAGGCTAGACATTCATCAATTTCATCTAGCTCCTTAGGTGTATAACTCCTAACTTCATTTTCTTCAGTCTCACTTTCTTCTATTTCCTCATCATTGGAATTTTCTTTCTCAATGGAAACCTTCATGTGTCCACCAAGCTTCTTTTTCTTTGGCTCTGCAATCAGTGCAACATATTTATCTTTGGAGTGTTGCTTATTCCATTGCTAGATTTTTAACTCATAAGTCTTCAAGTTTCTATATATCTCATCCAATGTTAGAAGACCTAGATCTTTATTGGCTTATCTAATTACAGTAGTCTTTGGATCCCAATGTCTAGGAAGAGCTCTTAGAAATCTATGATTCACTTGAAGCACATAATACTCTTGACCATAGGTAGATAAATCATTAATCAATTGGATGAATCTCTCATATAGATTATCGAGAGATTCACCATCTTTGCCAGTAAACAACTCATATTGTTGAATCAGCAAGAGTTGTTTGTTTAGCTTGATTTGGTCATTCCTTTAACATAAGACAATTAGCTTGTCCGAAACATCCTTGGATGTTTTGCATTTCATAATTTTGTATAACATGTTATCAAGTGTTGTGATAAGGATATCTCTGACCTTCTTATCCTTGGTAGCCTCCTCCTTTTCTGATTGAGTAGATTCTTTTGGAGTTTTTGCTTCGTATTTGACTGGTGTAGTAATTGCATCAAAGGTAATGCCAGGAACAAGCTTTTTTATTTCTAGAGGACCTTTTTCAATAATCTCCAAGTATTGGTCATCTTTTGCATCAAGATAACTTAAAATCCTTTGTTTCGACAATGAGTATTCACCCTTTTTGAGTTGTGGAACTCAGCCATGTGTCATCCCATATGTCATTTTTAGTATCTAATAATTGTATCCCCTGACAAACAATCTCTGGTGCCGAGAAATTTACCCTTTGACATCGAGAAACCAATCCCCTAATGATGAGAAAACTATCCCTTGACACCAAGACAACTATCCCCTAACACCGAGAACTTATCCCCCTGATGCCAAGAAATTATCCCCTGACACCGAGAACTTATCCCTTGATACCGAAAGATTATCCCCTGACACCAAGAAACTTTGTTGATAGGTAAATGACTTTAGTTTTAGTAAAATCATCTCAAGGCTACTTCAATGTAATAAAGTGTGTTTGACTTATTCTTTGGTAGCTTCAACATTAATCTCTGTTAGTTCAAATCTTAGTCTTAGACAAGTTAAATTTTAGTCTCCAATGAACAAAAACTTAGTCTCTAACTTGTAATCTTCGATAGGCTAAATTCTAATCTCTGATGAACAAAAACTTAATCTCCGAGAGTCTAATTCTTAGTTTCCGATTAAAAAAAACTTAGTCTTTGAGAGCCTAAATCTTAGTCTACGTTGAAAAAAAAACTCAGTCTCTGCGAGTCTAATTCCTTAGTCTCCGATGGACAAAAATTAGTCTCCGATAGACTAATTTTGCTTAACCAATTTTCACTTTTGTTCAACTCTCTAAATGCATTCCTTGTAGTCTATGATGCTCATTTGCAGTCTCTGATAGTAGTTTCTCATACTACACTACTGCAGGTACTTGTACAATTATAAATCAAACAATTTTAAGTATTTATATATTATCATCAAATGTTATAATTTTTAATAGAAATATTGGAAACATTGTAAAAATAAAAAATAAAAAACTCTAGCTCATTTTATAAATAAGGGTCCCACACTATTTCCCTTAATCTAACCCATTTATGTACATATTCCTCCCATTCTAACTCATTTATGACCTTTGAACTTTGTACAACTAATATGAAAAAAGTTCAATTGTTAAATTCCAAACTCGTGTGGACTACAGTACGAGTTGAGTAAAACTAGGGTTCTCAAGGGGGCGGGTATCCCATTTTCCATTTTCCACCAGATCTTGAGTAGGTAGTTCCAAAACAGAGTTAAGTCTGGAAGGAGTTATTTTCCCTTTCTCAGACGAAACTTTGAATGAGATACCCTTGACCACATTAGGCTTGGTGGTGGAGTACATGAACTTGGCACTTGTCCATAGTTGTGACAGTGCTTCCCCCGACATTTCTTCATCGGTAAAGATGGCTTTACTATACTCAGAGTTGAGCAGATAGTTCATTATTGGTTTAAAGCATTCACTTACCTCATCAATGTCAGAGAAGCCCACGTAGTTTGTGGGTGGGACTGTCAAGTTCCCTGAATTTGTTGACGTGCCATGGATGCTTTTAAGATTTGAAGTTCTAGGGTTTCTGTAAAGATAAGAGGAAAAAAAAACTCGAGCAAATATCATATAGAGATTATACGTTTTGGGGAGTTTCAAAAATTTAGGAGAGATAGAGTATTAATACCCGCCTATTGACGTTTGAAAACTTCTCCTGAAAACACGCTATCAGGGAGTCAGTTCAGTTTCTGTGATGACACGTCATTAGTGAGAGAAGAACTTAATGATGAGTTGTCTTCACTTAACTGACCTTGAAACCCGATGTAGTGAAAAAAAAAATTAAACTTACACTGATAATTTACTGTATGTACATACCCTGACCCTGATGCACAAGACGGACACCCTGATCCTGATGCACAAGTCGGATACCTTGACCTTGACGATCGAACAGGACACCCTGACCCTGACGCACAGGTCGGATACCCTGACCCTGAGGATTGAGCCGGACACCCTGACCCTGATGCGTCCTTAAGGATGCCCTAACCCTGATGCATCAGACAAAACAAAAACAAAACAACAAAATGCAGAATATACAAGTATATACATATTTACACTTTGAACATATATAACCATATATCAATTGATTTTATCAAGAACTTATGAAATGAGTTAGAAATACCAAATCTTATGAGTTTCACTCTGACCCTGACGCATAATTCACCATCCCCAGCTCTCCCACAAGATTTGCAAATGTGGCTTCATCAAGAGCTTTGGTGAATATGTCTGCCAGTTGCTGATTTGAAGGTACAAACTGTAATTCAATATTCCCATTCATAACATGTTCCCTGATAAAATGATATCTGATTTCTATATGCTTAGTTCTGGAATGTTGTACTGGATTTTCAGCAATGGCACTGGCACTAGTGTTATCACACCTTATTGGAATCTTGGAATAGTTCAGACCATAATCCATTAGCTGATGTTTCATCCACAGAATTTGTGCACAACAACTTCCAGCTGCAATGTATTCAGCTTCAGCAGTAGATGTAGAAATAGAATGCTGCTTTTTGCTGAACCAAGATACAAGCCTTCCTCCCAGAAATTGACAGCTTCCTGTTGTACTCTTTCTGTCAATCCTGCATCCTCCAAAGTCAGCATCAGAATATCCTAGCAATTCAAATCCAGACTCCTTTGGATACCAAAGTCCCAACTCTGTAGTGCCCTTCATATATCTCAAGATCCTTTTCACTGCAATGAGATGAGATTCCTTTGGGTTAGCTTGATATCTTGCACAAAGACATGTTGCAAACATTATGTCTGGCCTGCTTGCTGTCAGATATAGCAATGATCCAATCATTCCCCTGTAACTCTTCAAATCAACTTTCTTTCCATTCTTATCAGGGTCAATCTTGGTTGCAGTGGCCATAGGTGTCTTTGCTACTTTTGAGTCCTCCATATCAAATTTCTTGAGAAGATCTTTGGCATATTTTGTCTGATGAATGTAGATTCCATCAGAGTCTTGTTTAACTTGCAGTCCCAAGAAGTAAGATAACTCACCCATCAAGCTCATTTCATATTTGCTTTGCATGAGTTTGGAGAACTTTTCACACAGCCTTGTATCAGTGGATCCAAAAATAATATCATCAACATAAATTTGAACCAAAATTAGATGACCTTGGTGTTGTCTGAAGAACAATGTTTTGTCAATGATACCTCTTGAAAATTTGTTTTCCACTAGAAACTTTGACAGTGTATCATACCAAGCTCTAGGTGCTTGCTTCAGTCCATAAAGTGCCTTTTCCAGTTTGTAGACATGATTTGGAAATTTTGAGCATTCAAATCCTGGAGGTTGTTGGACATACATCTCCTGTTCCAATTTCCCATTTAGAAAAGCACTTTTCACATCCATTTGATATACTTTAAAATTTGAATGTGCTGCATAGGCTAAGAAAATTCTTATAGCCTCAAGTCTGGCTACTGGTGCAAAGGTCTCATCAAAGTCAATCCCTTCTTCTTGAAGATATCCTTTTGCAACCAGTCTTGCTTTGTTTCTTACACCAATGCCAGCTTCATCCATCTTATTTCTGAATACCCACTTAGTACCTATTATGATCCTATCTTTGGGCTTAGGTACAAGCTTCCATACTTGATTCCTTTCAAATTGATTTAGCTCTTCCTGCATTGCCAAGATCCAGTCTGCATCTTGAATAGCTTCTTCAAACTTCTTTGGTTCAATTTGAGAAAGAAAACAAGCATATAGGCATTCATTAGATGTTGTTTTCCTGGTCTGCACTCTTTTGCTTTGGTCACCAATTATCAGATCTGTTGTGTGACTTCTGGCCCATTTAGGATTAGAGATGTGTCTTGATGAGCTTGCTTGACTATCATCTCCTCCCCCTAAGCCTGTGCTACCAGCTTCTGAAAACTCTCCCCTTGAATTAGTGGATAATTCACGGTTCAAGTTATCCCCTGATGGTGCATGTCGTGATGAATGATCCCTTGATGGAGTATCCCCTGATCTATTGTCCAGGAAATTGACTCTATCTGTTGAAGGGGGTTCTTCATTGCTTGGATTGACATCAGGAATGGATAAATTCTCCATTTGTCTGCACTCATTGGCTTCATTCTCTTGATAATCAAAATCATCTTCATTTTCAAACCTGAGTTCTTCATGAAAACCAGGGTGTTAGGTTTTATAAACATTTGATGATGATTGTTCTTAGAATACTTAGAAATACAAATGTACAGAAAAGTGTTGGTTTGTAACACTTTAGTTTTGTAGCTAGCAGTAGTATCTCTTGTTTGTAAATTAGTCATTATAATAAAGAGATAGGTTTATTTCTTTTGTATGTTCTGCTGGAATACTTGTTGAGTTTGTTCAACAAGTTGTTTAAGTTAATTAGTCCTTCGGAGATTGATTTTGGCTTGTCGGAGATTAAGGGAAAAGTTCACCAGAGATTAAAGTTTTGTTCATCAGAGATTGGACTTTGTTCATCGGAGATTGAAGAATCCTTCATCGGAGATTAAAATGTTTTGTTCATCAGAGATTGAAGGATTGGTCATCGGAGATTAAAGCTTACGTCATCGGGGATTGTAACTAGAGAGTCAGAGATTAATACTGACGTCATCAGAGATTAAAACAATACATCGGAGATTAAAAGCTGACATCACCAGAGACTAAAGCCAAAGCATCGGAGATTACTCGAAGTAAAGCATCAGAGATTACTCGATGTAAAGCATTGGAGATTACTCGAAGTGATCAGAGACTAATTAAAGAAGCTATCGGAGATTAGTCAAAGACTTAATCACTGATGGAGTTAGAGTTCAAATCAAAGAAGGAAAGTCTTCCATGCACACGTAGATTTTTATGAAGACGTAGCTGACAAGGAAACTTGTTAGGATTCTTTCAATTGGAAAGATTGTATTTGATTTGAATTAGGAAGCTAGGTTTTTGATAACTTAGTTTTAGAAGCTGTAATTAAAAAATTACAGAATAACAATACGAAGCTGTATTGAATTAAAAAAGAATTATTTTTTCTTAAGATAAAGAATAGAAGCTGACGATCAAAGCTTGTCTTGATTGTTAGAAGAATAGAAGCTGACGATCAAAGCTTGTCTTGATTGTTAGAAAACTTGTAATCAATTGTTAAATCAATAAAAGCAATTGTTTATACAGTTTTGATCTTGTTATTTATATTCCGCAGAAAAGTTTAATTTCTTAAAGAACAGAAATTCGAAAAAGTTGTAAGAACTTGTATTCAACCCCCCTTCTACAAGTTCTAGGTCGTCTCACTGGGAAAACACAGGGTCTTCAAGCCCAGAAATTTCTTGATCATCAAAAGCTACATTTATAGACTCCATCACCACTTGAAGTCTTTTGTTATAAACCCTGAAGGCCTTGGATGACAGAGAATAACCTAGGAAAATTGCTTCATCAGCTTTTGGATCAAATTTTCCTAAGTTCTCACCAAAATTCCTCATAACAAAACATTTGCATCCAAAGACATGGAGGAACTTAATGCTTGGCTTTCTCCCTGTCATTAGCTCATATGGTGTCTTGTTGTGAGCCTTGTTGATTAGAGATCTATTCTCAGTAAAGCAAGCAGTGGAAATTGCTTCAGCCCAAAAATAGGTAGGAATCTTTGCCTCTGCTAGCATTGACCTAGCAGCTTCTATCAGGGTTCTATTTTTCCTTTCCACTACACCATTCTGTTGAGGAGTCCTTGGAGCAAAAAATGTATGATTTATGCCCTTCTCCACACAAAATCCCTCAACAGCTGTATTCTTGAATTCAGTTCCATTATCTGTTCTCAACATTCTAACCACTGACCCTGATTCTGTTTCCACCTTCTTGACATGGTCAATAATTTGTTGAGATACTTCTGATTTAGCATGCTGAAACTTTACCCAAGCGTATCTGGTGTAGTCATCCACAATGACCATTGCAAATCTTTTCTTTGACACTGACATAATGTTGACAGGGCCAAAGAGATCCATATGTAACAATTGAATTGGATCTTTGATCATGGTGGCTTCCTTGCTGACAAAGGATGATTTCCTTTGCTTTCCTTATTGACATGCTGAACATAATCCTTCTTGGATAAACTCCATTTGGGGTAGTCTAGTTACCAACTCTCTCTTCATTAGATCATTAATTGACTTGAAGTTCAGGTGAGAGAGCTTCTTGTGCCATAGCCTACTTTCATCAGGAGATGCCTTGCTGTAGAAACATGATTCTCCATTTACTGAATTAAAATCCGCAACATAGGTAATACAACTTTTTCTTTATTGGTGACTTTTGGTTTAGGCAAATTTAAAACTCTCCTTTTTAGGAGCTTCAACATATGCTTCTGATTTCTCAACAGTTATCTTGCCTTTATCCTTAGAGGAGCAGGCTTTAACAGTTGGTAAATCATCAGCATACAAAATTATGCCAGTCAAAATTTGTGGTTTTTCTTTGCATTGAAAAGATAAATGATTACAGTTACCACAATTCCAGCACACTTTTCTAGGGGCTTCATGAATGGAAGAATAATTGCTAGTTTTAATAACACCTAGCTTACCATTTCTATTCTTCTTGCTTTCCCCTGACAGGCCTTTTTCCCTTGACGGGCTACTACGGCCTGATGCACTCTTTCCCCCTGACGACTGTGTATCTACTGATGCACAGTCTAGTTTTTTCATAACTGGAGGGTTGAGTGCTTTGGCAAGAATAAGTTTCTTGCCTCTCCCACCACTAGTGGAAGCTTCACTTACTGGGAAAACATTCCCAGAGTCTAGTTTTGTTGCTGCCTTAACAAACTTGATAGGTTGTGTTGGCCTTTTTCCAAAGCTAGCTGCCATCTCAACCTCAATGGGAGGTTGCTGCACTTGAGTCTCTTCATAGCCCAAACCAGATTTTGGATTAGATTTCTGACTTTTCAAATGATCCTCCAGTTTCCTGCTAGACTCATTCCATCTCTTAATGACTTCCCTTTCTTGACTTAGAAGATTCGAGGTCCATTCCTCTCTTTTGATAGCACAGTTAAGAAGATTTTTAGTCCTTGAGAGCTCTTTTTCAAGACTCTAAAGTCTGGAGTTTTCTGATTCTAAAAGAGTGTTCCTAGCAGATAACTGTTCATTTATTTTCTGCACTCTCTCAGTTTCAGCTACAGCACTCCTCAGAGTGTCATAGAGATCCTTTATCTCAAAAGCCATTTCCTTAACAGTTTTAACACAATCAGTTTTAGATATGTTAGAGGAAATTTCGAGGCTTACCTGTGAGCTGCTACTGTCAGTGGATGAGGCCATTAGGGCTAGGTTGACATATTCTTCATTTTCTTCTTCATCAGAGTCAGCCCAGTCCTTTCCCTCTACTATATATGCTTTTCCCTTCTTGTTTGCATTAAGAAGGTCAAAGTATTTCTTCTTATAGTCCACAACAGCTTCTTTGTTTCTGGATTCACCATCTTCTGTGGCCTTGCGACACTCATTTGCAAAGTGACCCAGCTCATTGCATTTGTAGCACGTTATTCTTGATTTGTCAATAAAGTTTTTCTTGCTACTGGGTTTCCTTGCTGAAAATCTTTTAGATCCCGAAGTCTTTTGGAATTTCAGCTTGGAAAACCTTTTTGCATGAAAGGCCATGGTTTCATCCAGCTCCTCTAACTCTTCTGAAGTATATTCTTCCTCCTTGAAGTCAGCTTCTTTGTCCCCTTCTATTTCAGCATCTTCTAGTTGCTGCTTCATCAAGACACTTGGCCTTGCTTCTTGTTTGTCCTTCGTGGCAGCCATCAGGGCTACAGATTTAAGCTTTCTGGCATCCCCTGACATTTCAGATCTTTGTTGAACCTCAAGTTCATATGTCTTGAGAGTACCATACAGCCTATCCAAGTCTAGAAGATTCATGTCCTTGGATTCCCTGATGGTTGTTGTCTTAGGATCCCATGATATGGGAAGGGCTCTCATGAACTTTTTGTTCACATCCTTGTTAGCATATGCCTTCCCATATAATCTCAGGTCATTTACCAACCTGTTAAATCTGTCAAACATTTCAGTAAGTGTTTCACCATTTTTCATTGTGAACCACTCATACTGTTGTGTCAACAGCTGCAATTTATTCTCCCTCACTTCCTCAGTACCATCACAAAGGATTTGTATGGTATCTCATATAGATTTAGACGTGGTAAGATTCATGATACTATTCAGCATATCATCGTCTAAACCATTATACAGGATCCTAGTGACTTTAAGATCCTTTTTCACCTTTTCTCTTTCCTCTCTCGTCATTTCGTTAGTTGTCTTTGGGATAAGCTTTTCAAGAATACCGACTCCATTAACGACTTCTATAGGAATGAGCTTCTAGGGAACGTGAGGTCCTTCATCTAGAATCTGCAAATATTCATCATCAATAGCTCTAAGATGAACTATCATTCTTTGTCTCCAAAAGAAGTATTTGCCCCTTTCCAACATGGGGACTTTACTGTTTCCAGCTTTGTTGGCCATATATAATGATCGATTTTAGCAAGTGAAATCTGCTAAGAGGCTCTGATACCAATTGTTAGTGCAATATAAGTACAAGTGTTTGTAGAAGGGGGGGATGAATACAAACACCTGAACCTTTTCGCTCTTTCAAACCTAAATGTGCTTACTGGAAACAGTTGAAACAACCAGAAAAACTATGAGAAATAAACACACAGATTCAAGTTAAAATAGTTATATTAAAACTTGGGGTTTTTGTGGAAATCTGAATAATCACAAATGTGATTTACAGCTACAAATTCTGTAAATAAAATTCACAGCTTCTCACACTCACTAAGCTACA
>CM025780.1:24070988-24098926 GCA_014636745.2 Centella asiatica | reverse complement strand
CATGTGTTATATATATACACACACACATACATATGTGTGTGTGTGTGACACTTTGAAAGTTTGTGCTCTTTAATATACAAGTATCAACAATGGAGGGTCGCAAAACTTTGAAAGTTTGTGCTCTTTAAAATTCTTGTATCAACACTTTGAAAGTTTGTGCTCTTTAATATTCTTGTAATTGGTACACCCGAGGGTCGCAAAACGGAAAATGGACATATACAACTAATGGAGGTGGTGATCGTCATGTCTGACAAGGAGGAATGAATTAAGATCACTACACAGATGATGGCATATGGCTTATTCAACATAGTAGCTACGGTACCCTTTGGTTACCTCTGATGGTATTTATATTTATGGGATGAAGATACACCATTTCAAGTAGCAGCTAGCTTTTGGTTACTTTTGGGATGATAATGATGGGGAATATATGTAGCTAGCTCGTAAGTAAGTAATGATGTTGTGCAAACTTAATTTGATCTTGACTTGTATATGAACATCGCAGTACACATATAGATACTCTTCTGGATTGATTGATGTACCTTAATTAGTGGAATGACTTTTTTAGACGTAATTGAATACTCTGACAATTATAATAATTTTCAGTAGAATAACCTGACAAACTATCCCTTTCAAGTATGGATGTTTATGTGTTTTCCAATTATTCACGGTGTCCTCACTTAGTATGGGATTTTGGAGCGGTCACAAAATTCAAATGAGCAATGATGTTTACATACCTTTAACCTATCTCACTAACCAAAAACCAAAGGAAGAGTTCAAATCATAGTCACCATAACCAGATCGGATCGGCCAGACAGGCCAATTGAACTGAAAATTAGTGCTTAAACAGCATTGATTTGGTTCAAAGAAACTACTAGATAAGCAAAAATAGTGGGGTGAATCAGAAGAATAATTAATTGGTAGTTAGTATGTCAATTTATCTTGTTAATTGGTGTACTAATTAATTTTGTGGGATAATTAGTTAGTATTTTAATTTTTAAATTTAAAATATAGTTATGATTTAATTTTGATAGTGTAGATTAACTAAAAATTAAGTATATGAAATTATATATATATGAGAAAACTGACTCAAATTATTCAGCCACTAACCGTTAGACCACAAAATTATTTAATCAATGCTGACTCGATCATGGATCCAATTCTTGTGGTTCAAATATTCAGTAGATTGCTGCTATTGTATATTCGATATGACTTGAATTTGTTTGTAACTCTGATAAGCAACAAAGGACCGATAGAGGACAATTAAAATATTAATTAAGTGTATTCGGTAAATATTCAAGACGTGTCTAGAGTTAGGATGTGTACATTGAATTTCAAGAAAACGTCATTTTTGACTGGTTAATCGCTCATGACAGGTTGTACTTGTTAAGGAGACTACATTATTATTATTATTACAGGTCTGCGATTTTAGATACAGATATATCATATGTATGTTCTACGAGCAGTTGCATCCACTCTCCTGCTTTCACGGTGTCTTCTAATTGAACTTTGGTGGAAATGTGAAGAAAAGGGTGGAAGCTCGCACAGTATTTCTTTCCATTTAAATCAAATTTACTGGATAATTTCTACAAATGCATGTTCTTTTATTAGGTTGGAAAAGAATCCTCCGAGTTGAACAAAGAGCTGCAGTCACTGGAAAGACTGTCTTCTTTAGATAATCAGAAGAATTTGTTACAAATCTGGGTCAACTATATAGTTAAACTCTTTGATGGTTAGGGTAATGTTATAAGAGATGAAACCATTTACAACATGTATGAATATGATTATTTTTTTCTTTTTTGAGAATTTCGTTCATCATTTCAGTGTAATTTAATTTGGTGACTATTTGAGAAAGAGTCATTTAATTCTGGATCAAGCATGTAGATATCCCATATTGCTATGCACCAAATATGTTGTTTAAAAAATGGATGAAGGTATTCTTGAATTTGTCAATGCTGCCTTTAAGATCATTATTTCTTCACCACATTTTTTATAGAAACTGCATCAGAGCTTGGCTCGAACAAGGAAAAATTGAAAACCAAAAGGATCGAGGAAACTTAAAGCATCAAAATGGACAGGATGCACATATTGAATGGGGACTTGCTCCGGATGAATCATGGCGAGGGTAAGAATTATTTGACATCGGTGATTTCTTCTTTTGCTTATTTAACACCCAACTAAAGTTCATTCTTATCTATTTCATGTAGGCCTTTGATCTGATGATGATTATCTGTTATGATTTTTTTTCCAAACAAATACAAAATAAGTTGTAGAAATAGCAGCAAATATGGTAACTTTAGTTGCAACTCTACACATACAAAATAAGTGAGGATGGTATAGTTTACAGGAATTACGAGAAAAATTTTCGTCACTTGAACTTAACACCTTTTTCTGCTTTGGTTATAAAGTTAAAAATACGCAATCAATAGAATAAATTCTTTTGAAAAAATAAAAGGAAAACAAAAAAGAGGTGATCTTCAATTCTTCGCCAATTTCCATTCTAACTACTCCAAATCAAAATGCAAATGGAAATGGCTAAGTTCCTCTTTACAGGCAGTCAGGCACATCAGCACACGACTTATTGAGCGAGGAGGGTATAGAATAGTTGCACATTTTGTTTTATGCACTAAAACAAGCTTTTAATCGATAAATTTACTTGTGCCTTAGGTTATTTTGTTAAAAAAATAGAGTTTTGGTTATGGGTATGTTTTTAATTTAGTTACCGGAACTCATGTAATCTGATGAAACCTACAAGACACAAAATGGATATGGTACTTTCAAATCGATTATAGAAAATGGGAAACTCATGTATTTGATCTAGAAGAACACAGGTTGCGGAAAATAAATTTAAGAAAATTTTGTAAAAAAATTAATCACCAGAAATCAATACTAAAGGATCAATCTATTTAGTTTGCTTAAAGAAATTAATCACTCGCAAACTAAAACAAATCAGTTGTGAATGTATAAAGGAATTAACCACCAACTTTCCGGATAAACGTAAGTAAAAACTCACACAATTTTATTAATCAAGTCTGTCCCTCAACATACATTATGAGTAATTATTTATAAGCTAAATAAAAGTCCTAATCCTAATTGAAAATAATTTACAATGGCAAGAATTCCATTATGGAGAGATATCTAATCTAATAAGGAAAAATAAACATTCTAATTCAAACTGGAAACAAACACGAAAAATAATAAAATATCAGAAATAACATAACTGTACCCGTCAGTGGATAATTGCCTATCAGAGACTAATTATCCCCTAATGGGTCAAAATAAACTGTGGGAGACTAAATAGTCCCTGACGGGTTAAATTATCGGATGACGTTAGCCGTAATCTCCGATGTTCTAGCTTGTCTGCTGTTGACGTCAACATTCCCTGACGCTAGTCTCTGCATCCCCTGACGCTAATCCTCGACAACCCCTGACGCCAGTACTGTCCATTCTCGGCTAAGGCCCGAAGTTACTTAACTCCTTATTCACAAGCAAAGTAGCAACAGGTTGACAAGAACTTCGTAACCAACATTCTGCATTCATATTAATGGAAAATAAATCTAAGGATAACTCCTTCAAAACAAGATTTACTCTCCCATTCAAAACTGCATCTGTTTGTTCCGCACTCAATGACTCCAACGGATCATCCTCCTCTTCTTTATAAACAATTTCCCTCAATTGAGCCACATCGTCGTCATGAATATAAGGAGCCAAATCACCAATGTTGAAGGTTGCACTTACACCATAATTCCTTGGCAACTCCAACTTGAATGCATTGTTATTAATTTTCTCAACAATCTTGAAAGGATCCTCTGGCCGAGGCATTAACTTATGTTTATGCAAATTAGGGAACCTTTCCTTTCTCAGATCTAACCAAACAAGATCACCCACCTAAAAATCAGACTGCTTGTGATGTTTATTGGTTAGAGCCTTATATCTTGCATTAACTTTTTCAATTCTAGCTCGTACTTGTGCATGCAACTTCATCATAGCTTGAGCCTTTGCTTTAGCCTTAGAATGGACATATTCATCCTTTGGCAAAGGAATTAAATACATTGGAATTTTTGGATTTTCACCATATACCACCTCAAAAGGTGAATGCTTTGTAGCATAGGTAGGAGATCTATTGTATGCAAACTCAGCATGTGCAAGCTTGACATCCCAATCCCTTGTAGTTTTGGTCACCAACCCATGCAATAAGACTCCCAATGTTCTGTTGGTCACTTCAGTTTGACCATCCGTTTAAGGATAATGTGAAGTACTGAAACACAGTTTAGTGCCCAACAATTTCCATAATGTCTTCCAAAAGTAACTCATAAACTTTGTGTCTCGATCATTGACTATGGTTCGTGGAATCCCATGCAATCGAACCACTTCTTTCAAATATAGATCAGCCACTCGAGAGGCATCATCAGTTTTATGACAAGCTAAAAAGTGTGTCATCTTAGAAAACTGATGCACCACAACTAAAATTGAATCATTACCTCTTTGTGTGTGTGGCAATCCAACAATGAAATCCATTGACACATCTTCCCAAGGAGAATCTGGTACTGACAATGGAGTATAAAGACCCTGATGAAATGTGCTCTTTGTCTTTTGACATGTAGCACATCGCACAATAATGCCAATTACATCACCCTGCATCTTTGGCCAATAAAAATGTTCTTGTAATATCGCCAAAGTCTTGGTAATGTCGATGTGTCCAACTAATCCTCCCCAGTGGGCTTCTATTGGGTTTTGACAAATAGAACGCAGCGGAATAAAAAAAATGAACGAAACCCTAACCCGAGGATCCATGTGAAACAATTTAATACAGATGGTTTAAGATTTTACCTATTAAACCTGCAGAATCCGAAGCTTTGATGAGGATGTTGAACGTCTCCGAATCTTGAACGCAATCCAACTGGACGACGCCTCTACGGTATCCACACGAACACCCACGAATCGTCTCACGATCAGAAGCAAGGAGGATTGCAGTACTAGCTGCTGAATCTGTTTCTCTCTTTCTCTCTTAACTCTAGTCTCTTTCTGAGGAGCCGTTAGGGTTTTTAGAAAATATATATCTATGAGAGAACAACTGATATATCCTATGTATAGCTGTGTATAGAGTAATTCCAAGCCCTAATCTGATTAGGAGAATAAAATCTGAAGTTTATATTTATTATATATTTTAATCAAGTCTTACTTAATTAATATATATGTCAAATAAATATATATTTGTATTTTCTTCCAAGGGACTCTAATATATATACAGATTAAATACATATAAGTTGAAGCCATGATTTAAATAAAATCAATCTCATTGATATGTTAAAATCACTGACATTTAAATTATATCTCCTTAATGAATGTTCTTCGTGTGCGACCCTGTAGGGTATTATTACATTGACAATAATTTTAAATCAAATTATAAACAGTGAGTGACATCTAGTAATACATCATTGTTACTCAAGTAATAACAAAGTCGTTGATTTGACGCAACCTTTTCGTGACCAATGTTTCAATATAATTTAATCCTTTTAACCTTGATATCTAAGATTAAATTCAAGGCATGGATGTGTCATCCTGTTTTTCCAATGAGATGCCGAGAACTTGTAGAAGAGGGGTTGAATACAAGTTCTTTGAAATCTTTTTGAATTACTTGTTCTGTAAGAAATTAACTTTTCTTGCGGAATATAAAGAAACAAGAACACAAATCAATTTATAAACAATTGCTTTATTGATTTACAATTGAATACAAATCCTAACAATTACAATAATGTAATCGTCAGCTTCTTTTCTATTCTGTATAGGAAAAGATACAAAACTATGAAAAACCTATACAGCTTCGAAGTTACAATTCTCTGTAAACCTGATTACAGCTTCTTTCACAACTGAATTACTATTGACTCAGTTTCTTATTCTGAACAAAATTCAGCTTCCTTATTCGAATCAAATACAATCTTTCTTTTTTGATAGGAACAGATTTCTGGTTAGTTTCCTTACCAGCTACGTCTTCAATAATATTTTACTTTACGTGGAAGACATTTTTTAATTCGAACTCTGTATCTTTCAGGAAATAAATCACGATTAGTCCCTGATGCTTCATCTTTAGTCTCTGCTGACGACAGTACTAGTCTCTGGTGCATTTAGTCCCTGATGACATCAGCTTGTGTAGTCTCCAATAGAATTGTTTAGTCTCTGACACGTTAAGGCTTAGTCTCTGATGACGTCAGCTTAGTCTCTGATGCTTTTAACTTTAGTCTCCGATGACGTAAGCTTTAGTTTCTGACTTCTTTAGACTTAATCTCTGATGACTTAAGTCTTAGTCTCCGATAGACAAAACTAGTCTTCGACAGATAAAATCCTTTTAGTCCCTGACCAATTCTCCTAGTCTCCGACAAGCCTTTTTGCAAATTCTAACGGATCAAATACACATCTTGACTTTCTAAAGCTTCGATACATCATTCTAGCAGTTACCTACAAATATGAAATAATTTTATCTCTTTACAAATAATGAATAAATTACAAACAAAGAGATAACTTCTAGCTACAAAACTTCAATGTTACTAATTAACACTTTCTATACATTTGTACTCTAAGTAATCTAAAGACAATCATCATCAAATGTTCTAAAACCTAACAATCTCCACCTAATTATGAATATCAGAATGATAAGCATAATTTCAAGGTTGATGATGATGTCAAAACTCAATATTACAATTACATAGAAAAAGAATAAAGAATTTCTAACTACAAATGTATTCTGAACTAAGATCTTTGATCTGTTGTTCAGTTTCCACCAAGACTCAGGTTTAAATCCTATAAGTCTGGCTTCAAAAATAAAAAATTACAACTTATTTCAACAAACAACTTCAACACAACAATTTTACCTCATTTTTTGTTCAACAACTCCAGCCGTTCTTTTTTGTTTTTCCTCAGCAACTCCAGCCTATTTTTCAACAGATTTTTCAATACAAGCTCAATTTCTTCTTCAGCATCTTTGAGGAGAGTAAGAAATTCTTCAATGTGCCTCTCACTGATACTGTTAATATCTCTGTTGTAGTCAAAGAAAACCTTCTCTCCATGAAAAGTCTCACACCACAATCCCAAAGGCTTAGACTTAGCTTTCGGTACTAAATCCACCTTATGCTCCATATTCATCACCTTCTGAATTTGGCTTCGAAGTTTCATGTTGAGATTAGAAGTCTCAAGCACAACAGTCAGCAACCACTCCAGATCTTCTTTATTCTGTCCCTCCAAGGCTGGCTTTTCGAACTTCAGAGACTCTCCATCTTTTAAAAAAACATGGAGAAGCTCTTCATTGCTTTTACCCTTGATAAGATCAATCTTCTTTGTACTTTTCTTCAGGGCCTTGATGATTTCTTTAGTGCTAGCCATTTCAACCTTATAGGACTTCCTTGATGAAACTGTTCGTGGTTTTGTTGATCCACTTATAGCCACCAAGGCAGTCTTGGTTGACCTTGGAGGATCTTGAGAGGTAGGCTTCATAATGGTTGCCTTGATCACAGGTTTCTTTGCAGATTCCTGGACCAAAGGTTTCCTTCTTGACTTTCTTTCTGCCTCTTCCATCTCTTTATTTTTCTTTTTGGTAATGGCTGCCTTCTGTGCACTTGATCTCCTTGTTGAAGTTTTCTTCTTCTTTGCCTCCTCCTCCTCCCTTGCTGCTGCCATGTCCTCCTCCTATTGAAGTTTCTGAGCCAATAATGCATCAGAATCTATTAATATTTGATCACGAGAATTGACTAACTCAACTTTCCCTTCTACTTCAATTTCAATAGGAGTAGGAAAGTGAGCAGTCTTCATGGCATCCCCCAACAGCTTAGGTTGTCCTGGTTGAGTTGAAATCTTTTTCTTTGATTCCTCAACCATGACTCCCTTGCCTTTGTCTTTTGATTTTGGGGCTTGTGCAGAGGAAGAAGGAAAAGTTGCTGTTGTTGGAATTGTTGTTGTTGTTGTTGTTGTTGTTGCTGCTGCAAGATCAGAATGCTTCTTTAGGATACTGTCCAACATTGCTTGCAATTCTGCATCAAGGACAGAACCATACTTGTGTGAATGTACAGGAGCAGTTTTGAATGGACCACTCTCCCCCTTTTTGACATCAGCATCTTGGGGTTTAGAGGAGGTGGCCAGTGTTGGAATTGCCTGTAGCAAAAGTTGTTCCATTCGATCTTGCTTTTGGATCAGGAGTTGGATATTTGCTTCGAGGGCTTGAAGGCGACTGTCAGTCTTGGACTTATCTTTGACTAATAAATCAATTGCTGTGACAGTCCTCCTTGGCAAGTGTCCTTCATAACACCTTCTAATCTTGTCTGTCTCCAACTCCATCCTTTCCTTGATTTGCTGCACTGCACCATTGATGCCAATAACCAAGAAGTGGTGAAATTTTGTGTGTTTCTTATCAACCTTTGTTACTTTTTCAAGAATGTCCTTCACGGATGGTGCAGCAGCAGTTGACCCTATGTTGGTCACATAGTCCTGCCTCAACTGGGCGGCTGCTTCCTCCAGAGTGTTGGCATAAAAGGCATCAAGCCATTCATCAACATTATTCTCTGGAGCTTCTTCAGGCACAGGTTCATCTACTAGGCTTGTCTTCAATGCAGAAATATGATCTTGTCTCTGTTGTAGACCATATAACTCTTCAAAATCAGCATTGGACATCTCAGATATGACTTGTAAGGCTGCATCCCCTATGCTTGATCTAATCTCTGGTTCTTCTGTTTGGATATTGATGGAGGGAGCAGAAGAAACCTGAGCTGCTTGTGAGCTAGTTTCAACAGGTTGTAAAAATATACCTGCTGAAAATTTCTCTCTTTTCTTTTATTCAAGGATCTCATCCTTGCTCACACCCTCTCCTTTTGCCTGGGGTTGGGCACCCAGCTTCTCTTTCTCTCCTTTTTTCAAGCTATCTAAAGCTTGACTCTCTTGTATGTGTATGGTCTCTCCTTTTTCCAGGGCAAGAGCCTGACTCTCACTAATTATTCTCACAACTTCACTCATATGGATGGTGTCACTCTGTCCTACAGAAGTGGGAGTTTGAGAAGTGCTTGTGATAGCATGGATAGGGGGTTCCCTTTGTTTATCCTGGGCTAGGGTTCTATCCATGGAATCTGTTTGAGAGCTTGTCTCGATTATTGGCTCCTCTTGGGAAAAATCAAGAGAATCAATCATATTTATATCAAAAGAATCAAGAGTGGGAGAAAAAGGAGAAGAATGTATAGTTGGGAGTGTTGGTTGTTCCTCAGATATTGAAAATTGAGGAACATCAAATGATGACTCTGTGTGTGCACTCCTTGTGTCACTCTTTTCTTTTATTATCTCTCTTTGGGTTTCCTCTTGTTGGTTAACAAGAGGTTGTGCAGACTCTGTACAGTATGTTCCTGGTTGGGAACTTTCTTCAATGTCAACATCCTTTTGGGAGGATGGTGACAGTTCACTGTTTGTCCTTATAACCTCCAATGCTTTTTGAGAAGCACTAGATTGGGCTTGGCTAAGGGTTATAACTCTCTTCTTTCTCTGAAGTGGAACTTCAGCTTCTGGTTCTCCCTCATCCTCACTTGCTCCCTCAATTATTTTTCTTTTAATTGGGAGTTTTGTGATTGTCTTTGGTTTTACAACCACAATCTGTTGAGAGACAATGGAGGGGGCTATAGACAGTTGTTGTGAAGTGGTTGGAGAATTAATGGGGTTTTGACTTTGAATATCCTCAAAAAATTGCAAAGAATAAAGATTTGGAAGCTTGTCAATGAGAATAGATCTCATGATAGGAGGAAAAAATAAAGGAACTATTACCTTTGCAGATTTATGCTTCACATCCGTAAATATTCGTTTACTCTGCAAAACAGTTGGTAAAACTTGCATTCCAGTAATATCAAGGTTAGGAATTAGATATTTAACAATCATTATCAAAAACCTAGAATAATAACTTTTGTTTTTACTGGTTTTAAGTTTTATCAAAAGATTTTGCAGAATAAAAAGCCCAATGTTAATATGCCTATCATACAACACACTAAAAGTGATTTGTTGTGTGAGTGTAGTGATAGCATCATAGCCACTGCACTTAGAAGTAAAAGCTTTAGTTATAATGTCAAAGAACAGTGACCACTCTTGCCTTAGATGGGGTCGTGTTATAGACCCAACAGAAGTAATTTCTGTAGAATAATGTAAATTTTTAAACATAGAAACAATTTCTTCATCAGAAGCAAGTGAGTCAAAGTTTTCATAAATTGGCAAGTGTAAAGCATTATTAACTACGGTATGATCTATATTATAAACAGAGTTTGCATACCTGACACTTACCACAGGGGAGGCAATTTTCTCACCCTGGATGGTAGCAATGGACTAGACAGCCGTGATAACCTCAGCGGCTTAGATGGGGGCTTCGTAAATGGCATACGAAAGACAGGAATGTTGAAGGAAATCCACAAAGGGGTGGTACTGGGCTTAAAAAACATGTTTATCAGCCACCCCTGCATGGTTTGTCTTGATGATATCAAAGTCTCCAAACTTGAACAGAACAGTTTTAGCGGCCATTTTCAGAGATCTGTGAACTTTGGAAGAAAACTTGAAAAAAAGGGATAAATTTCAGAGTATTTGCAGAGAGAAAATAATTTCAGAGGTTGAGTGTTTGTAATTGCAAAGATGTTTGAATTTTGTTTTATCAAATTGTTTGAAACGTTTGCAATTCTTAAGGGTAGTGAACCGTTTTTGATCGTGGGAGAGATAACTACCATATTACTCTCGATCGAAGATTGCCCTAATCTCTGGTAAGTTCACTTGTAAGAGACAAGCAGAAGATTAGTCTCTGATAGTGTTGACTATCAGGGACTAATGTAGTCTCTGATAATATTAACTATCGGGGACTAGTTAGTCTCTGATAGTATTAACTATCGGGGACTAAGGTAGTCTCTGATAGTATTAACTATCGAGGACTAAGGTAGTCTCTAATAATATTAACTATCGGGGACTAGTTAGTCTCTGATAGTATTGACTATCGGGGACTAAGGTAGTCTCGGATAGTATTAACTATCGGGGACTAGTTAGTCTCCGATAGTGCAATTTTTTTAATTTAGTCGGGGACTAATTAAAAACAACTATCAGGGATTAAAATAGTCTCTTCCTCACTCTAGCTTCTATTATTCAATAATCAACCATTTGATTATTCATTTCATCAAATTAATTCAATCCAAAAAATTAATTCTAGCTTCACAAATTCTGTTTAATTAAAAATAGCTGCAATCCAGAAAATTAATTCTAGCTTCTAAAATTATGTTTTAATAAAATAAAACAACTTCTTTCCAGAAATTAAATTCTAGCTACATACAACTAAACAACTTGTTTTAAAAAAAATTAATCAATTTTTAGAGGCATAATTCAACATTCCTAATTCAGAAACTAATCTAGAAAAGGTAGATTCATCTAAAGGTTTTGTGAATATGTCTGCAAGTTGTTTATCAGTTGTTACCCAGTGTAATTCGATATTACCTTCACTTACATGTTCTCTTATGAAGTGATATCTAATATCTATGTGTTTTGTTCTTGAATGTTGCACTGGATTTTCTGTTATTGCTATGGCACTAGTATTATCATAATAAATAGGAATTTTGGATAATGACATACCATAGTCTAGGAGTTGATTCTTGATCCATAGGATTTGAGCACAGCAACTCCCAGCTGCGATGTATTCAGCTTTTGTTGTTGAAGTAGAAACTGAGTTTTGTTTCTTGCTAAACCAAGAAACAAGTCTGCCTCCAAGAAGTTGGCAGCTTCCACTTGTGTTTTTCCTATCAAGCTTACAACCTGCATAGTCAGCATCTGAATAACCGATTAGTTTAAAATCAGATTCTTTGGGATACCATAAACCAAGGTTTGGGGTACTCTTTAGATATCTGAGAATTCTTTTTACAGCAATCAAATGTGACTCTATAGGGTCAGCTTGAAATCTAGCACATAAACATGTAGCAAACATTATATCTGGTCTACTTGCAGTTAGATACAAAAGAGAGCCTATCATGCCTCTATAGCTAGTAATATCAATTTTCTATCCTTTTAAATCTTTATCTAGCTTAGTGGCAGTAGGCATGGGTGTTTTTGCAGATGCACAATCAACCAAATCATATTTTCTCAATAAGTCTTTGATATACTTGGACTGACTAATAAATATTCCATCAGTTGATTGTTTTATTTGCAAACCTAAGAAAAATGTTAATTCTCCCATCATATTCGTTTCATATCTAGACTGCATAAGTTTTGAAAATTTTTCACAAAGTTTTTCATTTGTAGATCCAAATATAATATCATCTACATATATTTGCACCAATATTATGTCTGAGCCTTGTTTTCTATAAAATAAAGTTTTATCTATGATACCTCTAACAAATTTATTTTCAAGCAAAAATTGAGATAGAGTATCATACCAGGCTCTTGGTGCTTGTTTTAAGCCTTAAAGTGCTTTGTCTAACCTGTAGAAATGATTTGGAAATTTGGAGTCCACAAAATCTGGGGGTTAGCAGACATAGACTTCCTCTTCCAATTTTCCATTCAAGAAAGCACTTTTGACATCCATCTGGTACACCTTGAAGTTCTTGTAGGTTGCATATGCCAAGAAGATTCTTATAGCTTCAAGTCTTGCTATTGGTGCAAAAGTCTCATCATAGTCTATTCCTTCTTCTTGAGAATATCATTTTGCAACCAGTCTTGCTTTGTTCCTTGTGATTGTACCAGCTTCATCCAATTTGTTTCTGAAGACCCACTTGGCACCAATTATTGATCTATTCCTTGGTTTGGGTACCAGTCTCCAGACTTTGTTTCGAGTGAATTGGTTTAACTCCTCTTGCATGGCAATTATCCAGTCAGGATCTTGAAGTGCTTCCTCAATTTTCTTTGGCTCAATCTTTGAAAGAAAACTAAGATATAAACATTCATTTTGAGTTGCACTTCTAGTCTTGACTCCATCCTCTAAACTTCCAATTATCAAATCTGGCGTGTGGTCTCTCAACCATGAAATTGCACATGGCAGATTTGATCTTGAAGTTGAGGCTTCATTGTCTAGATTTGTGTTATCCATTCTAGCTTCATGATCAGAGACTGCTCCCCCTAAACCATTGACTCCTGCATTATTAGCTCCCCCTGAGCTGTTTATTTTTATTTGCTCCAGTGTCACTGTAGTTTCAGATTGTGCATCAGTGACTCTAGTCTCTGGTGAAACATTAGTCTCCAAAGGATTACTAATGTCACCAGTCTCTTGAGTTTCATCTAATAATCTATTCTCTGATAAATTATTATATCTTGGCACTTCATGCACAACTGTTAGCTCCCCCTCAACTAAGTAGGGATCATTACTATCTTGGAGTTGTTCAGTAGTCTCTGATGGATATTTCCATGCATCCAATTCATTCTCAAAACTGAGAGGTTCATGCAATCCTTGTCCAATCATTCTTGAAATCTTTTTATCATCAAACACGACTTGTATTGATTCCACAATGACTTTTATTCTTAGATTATATACTCTGTATGCTTTACTTGACAGAGAATAACCTAAGAAGATTGCTTCATCAGATTTATTGTCAAACTTTCCTCTTGACTCTGATGAATCTCTCAGTACAAAGCATTTACAACCAAACACATGTAAGAACTTGAGAGTTGGTTTTCTCCCAGTCATTAACTCGTAAGGTGTTTTGTTGTATGCTTTGTTTATCAAGGATCTATTCTGTGTAAAGCAAGCAATGCTTATAGCTTCCTCCCAAAAATATGTGGGAAGCTTAGCCTCTTGTAACATATTCCTTGCTGCTTCAATAAGGGTTCTATTTTTCCTCTCAACAACTCCATTTTGTTGAGGGGTTCTTGGAGCTGAGAATTGATGTGTTATTCCTTTTTCAGTGCAGAATTCAAGTACTTGGGAATTCTTGAATTTTGTTCCTCTATCGCTCCTTATAACCCTTACTGTTTTTCCTGACTCAGTTTCTATCTTCTTAATATGATCAATTATCAACTGAGCAGCTTCATCTTTTATAAGAGGTATTTTACCCAACTATACCTCGTGTGATCATCCACAATAACCAGTGCATATCTATTTCTTAAGATAGACATCACATTCACTTGACCAAATAAATCCATGTGTAACAATTGTAGTGGGTCAGTGATTGATGTTGCTGGTTTACTCTTGAATGATACACTTTTTTGTTTCCCTTTCTAGCATGCATCACATAATCCTTCTTGTGAAAATTCTAATTGTGGAATGCCAGCTACCAATCCTTTCCTCACAAGCTTGTTGATGTTCTTGAAATTTAAGTGGGAAAGCTTCTTATGCCAAAGCCAACTTTCATCAGTTGAAGCTTTGCTATACAGACATGTGATTTGATCAGTAAAAGAAATAAGATTTGCAATATACAAATTTCCTTTTCTTTTTCCAATCAATATCACATTCCCAGATTCCTTGTCACATACCTAGCATAGGTCTTCTTTAAAGATGACATGGAATCCTTTGTCACATAGTTGACTCACACTAAGTAAATTATGCTTTAAGTCGTCAACCAGTGCTACTTCTGTGAAGATGACATCTCCATGTTCAACACTGCCATATCCCCTTGTATGGCCTTTGCTGTCATCTCCAAAAGTGACTTTTGGGCCACTTTTCTCTTCATACTGTTTTAGCAGGGTCTTATCTCCGGTCATGTGCCTTGAACAGCCACTGTCCAAGTACCATGATTTCTTCTTTTTGCCCTGCACAGTAGAGAGTAACTAGTTTGAGATTTTTGGAACCCAGACTTTCTTGGGTTCTTTCTCACTAGTTGTAGACTTAAGACTTGACTCAGATTGAGTTGATTGTCTTTTAACAGTTTTAACTTTAATAAGACAATCATTAGTCTTGCTACTTGTTTGTGAGAGACTGCTAAACTTACAATTTTTAGTTTTAATGCAAAGATGTTCTAACTTTTTTTACTGGTGATTTATCTTTTATTCTCTTTGTAGGTGCAGTCTTAATTATAGGAATTTTATTTTTGCTCCTACAGTTTATAGCTATGTGGTTGGGGTTACCACATACATGACATGTCTTTCTAGGAGCATCAGGCATTCTAGCATAGTTTGTCTGTTTATTAATGCCTATCTTTCCATTCCTATTTTTCTTCTTTCTGCTTAACTCCACCAATTTTTCAGCCTTTTTGTCTGGAAGATTCTCCAGTTTTTTATTTAGTTGTGTTTTTGTCATGAACCCAATATTTAATCTTTTTGTTTCACTCTTATCAACAACATTCACTGTCTTTTGATTACTTTTTGTTTTTGCAGTTAATTGTTGATCTTGAGTGTTAATAAATTTAGGTTCAAAAACAGGAGAGACAAAATTAATTCTTTTAAAATTTGGCTTGCTAATTGAGGAGTTTACAGCTTCCAATAGATCATTTAAATCTGAACCCTTTTATAGATTTTCATCATATCCTAGTCCAGATTTTTGACCTATTGTTTGACACTCTACCAAGTCTGTTAACTTTTTAGAGGAAGTGTTCCACTGTTTAATCTTAGCTTGAGCAATTTCAAGTTGCTCTACTAAGTAATATTCCCTCTTTTTCAAAGCATCAATCATGTGATGAGCTTTGTTTAAATCAGACTTGATAGTGTCAAATTGTGCCAATCTTTCTTCAAGAAACTTGTTTCTTTTCAAGAGATTGTCACGTGATTCTTTTACATTGGTATGTTCAATAGTTAAAGACCTAAAACTGACATGCAAATCAGACATATCTTTTTATATGCTTTCAATGCTAGAAGTATCAAGTAAATTAAGCACATTAAAATTCTGATTTGCATCACATACCTTTGTAGAATCACTTGATTCGTCACTACGAGCCATTAGGGCAAAGTTGACAACTTCTTCATCAGAGTTGCTGTCAATCCAATCTTTTCCCTCAGTAATCAAGGCTTTGCTCTTGGATTTAGCTTTCTTGTCAACAAAGTCTTTCCTTGATTTTTCATCCTTAGATCTATCACTAGATCTAGGCATCCTGCACTCATTGGCAAAGTGCCCTAACCCATCATAGTTGTAGCATCTTATCTTTTTTAAGTCGAAGGTGACTTTTTGACCTTCACTTTTAGGGTTAGGTTTCCTTGATGATTTTCTTCCTTTTCTGCTAGCCCTAAATTTCTTAAACTGTTTGACCATGAATGCCATGAATTCCTCCATGTCATCATCAGAATCCAGTTCATCTTCCTGATCAGTCGAGTTAGCATCAGAAGATTCCACATCAAGCTTCTCTTGAGACTTGCTTGTCTCAACCATCAACGCAGCTCCTCTATCCTTGCTATGCATGCATTGTCGTTGCTCTACTTCAAGTTCATAGGTCTTTAAATTCCCGTAGAGCCTGTCCAGTGTGAGGATATCCAAGTCATGAGCCTCTCTTATTGCTGTTGTCTTTGGATCCCAACTTGGTGGGAGAGATCTCATGAACTTAGTATTGACATCCTCATTATCATAGGACTTCCCAAGTATTTTTCAAGTCGTTGAGCAAAGTGTTGAACCTATCATATACTAACGTTATTGATTCACCAGGCTTTGCTTGAAAGAACTCATATTGTTGTGTTAACAATGATCTTTTGTTCTTTCGGACTTGGTCAGTCCCTTCACACAGGACTTTGATGGTGTCCCAGATTTTCTTTGATATAGTGCAATTTATGATGCTTGTGAACATATTTTTATCAATTCCATTATAAAGTATGTTCATTACCTTAGCATCCTTTAACACTTGCAACTTGTCTTCATTCATATAATCACTTTCTGGAGCAAGTTCAAAGTGTTCTGTAACAACAGATCCTTCGACAATTTTAGCAGGAATAAATTTCCTAGGTAGATAAGGACCCTTCTCAATCCTATCAATGTAATCTGGATCTGTTGCTCTTAAGTACATATACATTTTTTGCTTCCACATAGGATATTCTTCTCTTTTAAGTATGGGAATTCTAGTACCGCCATCACGACTTCCTGCATACGTCATTATGCTAGAGCTGCTTGCTTCATCATTGTTCATCTCTTGGAACGTATTAATTGAATAAATTCAATTACAGGCTCTGATACCAATTGTTTTCCCAGTGAGATGCCGAGAACTTGTAGAAGGGGGGTTGAATACAAGTTCTTTGAAATCTTTTTGAATTACTTGTTCTGTAAGAAATTAACTTTTCTTGCGGAATATAAAGAACAAGAACACAAATCAATTTATAAACAATTGCTTTATTGATTTATAATTGAACACAAATCCTAACAATTACAATAATGTAATCGTCAGCTTCTTTTCTATTCTGTATAGGAAAAGATACAAAACTATGAAAAACCTATACAGCTTCGAAGTTACAATTCTCTATAAACCTGATTACAGCTTCTCTCACAACGGAATTACTATTGACTCAGTTACTTATTCTGAACAAAATTCAGTTTCCTTATTCAAATCAAATACAATCTTTCCTTTTTGATAGGAACAGATTTCTGGTTAGTTTCCTTACCAGCTACGTCTTCAATAATATTTTACTTTACGTGGAAGACATTCCTTTTTAATTCGAACTCTGTATCTTTCAGGAAATAAATCACGATTAGTCCCTGATGCTTCATCTTTAGTCTCTGGTGACGTCATTACTAGTCTCCGGTGCATTTAGTCCCTGATGACATCAGCTTGTGTAGTCTCCGATAGAATTGTTTAGTCTCTGACATGTTAAGGCTTAGTCTCTAATGACGTCAGCTTAGTCTCTGATGCTTTTAACTTTAGTCTCCGATGATGTAAGCTTTAGTCTCTGACTTCTTTAGACTTAATCTCTGATGACTTAAGTCTTAGTCTCCGATAGACAAAACTAGTCTCCGACAGATAAAATATTTTTAGTCCCTGACCAATTCTCCTAGTTTTCGACAAGCGTTTTTGCAAATTCTAACGGATCAAATACACATCTTGACTTTCTAAAGCTTCGATACATCATTCTAGCAGTTACCTACAAATATGAAATAATTTTATCTCTTTACAAGTAATGAATAAATTACAAACAAAGAGATAACTGCTAGCTACAAAACTTCAGTGTTACTAATTAACACTTTCTATACATTTGTACTCTTAGTAATCTAAAGACAATCATCATCAAATGTTCTAAAACCTAACACATCTTCTTCACAATTTAATCTCAGTTTTCTTTATCAATGAGTAGACTATATGAAACAAATTTCTATTTGAGCATGGCCATGCATTTCATAGTCTCACTTAATAAAGAGGCCTATAGATATCACTCCTAATTTATAGAGGGTTAAATTTCATCTACATCATTCCCATTTCTTACACAACTCATGATGCATCCAATAATCACCTTTATCGTCCACCCGGTTAAAGGTGACTTTTGGCAATGTCAAAACACATAATTCCTTCTGTAGAAATGTCATGACTTCAGGTTGAAGGACCGTTACATCATTGTCACTATGAGAATTACTTATGACACATAGCATAATACTCCATGTAGAATTCTCATGGTGGGTCTGTCTAGTACACTGTTCTCTAACATGGTACCTATACATCAACTTAATATATGTCGTATATATTTATGACCAATGAGATGTGGTCATTAGTCAATCCACATACTAGTCTCAATGTATTATTGTTGTCCCACTAACAATAATACTCAACTAGGGACATTTAAGAATAATGATATATATACAACATACTTATATGATCTCATATTCAAGTCACATACTTGAATCCATATAATTAATATCATTTTTCTAAAGACATTTATTATGTTAACAAATAAAAGAATTTTATCATTTAACCAAAACATAACATAAATATAGTGTCACAATCATTACATAATTGGCCACTAGGGCATACACTCCAACAACTTCCCTTACTGACAACTCCCGAATTGAGCAAGATGGAATACACAAACAGTGTCCTTTAAATAAAAATCCATCTTGGAACACATATTACCAATAGTTCAATGTGAGCATGATTCGATTATTGGTTGAAAATTTAGATCCATCTTGTAGTACTCTTTGATCAATTCAAAACCCAGTAATTTCGAACTCAATAAACACAGCAAAGTGTATCTCCTTGATAAAGCATCAGCCACGATGTTGTCTTTCCCCTGTTTATGCTTAGACGAAAAATTGAACGATTGTAAGAACTTAACCCATTTAGCATGACGAGGATTAAGTTTATGCTGCCCATGAATGTACTTCAAAGCCTCATGTTCTGAATGCAGTATAAAATGACTAGGACGCAAATAGTGACTTCAGTGGTCCAATACCCTCATTATTGCATAGAACTCCTTGTCATAAGTAGAGTAGTTAAGCTTGGTCCCATTCAATTTCTCACTAAAATAAGCAATAAGCCTCTTCTTTTGAACTAGTACAGCTCATATTCCTACTCCACTTGCATCACACTCTACCTCAAAAGGACCTAAAAATTCCGGTAGAGCTAAGACCGGTGTATCACACAACAGTACCTTTATCTTCTCAAACGCCCTCTGAGCAGCTTCTGTCCACTCAAATTTCCCTGTCTTTATGCATTCAGTAATGGGTGCAACCACACTACTGAAATTCCTAACAAATCTTCTATAGAACGAAGCAAGTCCATGGAAAGATCTCACTTCCATTATTGTAGTCGATACTGGCCACGATTTGACAGCTTCTACTATTGATGGATCAACTGAAACTCCATCTCCGGAAACTATATAACCTAGGAAGGTTAAGTTAGGAACCAAGAAGTAACACTTCTCCAACTTGGCGTATAGCTTTTGCTTCCTCAACATTTCAAACACCAATCTTAAGTGTTTAAGATGATCTTCTATGCTTTTGCTATATACAAGTATATCATCAAAATACACCACAAATTTTCCCAAGAAAGGCTTTAATACCTCATTCATCAGCCTCATGAAGGTACTTGGTGCATTGCTAAGTCCAAAAGGCATGATCAGTCATTCATACGAACCCACTTTTGTCTTGAATGTTGTCTTCCATTCATCGCCTTTCCTCATTCTTATTTGATGATAGCCATTTCGTAGATCAATCTTAGAAAATACTGTTGAACCATCTAGCTCATCCAGCAGATCATTTAGCCTTGGAATTGGAAATCTGTAATTGATAGTAATGTTATTCACTGCCCTATTATCAATACACATCCTCCACGTTCCATCCTTCTTAGGTACCACTAAAGTTGGTACTACGCAAGGGCTCATACTTTCCCTTACATAGCCCCTCTCCATCAACTCCTCAATTTGTCTCTGCATCTCCTGTGCCTCTTGAGAATTACATTGATATGCTGCCTTGTTAGGTAACGACGCTCCAGAAATTAAGTCAATTTGATGCTCAATTCCCCTAATAGGTGGCAAACCTGGTGGTAAATCTTCACGAAATACATCGTGAAATTCTGACAGTAATTCCTTCAAGGCTCCATTTGTTTTCCCCTGCCCTTACTCAGCTTGAAACCCAATAGTAATTAACAAGTAGCCTTGGCCCTCTTGTTCCAATTCAACCTTGAATTGTTTTTCCGTCACCATTAAACTCTCCTTTCGTGCACTACAAGAGGATAAAGGTTTTCGAGTCATCTTCTTATTGCCCACCTTGGTAATGTATACATTCGTCCTGCCATCATACTTGACAAACTTTTCATACTACCATGGTCTTCCCAAAAGTATATGGCATCCATCCATAACACAAACATCACATAGCATCTGATCCTTAAATTTGCCAATTTCAAAAGAAATCAGTGCTTGCTTTGTTATTTTAACTTCTCCTCTATCGCTCAGCCAATGTAACTTGTAGGGTTTAGGATGGGGTGTTGTTGGCCAATTTAATTTGTCAATTAACGTAGTAGAGACCACATTCGTGCAACTCCCAGTATCAATTATTAGATTGCACAGTTTGTCCTTCACTAACACTCTAGTCATGAATATTTTGTCCCTTTGGTCAGCTTCCAAGGGAACCAGCTTGACTTGCAACAATCTTTAGACGATTAGCTGTAAACCATGAGTTTCAGGCTCCTCTTCAGAGTCAGCCTCGAAATCCTCATCAATTTCTCTATAGTTAGTTGACTCCTTTTCTTCAAGTGTTTCTGTCTCCCTTGAAGCATAGGATGCCTCAATCTCTTCAATATCATGGAGAGTCATCACTCTATTGCTAGGACAATCACGTTGCATGTGTCCGTAGCCCTTACATTTGAAGCAAATTTGTCGGTCCTCTGTTGCCAATGGTGTATAAGTCTTACCTTTGTCCTTCTTGAACTTATCAAAACTAGGAATGAACTTGGGCGCAGGTGGTGTCTCGTTTCTCCTTTCTCTTCTGCCTCTTGCAATTACCTTATTCACTGGTCGGGAATAATTATTGCTCTTGGCTTTGGCATGCTTCTTAGCTCTCATGGCCACCTTGCACACTTCATCAAAGGACCAGTAGAATTATAACTCTACCCTCTCAGCAATGTTATTGTACAGTCCTGTTAAGAACCAAGCAAACTTGTGTTCTGCCCTTTCTTCATGATCACAGAACATGTTGAGCTTTTCAAACTCCACCGTGTATTCTTCCACTGACAGTGCTCTTTGTTTGAAACTTTGTAATTTCAAGAACACATCTTATACGTAGTCCGTTGGAAGGAAACGCTTCTTCATCCTATCCTTTAAGACTTCCCAAGACCCGATGCGTGTTTTTTCCTTCTCTTCTTCTCTTGTTCTTCAGGTTTTCATACCACAAGTTAGCATAACTTGTGAACTTCAACACAGCCACCTTGAATCTCTTGTGGTCATCATAGTCTTTATATTCAAAGACTCTCTCGATATGTTGCAGCCACTCTAACAATTTCTCAGGCTTCATACTGTCATCAAAATCTGGAATATCAAAACGCAAACCCTTGTCATCATCAGTGTTGTCCCTCTACCTTCTCGGTGCTGGTCTGACCACTTCTTGTCCTTTTGAATCTGAAGTGCGAACAGATTTAGTACTCCTATTTGGGCTCATAGAAGGGTTCCTCCGATCCAGTCTTACTAGGATATTATTCATCTTATCCGTAAGTTCATTGATTTGTCTATCACGGCGCAAGTTTTGTGCTTGCTCCATGGTAAGTCCCTGGGAAATAATTTGTTCTTCTTTTCTAGCCATTATGTTGTAGATGGTAGATTAAAGCAAGAACAATTCGTCCACCAAAGCTCTGATACAAAGATGATGTATTTGATCTGGAAAAGGCCAAGCGAATTAGCACTCCGATTCAATTTGGTCTAAAGCTAAGTAAAGATGATAATTACAAAGATGTTGATCAAACGTTGGATCGAAGCCTTGTTAGAAGTTTGATGTATTTGATGGCTACTCAACCAACATCACATATGGTGTAACAGGTGACATTCCTATGGATGCTGACCGTATTGACGATAAAGAGCTGGATCTAGAGTTGGACTCCTTGAGAGTGAAGCTCCCTTTGGTAATAAATATTGCAGGCAGTAAAAGATCGAGTAAATTTCTTTCCATTTAAATCAAATTTACTGGATAATTTCTACAAATGCATGTTCTTTTATTAGGTTGGAAAAGAATCCTCCGAGTTGACAAAGAGCTGCACTCACTGGAAAGACTGTCTTCTTTAGATAACCACCTTGCCGGGCCTTTCAATGAAGCAGTACAGTTATGTGAGCATTTTTTAATGTCTTGTTCAGATCTATCGTATAATCAGAAGAATTTTGTTACAAATCTGGGTCAACTAGATACTTAAACTCTTTGATGGTTTATTACCTGATCTACTATTATGTTACTCCATTATAAGATTTTATTAGAGAATATAATCAACGGTGTGTCTTATGAGCCTTACGCTAACATCATAAATTCTTGAGCATCTGATTACTATTTCAAATAACAGTTTATTAACTGATCTATTATTGTTGTGTGTCTGATCTCAGCTCATAACTGTACGGCCTTTACCTCCATCTTCTAATTCTGCTATTCTTTATCTCCGTAATTCCATAATTTTCGTTCTGATGAAGCATTTTGTAATCTCCAATGAGGTTAGGGTAATGTTGTAAGAGATGAAACCATTTCGAACATGTATGAATATGACTATTTTTCTTTTCTGAGAATTTCATTAATCATTTCAATGAAATTTAATTTGGTGACTATTTGAGAGAGAGTCATTTAATTCTAGATCAAGCATGCAGATATCCCATATTGCTATGCACCAAATATGTTGCTTAAAAAATGGATGAAGGTATTCTTGAATTTGTCAATGCTGCCTTTAAGATCATTATTTCTACGCCACATATTTTATAAAAACTGCATCAGAGCTTCGCGCGAAGATGGAAAAATTGAAAACCAAAAGGATGGAGGAAACTGAACGTATCAAAACGGACAGGACGCACAGGATGAATGGGGACTTGCTCAGGATGAATCATGGCCATGGTAAGAATTATTTGACATCGGTGATTTCTTCTTTAGCTTATTCTTATCTATTTCATGTAGGCCTGTCGAATGCAGCAATTGAAGAACTTCAACAATTTATATATAACTGATCTCGAGAATGTATGACCCTTGCCTTGTGTTCCAGACAGCTCAGCTGAACAGACCTGCGTTACCATTTGTGACCTTGTATGAAATTCAATACTATTTTCTAGCGATGCTGTTGCTGATGAAACTGCCTTTGATCTGATGATGATTATCTGTTATGATTTTTTATCCAAACAAATACAAAATAAGTTGTAGAAATTGCAGCAAATATGGTATCTTTAGTTGCAACTCTGCACATACAAAATAAGTGAGGACGGTATAGGTTACAGGAATTACCAGCAAAATTTTCGTGACTTGAACTTGACACCTTTTTTTTTCTTCGGTTATAAAGTTAAAAAATACGTAATCAATAGAGTAAATTCTTTTGAAAAAATAAAAGGAAAACAAAAAAGAGGTGATCTTCAATTCTTCACCAGTTCCCATTCGAACTATTCCAAATCAAAATGCAAATGGCAGTCACGCACATCAGCACATGACTTATTGAGCGAGGAGGGTATAGAATAGTTGCACATTTGTAAACTTCGTTTCTTTCTTTCTTTTCACTCTCTCTCCTTTTTCTTTTTTTAAATAAATAGTTGACTTAATTTTCCATATTGACATTTTGTATTTTGATTAGCCACATTAGGTTTTGTTTGGTTATTTGTACAGAAAAATCTTGAAATCACTGGAGTAGATGGATTTTCATTCAATTTCTTCATCAGATTACATGAGTTCCGGTAACTAAATTAAAAACATACCCATAACCAAAAGTCTATTTTTTTAACAAAAAAACCTAAGGCAAAAGTAAATTTATCGATTAAAAGCTTGTTTTAGTGCATAGACTTCGAATAATTTAGTTAGAAAAAAGAATTTAAAATTTTATTTTTTGTAATCTATTCATATATATGAACTTGAGGTTATATAAAAAGTGCAAAAATAATTCCATGAGTTAATCACCAAGTTAACTTATATTATATTTGTGTAATTCTAAAATTTGATTAGTGATGTGTTTGTTAGTAACATTAACTCCGCTAAGCAGAGAATCTTGCAGAGGAATGAAACATCTAATATAAAAATTAAATAAAAAACTCGATACTCTAAACAAATTCTAAACGTTATGGTTAATATCAAATGAACTCTCGCATTATTTATAAACAGTGTATACTTTTTTTTCTTCTTATTCTTTGGTTGACTTTCTCTTTTTTTCTTTTCCACCCAGAATTAAGCCATTTAAAATTGTTGTCTATATTTGACATCTAGCTCCTCTTCATGATTTTCTATCCAGTGGATGAGTCCATATGTGGTTATATAATATATTTTTTATGTTTATTCTGCTACATGCTAATTATTGCAGTAATATATTAAATGGAATATATTTTAACTTTTAAATTAAACTATAGAATATTAAATTTGAAATTAGTGTTAATTATTTGATACAATTATCATAGTTTTATACTTATAGTAAATGACAAAAATATTTGATCACACCATTATTTGCATCTAAAAATTACATAGATTACATTAATTTTTATGTCCAATATACATTGTTGTCTGAATCAAAAAAAAAAAAAAAAAACTCTTCAATTTTAAAATGCATAGTACACTAAATTGACATTAGTGCTCGAACACATCTATAATAATTGTATCAACTAAATTGACATAAATTTAAGATTAAATTATTGGCACTATTTTAAATTTTAATATGCCGGTCATTTGACATAAAAACCTAAACATATCTTTACATTTGAATGAAAAATGATAATGAATAATAGTTTTGTACCTATTCCATGATTAAATGTATGTGTGTATGTGTGTGTGTGTATATATATATATATATAGGGGGCCGATCCATGTCTAACGTTAACTCTAGAGTCTTTCGTAGCTAACACATTTATAACCGTCGATCGAATAATCCAACGCTGCAGTACAAACTTAAAAAAAAAAAAAAATCCCTTCCGCCAGGGTTAGTAATGAAAGGGGGATTTTTTTTAAAAACTAAAATTCCCTTCCGCTACTACCACTGGCGGAAGGGAAAAAAAGTGAAAAAAAAAATTTTCCTTCCGCCAGTGGGAATAGCGGGAGGGAATATTTTTTTTTTTTTTTAAATTTCCCCTTCTGCTGCTAACACTGGCGGAAGGGGAAACAAAAGGCAAAATAAAAAAAAATTGGCCTACTACTCAAACAATAATAAAAAAAACAAATAACTAAAAATAATTTAAAAATATAATTTTTTTTGCCTTCTGTCTTTACCCTTCGCCTGGCTTCCGCCAGTCTTGATAAACTGTTTTTTTAAAGGACACAATCTTACATTTTCGGTGTAAAAAGAACTTTTCCGCTAGTATTGTGCTTGATATTTATGCTTGAAAGTGATTTTATTTTTTTTAAGTCTTCCTCCAATCTAAAAAAATAATTGCGTGATAAAATGCTATTTTTATTTTTAACTCTTATATCATATGTTTTCAGTGTAATACATTATATTACACTGAAATCTCAAATTGTATAACACAATCAATAAATACAAATATATAACACACCATCAACAAAAAACATATATATTACACTGAGAAACAAAAATTGTATTACATATGAATGAAATATAATTAAAATAAATACAACTTCACTCCATTTATCGTACATATTAATCCTTACTCTTCGTCAGTCTGAACCATTATGTTGTTTCGCCACTTCAACTTTCTTCCCAAGTTTAGACCCAAACCTTTTTGCTGTCACCTTATGAAATGACAGTACCTCCAAAAATGTGGCTTGGACTAAGTTCTTCCATCCAACCATGATGATTGATACTTCTTGGCACTCCTCAGAGAAACTAACTCCAGAGCATGATGGATGCACTTGTGATAGGAGAAATCTTCAATGGTGCCGTCAGTTCTTACTAACTGAAAGCAGCAGCTATTTCCACCCTTAGAGCTTAAATCAATCTGCATCCGGTGGTTTAATTGGTCTATATTATAAACATTATCAGCATACCTAAAACTTACCACAGGGGAGTCGGTTTTCTCACCCTGGATGATAGCAGTGGACCAGACAGCCGTGATAACTTCAGCGGCTTGGATGGGGGCTTCATAAATGGCATACGAAAGATTAGAGTGTTGAAGGAAATCCACAAAGGTGTGGTACTGGGTTTCAAAGACATCCTTATCAGCGACCACTGCATGGTTTGTCTTGATGATATCAAAGTCTCCAAACTTGAACATAACAGTTTTGGTGGCCATTTTCAGATATATGTGAACATTTGAAGAAAACCTGAGAAAGGGTTAAATTGCAGAGTATTTGCAGAGAGAAAATAATGTCAGAGCTTTGAGAGATTGTGATTGCAACAATAAGTATGAGAAACGTTTGGAATTCTAAAGATAGTGAACCGTTTTTGATCGTGGGAGGGATAACCACCATATTACCCTCGATCGGAGATTGCCCTAATGTGATAGTACTAACTATTGGGGAGTAGTTAGTCTCTGATAGTATTAACTATCGGGGACTAAGGTAGTGTCTGATAGTATTAACTATCGGGGACTAGTTAGTCTCTGATAGTATTAACTATCGGGGACTAAGGTAGTCTCTGATATTATTAACTATCGGGGAATAAGTTAGTCTCTGATAGTATTAACAATCGGGGACTAAGGTAGTCTCTGATAGTATTAACTATCGGGGACTAGCTAGTCTCCGATAGTATTAACTATCGGGGACTGAGGTAATCTCCGATAGTATTAACTATCGGGGACTGAGGTAGTCTCCGATAGTATTAACTATCGGGGACTGAGGTTGTGACGACCCCACTATCCCTCACTGGATCAGAGTTTCGTCAAAAGAAGGAAAAGATAACCATACATCCACTGAAAGATTAATTACTGAAAGAAACAGTAATAAGGAGTTCTTACAACCCAAATACTACATTCATAGTGGAAGCTATTCTATCTATATACTATAATTTCAATCATCATTTCCCAGATCATCTTCCTTTCTTCCCTCCTTATTGGCATTACAAGGCTAGCCAACTTCAGTAACCAATCATTTTTGTCTTCCCCTTATCAGAGGGTTCAGCCTTTACTTCTTGCCATGCAAGACATTAAAATTCATCAAGAATGAGCGATTCACGCCCAGCAAGTATATAAACAACTTGGGGAAAAAAAATGAGATTGAAATGCTTCAAGGAAATTCATTTCTGTTGGAAGGCTTGATGGAACAATATCAACGCCTTTAAAATCCTTAAGAAATCTTTAGTGTTACTGATGATAAACAATTGTATAACCCTTCTGAAGACAGAACACAACTTTCTTGGAGTAAAAATATCCATCGGAGGCTATACCCGTTGGATCTGCTAACCATACGGTATACAGCTGGCCTGACTGTACCCGCATGATCCCTCTTTGTGTGAACGTACGTAGTCACATAAAATTCCTCTAGGTTAGGTGAAGAACAAATCAGCACCTTTCCTTTCCTCTTGCCAACCATGTGGCATTTC
>CM025780.1:24015495-24066755 GCA_014636745.2 Centella asiatica | reverse complement strand
TATCAGAGACTATCTTAGTCCCCGACAGTTAATACTATCAGAGACTAACTTAGTCCCCGATAGTTAATACTATCATAGACTAACTTAGTCCCCGATAGTTAATACTATCAGAGACTATCTTACTCCCCGGTAGTTAATATTATCAGAGACTAACTAGTCCCCGATAGAGAATCCTCTCGGAGACTACCTTAGTCCCCGATAGTAAACCCTATCGGAGACTAATCTTCTTCTAGTCTCTTACGAGTGAACAGATCAGAGATTAGGGCAATCTCTGATCGAGGGTAAACTCGTAGTTACCCATCCGTAAGAATTCCAAACGTTTCAAACAAATTGATAAAACAAATTTCAAACATCTTTGCAATCACAATCACTCAAAGCTCTGAAATTATTTTCTCTCTCAAAATACTCTGCAATTTAACCCTCTTTTGAGTTTCTTCCAAAGTTCAAAGATCTCTTCCAATGGCCGGTAAAACTGTTATGTTCAAGTTTGGACAGTTTGATATCATCAAGACCAACCATGCAGGGGTGGCTGATAAGCATGTCTTTGAAGCCCAGTACCACCCCTTTGTGGATTTCCTCCAAAACTCCAATCTCTCATACGCCATTTATGAAGCCCCCATGCAAGCCGCTGAGGTTGTCACGACTGTCTGGTCCACTGCTACCATCCAGGGTGAAAAAACTGACTCCCCTGTGGTAAGTTTCAGGTATGCTGATAATGTTTATAATATAGACCATACTGTTGTAAATAAAGCTTTGCATTTACCTATTTGTGAAAACTATGATGCTCTTGCTTCTGATGAAGAACTTGTCTCCATGTTTAAAAATTTAAATTATTCTGCTGAAATTAGTTCTGTTGGGTCTATCAAACGACCCCATCTTAGGCAAGAGTGGTCATTATTTTTTGATATAATAACAAAAGCTTTTTCCACAAAGTGCAGTGGCTATGATGCTATCACTACACTCACACAACAAATCGCTTTTAGTGTGTTGTATGGTAGACATCTTAACATTGGGCTCTTTATTCTGCAAAATTTTTTGATAAAACTTAAAACCAGTAAAAATAAAATTTATTATTCTAGGGTTTTGATGATGATTGCTAATTATCTAATTCCTAACCTTGATATTACTGGTATGCAAGCTTTACCAACTGTTTTGCAGAGTAAAAGAATATTCAAAGATGTCAACAACTCTGCAAAGGTAAATGTTCCTTTATTTTTTCCTCCTATCATGAGATCTATTCTCATTGATAGGCTTCCCAATCTTTTTTCTTTGCAATTCTTTCAGGATAATGAAAGCCAAAAACCTGAAAATCCTCAACACACTTCACAACAACAATCTATAGCCCCCTCCACAATTTCCCAAAAGACTGTGGTTGTAAAATCCAAGCCAATCACAAAACTCCCAATAAAGAGATAAATAATTGAGGGAGAAAGTGAGGATGAGGGAGAACCAGAAGTTGAAGTTCCACTTCAGAGGAAAAAGAGAGCAATAACCCTTAGCCAAGCCCAATCCAGTGCTTCTCAAAAAGCATTGGAGGCTATAAGGACAAACAGTCAACTATCACCATCCTCCCAAAAGGATGATGACATTGAAGAAAGTTCCCAACCAGGAACATACTGTACAGAGTCAGCACAAACTCTTGGTCACAACCAAGAGGAACCCATAAGAGAGTTAATAAAACAAAAGAGTGACACAAGGAGTGCACACACAGAGTCATCTATTGATGTTCCTCAATTTTTAATCTCTAAGGAACAGTCAACACTCCCTACTGTACATTCTTCTCCTTTTTCTCCCATTCTTGATTCTTTTGATGTAAATATAACTGATTCTCTTCATTTTTCCCAAGAGGAGCCACTACTCGAGACAAGTTCTCATACAATTTCCATGGATAGCTCCCTAGCCCAAGATACACAAAGGGAACCCCCTATCTATGCTGTCACAAGCACTTCTCAAACCCCCACTTCTGTAGGAAAGAGTGACACCATCCAAATAAGTGAGGTTGTGAGAATAAATAGTGAGAGTCAGGCTCCTGACCTGGAAAAAGGAGAGCACATACACATAAAAGAGAGTCAAGCTTTAGAAAGCTTGGAAAAAGGAGAGCATCAGAAGCTGGGTGCCCAACCCCAAGCAAAAGGAGAGGGTGTGAGCAAGGATGAGATCCTTGAACAAAATAAAAGAGAGAAATTCTCAGCAGGTATATTTTTACAACCTGTTGATACAAGCTCACAAGAAGCTCATGTTTCTTCTGCTCCCTCCACAAATATCCAAACTTTAGAGACTGAGACCATTTCAAGCACAGGGGATGCAGCATTAAATATGATATCTGAAATGTCTAATGCCGACTTTGAAGTTTTATATGGTCTGCAACAAAGACAAGACCACCTTTCTGCATTAAAGACAAGGCTTGCAGATGAACCTGTGCATGAAAAAGCTCCAGAAACAAATGTTGATGAATGGTTGGATGCAACCTATTCCAACGCACTAGAGGATGCAGCCACCCAATTGAGGCAGGATTATGTGACCAACATAGGGTCAACTGCTTCTGCACTATCAGTTAAAGATATATTAGAAGAAGTAACCAAGGTGGATAAGAAACACACCAAGTTTCACCACTTCTTGGTTACTGGCATCAATGGTGCAATGAAGAAAATGGAGGAAAGGATGGAGTTAGACAGAGAAAATCAGAAGGTGCTATGAAGGACACTTGCCAAGGAGGACTATCACTGCAATTGATACTCTTATCAAAGACAAGTCCAAAACTGACAGTCGACTTCAAGCCCTTGAAACAAATATTCAACTCCTGATCCAAAAACAAGACCGAATGGAACAACTACTGATGCAGGCAATTCCAAATTTGGCCACCTCTTCTCAACCCAAAGATGCTGATGTCAAAAAGGGGGAGAGTGGTCCATCCAATGTTCCTGTACAAAAGCAAAAGTCAGGTCTTGTCCTTGATGCAGAATTGCAAGCAATGTTGGACAGGATCCTAAAGAAACATTCGGATCTAGAAGCAGCAACAAAAGCAACAATAACACAACTTCCAACAACAACAGCAACAGCAGCAACAACAGCAACAGCAGCAGCAGCAACAATAGCATCTCCTTCTTCCACTGCACAAGACTCAACAATAAAAGACAAACGCAAAGGTGTCATGGTTGAAGATTCAAAGAAGAAAATTACTACTCAACCAGGACAGCCTAAGCTACTGGGGGATGCCATGAAGACAGCTCACTTTCCTACTCCAGTTGAACTAATTGTGGATGGGAAAGTGGAGTTGGTCTATCCTCAAAAACAGAAACTGATAGAATCTGATGCACTACTAGCTTAGAAACTTCAAGAAGAGGAGGATATGGCAGCAGCTAGGGAGGAGGAGGAGGCAAAGAAGAAGAAAATCTTTACAAGGAGATCAAGTGCACAGAAAGCAGCCATAACCAAGAAGAAGAATAAAGAGATGGAAGAGGCTGAGAAGAAATCAAGAAGGAAACCTTTGGTCCAGGAATCTGCAAAGAAACATGTGATCAAAGCAACTATCAAGAAGCCTACTTCTCAAGATCCTCCAAGGTCAACTGAGACTGCTTTAGTGGCTGTGAGTGGACCAACAAAGCCACAAATAGTTTCATCAAAGAAGTCTTACAAAGTTGAAATGGCTAGTACAGAAGAAATCATCAAAGGCTTGAAGAAAACCACAAAGAGGATTGATCTAGTAAAGGGTAAAAATAACAAAGATGTTCTCCATGTCTTTTTGAAAGATGGAGAGTCTTTGAAATTTGAGAAGCCAGCCTTGGAGGGACAAACTAAAGAAAATTTGGAGTGGTTGCTGACTGTTGTGCTTGAGACTTCTGATCTCAACATGGATCTTCGAAGCCAGATTCAAAAGGTAATGAAGGTGAAGCATAAGGTGGATACAGTGCCGGAAGCTAATCCTAAACCTCTAGGATTTTGGTATGAGACTTTCCATGGAGAGAAAGTTTTCTTCAACTACAACAGAGACATTAATAGTGTCAGTGAGAGACACATTGAAGGCTTTATTAGTCTACTCAAGGATGCTAAAGAAGAAGTTGAATTGATATTGAAAAAGTTGTTGATAGATAGACTGGAGTTGCTGAAGAAAAATAGGAAAGAAAGGCTGGAATTGCTGAAGAAAAGATAAAAGGTTGTGTTGGAAGGTATGTGTGTTGAAATAAGCTGTAATTTTATTTTTTTTAAGCCAGACTTATAGGATTTAAACCTGAGTCTTGGTGGAAGCTGAACAAAAGATCAAAGATCTTAGTTCAAAATACATTTGTAGTTAGTAATTCTTTATTCTTTTTCTAAGTAATTGTAATTTTGAGTTTTAACATCATCATCAACCTTGAAATTATGTTTATCATTCTGATATTCATAATTAGGGGGAGATTGTTAGGTTTTAGAACATTTGATGATGATTGTCTTTAGATTACTTAGAATACAAATGTATAGAAAGTGTTAATTAGTAACACTGAAGTTTTGTAGCCAGTAGTTATCTCTTTGTTTGTAATTCATTTATTCTTTGTAAAGATATACTATTATTTCTCATTTGTAATAAACTGCTGGATTGGAGTATCGAAGCTTCAAGAAGTCAAGTTGTGTATTTGATCCGTTAGAGTTTGCAAAAAGGCTTATCGGAGACTAGAAGAACTGGTCAGAGACTAAAATGTTTTAACTGTCAGAGACTAGTTTTTCTATCGGAGACTAAAAGCTTACGTCATCAGAGATTAAGGAAAAAGGAATCAGAGACTAAGCTGACGTCATCGGAGACTAAGTCTTAACGCGTCATAGACTAAATAACACTATCGGAAACTACGCAACCTGACGTCATCAGGGACTAAATAACACTATCGGAGTCTCAGTGTAATATATATGTTTTTTGTTGATGGTGTGTTATATATTTGTATTTATTGATTGTGTTATACAATTTGAGATTTCAGTGTAATATAATGTATTACACTGAAAACATATGATATAAAAGTTAAAAATAAAAATAGCATTTTATCACACAATTATTTTTTTAGATTGGAGAAAGACTTAAAAAAAATAAAACCACTTTCAAGCATAAATATCAAGCACAATACTAGCGGAAAAGTTCTTTTTACACCGAAAATGTAAGATTGTGTCCTTTAAAAAAACAGTTTATCAAGACTGGCGGAAGCCAGGCGAAGGGGAAAGACGGAAGGCAAAAAAAATTATATTTTTAAATTATTTTTAGTTATTTGTTTTTTTTATTATTGTTTGAGTAGTAGGCCAATTTTTTTTTTCTTTTGCCTTTTGTTTCCCCTTCCGCTAGTGTTAGCAGCGGAAGGGGAAATTTTTTTAAAAAAAAAATATTCCCTTCCGCTATTCCCACTGGCGGAAGGGAAAAAAAAATTTTCACTTTTTTTCCCTTCCGCCAGTGGTAGTAGCGGAAGGAAATTTTAGTTTTTAAAAAAAATCCCCCTTCCGCTACTAACACTGGCGGAAGGGATTTTTTTTTTTTTTAAGTTTGATCTGCAGCGTTGGATTATTCGATCGACGGTTATAAATGTGTTAGCTACAAAAGATTCCAGAGCTAACGTTGGACATGGATCAGCCCCCATATATATATATATATATATATATATATATATATATATATATATATATATATATTTGTGTTAGTTGAGAGTCTCTCACAACTAACTTATAATAAATAATAAAATGGATGGTTATAATGAAAAATATCATAATGCGTCTCCGCCACTATTAGAGCGGATTTGTTGTATTCACACCACTAACAAGGGCGGATTTAAGAGTAAACTAAGCCACTACCCTATTAGGGATGACTATGGCTGGTATGAAATAAAATGGACAAGCGCCCGTAATATTGGAGTGGTCATGTAAAAGAAAAAAAAAAGATGCTGGTACAGAGTAGAATGTATTGTTACTCTGATTTAGGGTTTTTTTAGTTTTAGATCGTTATTTTCTTTGTTGCCTCCTCGCCTCTTGGTGTATTGTCTGATCTAGTCTTTAATCTTGGTAGGTTTTCTCAATGTCTGATTTTAATTTTACCAGTGAATTAGATTTTGCATCTATAACTACACAATGTAATTATGAGTCAAATTCCAATTTTGGTAATACTTTCAATCACCACAAAATGATCAACAAAATTATTTTGATAATACAAATGTTTAGGTCAAAATTTTGATTTGGTTGATCAAGATGGAGCTTATTATAAAAGATATACTACAAAAAGTAGGTTTGAGATAAAAATTGAAACTTCCCGTAAGCCTACCAATACAACCAAACTTTGGTCTAGACTTTTTACTTGTAAGAATACAAAAGTTTATTATAGAACATACAAATATTGGAGATGAAAATGTTCAAATATAAAAGGACAAAAGACAGAGAGAATGTGTCAATCATTATATGTGCAAGATTAGAAATATGTTATCCAGGATAAAAGTACCGACAAATGGAGCCTATTGATACTTAATTAGAATCGAGTAGATAAATTTTATCGATTGAAAAATAACTCTGGTGGCTAAAGACTTGATACACTTATTCAATAATACAGCAGTGAGCCCATCAAACATAATGGATGTTTTTGATAGATGTTATGGTAATCGAGAAAATGTTGGGTTTTCGAACGATACATAAGAAATGTGATTCAAGGTTTCTTAAATTGTCCAAATGAAATGATTAATGTGACCAAGACATTACATACATTAAGAAATCTTGAAGTGAATAGTTTAGGTCGGTGCTTTCATAAGAACAAACTTGACGACGAAAATCATTTCTCTTGTAATTGCGTAGATTGATTCTAGAAATTGAATTGCATAAAAGAATTTCGGTGATGTTGTAACATTTGATGCAAGTATAGGAGAAATATATATAAGATGTGTATTGTTCCATTCTCGGGCGTTAATCGTCACTTTGAGTCATTTTTAGTTAATTTTGCACTGGATTAGACCAATGATGTTGGAGTCGGATATTTTTTTCCAATTAGGAATAGGTTGGAGTCATTTTCTGATTTTAAATTTCATTTTTGTCATTTCTAGTATTACATTCACAAAATAAAAAGATTGTATTTTTTGTAGTACTAATATTAATTATTTTATGTTGCAAACTTAGCTGTGCGATGAAATATATGATAGAAGGTCAACAAAAGGACTGGTTGAATACAAGATTTATAATATGCTATACTTAGTGGCTAAACAAAAGATATGTATTATATATCAAAATTTTATGTTTTTATTAGAAAACCCTAAGAGGCTCTCCATTATAAACCCACCTTCTCCACAACATTCCACACACCGCTAAATTCGTCGAAACCAACTTCCATTGTAAAATAGAGTCTCTAATTGCTGTAATATTAACATCCGAGGCACAGTTTACGATTCATCTATTTTATCTATGTTCTAAGGGGTATTTGCTTGTTTCCATTCGTTAAAACATAGTAAATTCATATGACCTTATAAATTCGTTCTGTTTGTTGTGTTAGAACACTAATATTATGTAAATACGTCGCTTTAAATTTCATAATTTTTGGATTTGTATACTGTTCATAATTAATTTCTTGTTAAACAATAAATACTTCTTAAACTGTCAATCATCTGTGTAATGGTTTTGGAAAACTATCAAAATCTCCACTTCATACCAGAAAAAAATGTAGATTTGTGTTTGTTTATTTCTCGAATCATCAAATTATCACTGTTTCCAGTAGTTTTAATTGGATATTATTTATTATAAACATCCAAAAAATTAAAAATAGAACTTTTTCATGTTCCTTAATTTGTGTTGATTCACTAAAGCTTTGAAATCAAAACTTCAGCATTATGAGTTCGGGTTAAAAATGCTTTCATAGTTAGAGAAAGATCGGTGATTTTCTTTAAAATTGTTAAATTGTCTTCTAAACTTGTCCAAGATTTTTCAGAATTATTGGATTAAACTAGTTTTAATTAAGATACTTTGTATATATGAAATTCAAAATTCAAATTCACTTTCTTTTTTGATTCTCTATAAATATCTTGTCATTTAATGTCTTTAGAATTTGCATATATTGAATTTTTTAACTTAAAATCTTTTAGGTAAGTTTACTATTTAGTATTTAATAATAAATATTTCTTATTCCATACTTGTTTCAAATTTCAAATTATCTTTCTTATAAAAAGAAAAAGAAAAAATCTGGAATCTCCATCCATGGAAGTTTTATATTAAAAGTATGAGCACCCAAGCGTATATTAGTGCATTGTTCCTGCAAATGAAATGAAGAGTAAATATAGAGACTAATTATAGTCTGGGCCGCTTTAGTTTAAATTTTAAAGATTATTTATTTTAGCAGTGTAATTTATTTTACCAGGAAATTTGGGGACTGTCTCAAGCCTGAAGCATCTAGGAAAAGCCATGTCAAACTAGATAATTCACTAGGGGTAGAGGGTAATTCAACGAATTCATTTCGGAATGTCTAAGTCTCTTAGGCTGCAGCTGTTAAGGTGTAAATAATTTAACGAGTTCAAACCAAAAACAGAATGAGGTTTATTGTTACATCCATCGAGTTGTAGTTGTTGTAGAGAGCTCAATCTGGAGATGCTCACCGGAAGACTTGTGATGCTCTTGCAATCCCACATTTGCAAATTAACTAGTTGACACAATTCTCCAACTGATGGACTCAATTCCCTTAAGCTTTTACAACCTCCGAACAACAAACTCTCCAGCTTTCTCACCCCTGTGAAGTCTGGGCTAGTTGTCAGACCTTTCAGACCAAGTGAGGTCAAGGATCTTTAAGTTGGGGTAAAATAAAAATACAACATTAATACATTGGCATCGGATGTCGTGGTAACTACAATTTGCAATCTATAATTTACTCAAGTTTTCTATTTCTACCCAAACATAAATTTGAAGCAAAAGCATCCCACATTTTGTTCCTCCAACTAAAACAACACCACATGATCGCAAATTCTGATAATTGATTGAAATGTCGTGAAACTCGGCATTTTTCGTTTGCGAGAACAAAATGGAATGTGCTTGTAACTAATATTTCTATTTGAGTTAAAAATTGAAATTCAGAGTAAAGTATGGATTGCAAATTGTACTTGTTTCAAAAAATAAAATAAATGAATTTAGCTTGCAGACCAAGCAACCCTCCCACAGTTTACTGAGCTTGCTCGCGCATATTTGTAAATACTTTGGGACTGAAACGTCTTTCCTCACCATACTAATTCTAAAACGAGACATTGAATTTTATTTGTTCCCAATCTCTCTTCTAATATTTGGGTGTAAATCACAACCATCTAATATAGTAATTGCCTGTTCACGCGACATTCCAATGAAAATTAGTTCAATATCCAGAAAAAGACACTGCTCTTCTGTATCTAGACCATCATAGCTTATTCTGAGCAGCTTTTGAACATCTTGGTTTGAAATTTTTTGCTATGAGAACTACTCTGCACGAAGTAATTTCACTTTCAAACTGGAACTGAGAAAATAAAAAATACCGGAAAAAAAAGAAAGGAAGGAACTCCAGAAAAAACTGAATGATAATTTGATTTGGGGTCTCTGTTTATAGTCTGAGTACTTTAATTACAAACATTACAAATCTTTCAGTCGTTACAAGAATTAAAGTTACACAAACAAATTGAAACAAAATCCAGGTTGATTGGGCTAATTTTCTTTGTCGGTTGGACCAAGATTTGCACCCCTACACAGGCGCACCGGACATGTGGAGTAAAATATTGTCATTATTATTTAACCCACTGTAAAAGTACTCTAATATAAATAGTAAATTTCATCTCCTCTCATTTTCAATGTAGGATTCTTGTCCCTTAGTTTTAACTCTCTTTTTTTCCAAACACATGAGAAACCAAGTTCTCATTAAAACTTGAGCTCATTTCCAACATATATAAGTAAGAACCTAAGGTCTCAATAGCCAAAGGAAGACCTCCGCAATAAAAAAACAATGTTATCGGAAAGCTCCTCATAATCTTCTAATGGAGTGGTTTGTTTGAATGCATGCAAACTGAAAAGCACCACAGACCCACTGGCATTTAACACATCTACCTTGTACTTATTGTCAACGCCAATGTTATCGAGCACCTGTTGATTTCTTGTAGTTATGATAATTATACATCCGGAACCAAGCCAACTTCTTTCTCCAACTAAAGCTTTTACTTCACTAAAATTGTCCAAATCATCAAAAACAATTAATACTTGTTGAGAATGTAATCCTTCTTTCCTCAAATTAATTCCTCTGCCTGCGATATCAAAGTCAAGATTTTCTAAGTTAAGAATGCTGGAGAGAAGCTTCTTTTGCAGCTTAACTAGGCCATTGGGATTATCTGATTTTTTTCGAATATTTTCAACGAAGTAGCTCCTTCTGAAGGACTTAATTAGTGAATTATAGACAGCTTTTGCGATTGTTGTCTTCCCCACTCCACCAATTATCTGAACTAAATTTGTTCTTTCTTGGCTCAGTAATGAATTTACTTTGGTAACACGTTTGTCCATGCCGACTGGATGATGGGCAACATTCAAGCTTGCATATCTTTTCAGAACACAGCTACCTTCTCCACGATTTTCTGGATTCATGTTGCTTCATTCCCGCAAGTGGTAATTGTTATAGTTGGACATTGCAGCAATTACATCCCTGTACAAAGGTATTATAGTACACAAAAAGAGTAGGAAAAACGGTATTGGACAATTTGCACACAAATACTCTTGGGCACCATATCATTACCCATAGTGAAAATGTTCGTCTCAAATGTATAGCCCTTGTTAACTATAATGGAAAATTACAATCAAAAGAATATTATTTAACCTAGATTTGAGTTTTTGACGAATATTAATGTTGCATGTTTGACTAATTGAAAATTACATGCTCAAATAATAAGCATTTTTTCATAATTTTTAATAAATGTTCAATTAACTAGAAGATACGAAGATTTTAATAAATAATATTAGAAATTAACTAGAAGATAAGAAAATTTTCAAATGTAACTTTTTACGTGTGATAAGTCAAATTTACGTACCTAGAGTTAGGGTTGTGGAATACCCTAACTGTTGAAAAACTTGGACCGCGAACTTAATACTCTTTTCTACCTGCAAGAGAAAATCTTCCAAGAATGGTGGGGTTTCAGCCCTTTGGAAGACCATCGGGTGTGTGTGTTAGTAAGGGCTCAAAAGAAAGAAGCAAAAACTGTATGGAAAAAATTAGTTACCTCATATGCTGTTGTCTAGCCTTTATTTATAAACACCCAGATTATCAGAGTCCTGCATGGATTAGTCTTCCAAGTCCTTATCAGGATGGTTTCCAAATCCTATCAGGATTGCCTTTTCAAATCCTATCGGGATTCTGTTTTCAAAGGGATCTCAATCCTTATCCTTATTTCTGCCCTACCTTAGGTTCATTGAATGTAGACACATCAGCTGTTGTGGGCCTTTCGGGCCTCATTATTACTTATATTATATTTATTGCATTTAGGCTTATTATATATTTTCCTCCATTCCTCGCTTTTTGTCATCCTTCTTTCCAACTTCTTTGACGAGCAACTCTTCCACCACCATATATTTTCCAGCTCAGCCTTGCAGCTCGTTCATTGATGTTGGAGGCTTCTTGGCTAGACTTATCTTTAAATGCTCGTTGGTCGTCCCGTTTGTCAGTGCCACAATTGCAACAGATTGATCTAGGCTTGGAACCTTCAAGGCTTCCTTAGTGAACCGAGAAACATACTCCCTTAGGCTTTCACCTTCTCTCTGTCGTACGTTCATTAAAGAGGCCGAGCTCTTTCTATGCATCTTTCCTCCTATGAATTGGTTGACAAACAATTAGGCAATTTCTGTAAAAGACCCAATTGATGCCAGAGGAAGTTGTCTGTACCACTCTTGAGCAGGACCTTTTAAGGTATGAGGAAACGCCTTACACTTGATGGCATCGAAAGGATTCAAAAGCAAGAGCGTTGCCTCAAAGTGCTGTACGTGAATAGTGGGATCACCCATGCAGTCATATTTTTCTACAACGGGTATCTTAAAATTGTCCGGGAGCGGTTCGTCCATGATGGCTTGAATAAATGGTGGAGCAACTGCCCTATAGACCGCTGCAGATGTGATTGTAGGTTGGGCCAATACACGAACTTCGGGGGCAATCGTGGGCTCACGATATCCTTGACTGGCTAGCCTTTGCTCCAGCCTACGCTGTACTTCCCTTTCAATAGCTTCCTCGGCCTCGTTATTTTGTTGAGGTCGGGAATTTATTGAGGGTTCCCTTCCTTGGACCCTTTCAAACTCCTCCAGTCTATTTTGCAATTGCACAAGACTTGCTAGTATTTCCTCATACCCCTATGGAGGTGGCTGGTTTCTGCGGGCATCTTCCCTTGAGAGATGGCCCCTTGGATCTTCCTGTGGGGTCGGGTCTCGAGTGGCTGACCTTCTCCTCACCAGAGCGTTGCGTAGGTCACGCGAATTTCTGCGCTCATTATCTTCAGTCTCTGAATCGGCATCGTAAGGACCACTATGAGTCCTCGGTGCATTATGCGTTCTTCTTATGGATCTGCGTCCGACCTCTTCATGGGCCGGCTAGGAGTTGATCCCCGCTCCTCTTTCATTCTGTTGTACCTCTTGTTCAGGGGGGGTAGGTATACCCAATTGCCTTTCGGGCATAGATCCTCCTTCTCTCTCACGAGCAATAGAGCGAGTGTTCACCATGACTTTTTGTAAGAGTTTCCCACAGACGGCGCCAATCTGATACGTTAAATTTACGTACCTAGAGTTAGGGTTGTTGAGTACCCTAACTGTTGAAGAACTTCGACCGCGAACTTAATTCTCTTTTCTACCTGCAAGAGAAAATCTTCCAAGAATGGTGGGCCTTCAGCCCTTTGGAAGACCTTCGGGTGTGTGTGTTAGTAAGGGCTCAAAAGAATAAGTAAAAACTGTATGGAAAGAATTACTTACCTCATATGTTGTTGTCTAGCCTCTATTTATAAACACCCAGATTATCAGAGTTCTGCATGAATTAGTCTTCCAAGTCCTTATCAGGATGGTTTCCAAATCCTATCAGGATTGCCTTTTCAAATCTTATCGGGATTCTGTTTTCAAAGGGATCTCAATCCTTATCCTTATTTATGTCCTACCTTAGGTTTATTGAATGTAGACACATCAGTTGTTGTAGGCCTTTCGGGCCTCATTATTACTTATATTATATTTATTGCATTTAGATTTATTATTTTTGGCCCATATCAACGTGGAACGGGAGACTACTACATTCTGCACACAGAAGAACTGTATGTGATATTTTTTGAAAAGAGAGAAATATTTTGAAGGTTAATCAAGATTTGTAAAGGAACAAAAGGAGTAAGTTATTGGTTTGGGTACATCGGCTGTTCTTATTGATTTCAGTTCGGTACGTTATGGGTCTTTGCAGGAATCATCAAGAAATTTAAGTAACTGTTTTTGTACTGTTAATCCCAACTGGCCAGTCCTTTTTAGGGTGCTTGGATGACAGGTCAGTGATGTTTCTTTTAATGCGTAGACCGCTTGTTGGTTTATACTTGATTTTTGAATCTTATTGCGTGTTCCATATGAATGACAGACATAGGAGGTTGTGAGTTAAGCAGATCAAATCTCACGAGGCTGAGAAATAGATGATATTGGGTTAATAGTAAGGGGGATTTCACCGATTCAAAAAGAGACATGAACGAGCTTCTTGATCAAAAACATGGCATAGTGAAAACATAAATCTATTGGTTATATTTTCGGTCCTATTTTTGAATTGCTGAGCTGGTTTTTTCTCTTATATATTTTAGGATATGCTTCTTTGTGTCTGGTTAGGTTGCAATTTTGTTTCTTTGTTGTATTAGTTACGTAATGTCCAAGCAACAAGTATAATTAACTCCCTTGTTTCAACTTATATATTAATAAATTTTAGATTCTAGCGGCGTAAAAAATAAAATAGGCAAAAACTAATTATCCATAGGCCAAAACAAAAGGGACCATATTAGAAGTTGAAAACTAGAAGAAAACAGCAGATACAGAAGCAGAAGCATAAAACAATTTCTAGATAGCAAATTAAGACATACTTGTTTTCCAGAACCCATCCAGAAATCTTTGTAAATTCAATAGCTGTTTTGAAGCTACAACTTTGAAAACGTAAGTCAGATGGTCTTACATTGTAAAAGATAGGAATAACCAACTGTTCTTTCTCACGCTTGCATTCCAGAATCTTTACATCTACATTCGCCATATTTTTCGGAGAAAACTACAATGGAAATCCTTCACCTCTCGATCGCGGCCAGCAGTTCTTCAGAAATATCATCTCCAGGTTGAAGTTCATCTTCATCATGGACGGTTTTGATTCCTGCCTGCACCAAGGCAGTGCGGAATTGATCAGTAAATGTGTTTCGATTATCTCCTCTAAAACTCAAGGAAACGTCGTGTAGGTGAGTATTAGAGAAACTCTCGGGTTACTAGAGGATGCCACATATATATATAGATATATAGAAATGGAACACTAAAAACTCCGGAGAATGATGAATGAAATGGTGAATGATATATATATATAGATATATGTATATATATATATAGATATATGTATGTATGTTGAGAGCACACATTAATAACTCCACTGGCACCAAAGAATATATAGGCCATATGTGAATATAAACCAAAACCAAATAAGCCAAGTAAATCAAACCTTTATTTTATTCGCCTAATCCTAATATATATATATATATATATATATATATAGATGAGATGATTCATAGTTAGGGTTGAAAAAAAATAAATATTTTTTTCAATTCAATCTCTACTGTCCAAGACTAATGTGGTAGACGAGAAAAAATTGCAATGCAAATTTTCATCTTTAGAATATTTCATTCATTATCATTGACAGTTTATTAAAACTCTGAAACACACATCTTTTTTAGTAGTCAATTAGAAGTGCAAGTTTTCAACATTTTTTCCTAACTTATAGTTGCATGGTTATGCGATGTTGACGACGTGAAGTACAAGTTTACGTTAGTGATGTTCATGACAATGTCATTACAAGTATTAAATGAACGAATAACATATTTAGAATTATAATTAAAGTATTATATAAATATACATTTGATTAAGAATTTCAAAAGACTATCAACGGCGATAAAGGAACAAAGAAGCTGATGTAAAAAAAATTGTGATTTACATATGTGAAGTCCTAGACTTTTGTAGATATTAATATAATGTTAAAATATTAATTAAATAAAATTTATGTTACAGTTATGTATTTGTATTTATGTACAAATATTCTTCTATGTATTTTTTAAAATTTTTATTTTATTATTAAACAAAAAATTCTTTCATTTTAAATCGAACCGAATTGTAGAAAATTACTTACAAAAATTAAAAACAAAATAGACTACGATAAATATTTTATACTTCGGCTTTACGTTAAATAATATTTCAAATTATTTTAATTGCTCGAGAAATAAAAATTAACACTTGAACCAAGTCGCGCTCGTATCAAAATAAAATACTCCTCAAATTATTTTGGACGAAGGACGGTGAGCATTCTTATATATATGTGTATATACTCCTCAAATTATTTTGGACGAAGGACGGTGAGCATTCTTATATATATGTGTGTGTGTGTATATATATATATATATATATATATATTAGCATGCTTGTCGTAAGGGTCAAAATTTTATTGTACAATATTATTGATATTAGTATTATTGATATTAGTATTATTATTATTACTGTCTTTTAAGAGGTAGCTATGTAAAGAGAGGTGTGTTGGTAACACACTAACCACACATGTAATACATTTATGAGTTAACACAGTACTCCACCCAACACCTACGTAGAAATTTACTTTGCCAATGAATTTGACATGTCTCCAGAATTAATAGAGCCTTAAAGCTTGTTCATGGTGCTGGACAGGGTACCTCGCCGGCAATTAACTTAAATGGTTAATAAGTAATTATGACTTATTGAACGATTCGTAATTTAATTTTGGTACATATTTTTTTTAAAAAAATTAGCAATTAAATGTAATATATATATATATATATATATATATATATATTCTTAATTGCTTACCGCCGATGTACAATTGATAAACAATCGTAAGAATTTATATACGGGAATACTCAGACATGATGATGTTATCAATAAATATAATTAGAATAAATTACCTTGAATAATTTAAATGAAAAAGGAAATAACTTAATCCTTGCAATACAAGGATCACATGAACCTACTTAACTCCTTAAGCTGGATTAAGGAGAGTTAATCCGCATATATACTTCTTTGTTAAATGAATATAAAAAGATAAATAAATATAAATTGTCAATATTTCACAGTTGATATTATATCCTTGAATAATATATCTATCCTGATAAATATGAATACTTAATAACCAATAACGAGAATGATCGCAAAAAGAAGAAACAAAATTAGAGATAGTAATGCACATTTAAAGATGACAATTATATATATAACTTGGCCTGCTATCGTCAAAAGAAAAGGACTTTTTGTAAAACTTAGTGTCGAATAAAGTTAAGGCAATCTAACAAGTCATAGACCAAAAGACGTTATATGCTTAAGTGGTGTTTCATTTAGTGAGATTACTTGTCAACCTCCTATCAATCAAGAATATGTATCCATTTCAACTGTGTCGGGAATCCACTCACTTGCAGATATTTTAGTAGCATAAAAAAATTCTAGTCGAATCTATTATTATCATCGAGGTGAGTCTTTTTAACTTTAATTTTTATATACACATGAATGATATATACAGGTATATCTAGTACATATCACTTTTGTCAAAACTTCTCTGAAAAAATTCACTTTAAAAAAGTTTTTTCGAAAGATTCATTTTAAAAGTTTCTTGTAAATGGTTTCTAAATTACATAAAAATATTTTAAATTGATTAATATAATTTTTTATGCTAAATTTTCAAAGAAATATACGAATAAACATATATACAGATAATAATTATATGAGTGAATAGTAACCTACGAAGACTAATTAAAAATATATATTAATGAGTAAAAATATGATTAACTATTTTATAGGTAATCTAAGAAATTATGAGGCATACGCTATCGACAAATCGGTGTAAGAGAATTTTTGCTCTTTCACTCATATATTGTGATTTAGTATATTCTTAAAAATTCAGTGTTATAGTTTGGGTTTCCTCTCCTATCTTTGTTTAGACTCAAATTTTGGATATTGATTTTATAATAATACCGAACCATTTCTTATTATGAAGCTGCGCATATTATTGGACATTTTTATTGAACTGCTGACTTTATTGGACATTATTGTTGAACTGTGAATATTATTGAAAATTCCTGTTGTACTAAAAATATTATTAGATTAACCATTCCGTTGAATTATCTACCCTTGAGCAGCTTTTATTATTGGACAATTTGCACATTTCGAACATTGAATTTGAATATTTAATTTTGACTAACGGAATCTATTTGTGTTTAACATTTGCTATAATATTCACTTTCGTTGAATTTCTTTATTTCTCTTTGATAACCTGCTTATTTATGTAAGTTTATCTTATTTATAGTCATGAGATAAGTTGATGTATTATTTCCTTGGCTGAGAGAAAAAGAGTATGATTATCTTTAGCTTGTGCGGTGAAAATAATTAGGTTGAGTTATCTTTGATCATAACAAAAACTTGTGATTCATATGACTGTAACAACAATAAGAAGATTGTGATGGTGTTAAAAGATATAATTCTTTTATATGTCCCTTATTAAATATTTAAATCTGATATTCGTTTGTTCTTAATAATTTATTTTTATTAGCTTTTCATCTTATTTATTTGGAAGCTAAGCTTAATATTTATTCTTCATTATTTTAGTCGCGGTAGTCTTTTACTAGACTATTTGAGCTCACTCTTTTTACTGTTAATCTTTTTTAGGAAATGAGGATGTCATGAAAGTGAAAGAATGATGGTCCAATTTTTGAATATAAAAATAGTATTCTTGATGTAAAATATTGAGAATAAAATTAGAAAACACATTATATTTTATCTATTGTTGGAGTATTTTATGTATTTTGTTTATTTTTATGAATAAATTATAGTATGTTAATGTAAATGTATTTCGTTTTGGTGACTTAAATTAGGTTCAGAAAATCCAATTTCAAGTGCGTCACACTATAACTATTTAAAAGTAAAAGAAAATTGACAGTTACATCAATAAATAGTTTATATTGTTACAAGTTCATGCCAGACATCACCAAATACTGTGCCATGATAATTTATTTACTTGTATTTTTAGATACTCTCAGTCTATCAAGTTGGAAATACGTGAAACATTGTAAAAATAAAAAATAAAAAGCTCCAGCTTATTTTATAAATAAAGGGCCCACCCTATTTCGCTTAATCCCACATGTACATATTTCCCCGTTCTAACCCATTACTAAGAAAAAAAAATTCTCTTGACTTTGAACTTTCTACAATTACTAAGAAAAAAGTTCATTTGTTAAATTCCAAACACGTGTCTGGACTACGCTAATAGTTGAGTAACACACTTTATACTAATAGGTTGAGTAGTACAACTGAACGAACTGGACGTATTTGTATGTATCTATTATTTTTAAAAAAATAACATTTAGACGTTTAATAAATTTTAATTTTATATATTTAATTAAGAATTAAATATATAAATAATAAAATTTTCTCATTAAATTTGGTATAAATATTCAATTAAAAATAAGATAAGAAAATTATAATAACAACTTTTAAAAAATATAGCTTTAAAACAAAAATATTATGCAAATATTGCACTTCTTTTGCAAGAAATTTTTTTTTAATTTATTTTTTTGAACAGGCAGAGTATTTTTATCGGATTTTTCCAAGTCAAACTCAATATAATTTGGTAGACCATGCGATTGAATATATATATATATATATATATATATATATATATTTTTTTTTTTTTTTTGTCCTGAATTGCTTTATCTATTTAATCTGCTTTGAAATATTTAAATTTCTTCGTCGTACTTTGACAAGCCTAACCTTTCATCATTGTGTGGAACAAAAAAGACTAGTTTGTCTTTTCGGCGTACATTACGAGGTTTTTTTAAAAATTATTGAGTATATATGTGTTATTTTTAAAATTTTTATTAATTTTTGTTGTATTAAATACGGAATTAATGTTTTATATTATTGCGTAAAATATCATTACTTTTTATTTATAAACTCAAAAACTAATGAGTGTATTTCACTTTTTAAAATATAAGCTATTTAATATTTTCAATCTTCTAATTTTTTGTATTTTTTAAATTGAATTAGAGCAGATTACCCGCCTATTTAGAGGTAAATTTTCAAAATTGAAATGGTGTCAATTAACGAGATTATTTAGAAATAAAATCAATTAGCACTATTTGAAATTGATTGAATATATATCTTCGAAAAGTTTTATCGGATTTTTTTATAGAGTCAAAAACTCAATGTAATTTGCTCAACCATCTGTCTTAAATATCTTTGCTAGTTTTTTTTTTTACTGAATAGCTTAGTCCATTTAGTCTGCTTTGGAAAATTTAACTTTCTTGGTCGTACTTTGACAAGTCTAACCTAATATCCTTTCAGACATTGTATGTGACAAGAAAGATGGCCAATCTCAAATTGATTTGCAATTCTAAATTTCTTACAAGGATCTCAGTTCAGTAGATTCCAAATGAGGTTGTATTTTCTACTTTCATTTGTTACAAAATTATATATATATTTTAATCGTTCTAATTAAACGATAGTATATTAAATTATTAAAAAATAATAATTATTCTAATTAAATGATAGTATATTAAATTATTAAAAAATATTGATGTAAATGATGTTGTGATAAAAATTTTGTTTTAACCTTAACATTATAAAAGTTACATAAAACATAATCAACTAAACTGATATTAATTTAAAATTCAATATCCCATTATTTAACTCAAAAACTAAAATTGTATGTCTAATTTTGGAAGCAATATTAATATAATTTATTTACATTTAATGTTTATTTTAGTTTGCTTTAAATTAATACAATATATTGAATAAAACAGTCACCTACTCCATGACTAAATATATGAACGGACATCGGAGTATAAATCAAATTAAATGGTTTGCGATTCGCACGGATTCGATTAAAAAATTAATCGACTCACTTTACATTTGATACAAAAATAAGCTAAACTTGATATTCAATCTATAATTTAGTAAGCTAAATGAGTAGAATCTGAACATATTAATATTTGTTCGATTTTACTCGTACGTAATTCGAATCATCTCTTTAAACGTACTAAAATATCATAATATATATTAAAAAATATATAATCAATTATATTTTAATAATACATTTGAATATTAGATGTATTATATAAGTTATTCTAAAAATAATGTTTATAAGTGAAATGAATTATTGTATATAATTTTTATCCTAAAAGAAATAAAAAAATTACATTACTATGAAAATTTCACTAAAATTACGTGCTCCTCAATAGTTTTGTATTTGACTTAAAATTCGATTAAATTACTATTTGAACACTAAAATTTCATTCGACTAAATACTCGGATTTGAGTACGGTATCAAAAAAATTTAAATAAAATCTTAGCGCAATAATATTGGCTCAAATTCAATTTGTTTTCACTCCCAATGACATAAAACATGTCAAATAAATCCAGGATTGGAAAAATACCCCTTAATTTAGAAGGTGATCTAATTTATTCGTCATCTACTATATACACCATTCCATTTGATTGAAAATGATATAATTTTTAGGGAAAAAAATTAAATTTTAAATTTGTAGTCATGTATACTTTTTAAGATAAATAATTTATTATTTTTTCCAAAATTATTGCATGTCCTTAGTGCGGTGAGCGCCGGGATGAGCAAGTTAACGACAAAGCTAGACAACATCTTTGAGGATATCATCTGTGAGAAACTGAGCTAAATTATCAAAAACAAACATGTGTGTATTTTGTTAAATTCCAAAAACACATGTCTGGACTATACTACTACTTGAGTAATACAGTTCATACTAATAGGTTGAACATATACAACTGAACGAACTGGACATATTTGTATGTATACACAATTTTCGTTTGATCAGTAAAAAATACAATATTTAAACTTTTAAAATATATTAGTTTTGGATGTTTCACCAAAATTAAATGTTATCAATGTTCAATTACACATAAGATAAGAAGATTGTAATAATAACTTTTAAAAAATATATCACTAAAAAGAAAATATCAAATATTATACTTTCTTTTGAAAAAATTTTATTTTCAAAGGTTTCTCTTTTTTTTAAACAACCAGAGTAGTTTTGTCGGATATTTCCAAGTAAAACTCAATATAATTTGGTCGACCATGCCATTGAATATCTATGTATCTTTTTTGAAATATCTATGTGAATCTAAAAAGGCTAGTTTGTCTTTCGGCGTACATTACGAGGTTTTTTTCAAAAATCGATTAAAATTATTGAGTTTATATTTATTACTTTAAATTTTTTTGTATTAAATACGGAATTAATGTTTTATATTATTGTAAAATATTATTACTTTTTAGTTATAAACTCGAAAACTAATGAGTGTATTTCACTTTTTAAAGAGCGATTTAATAATTTATTATTGAATTTATTTTTATATTTTCAATCTTCTAATTTATTGTAATTATTTGTATTTTTTAAATTGAATCAGAGCCGATTACATGCTTATTTAGGGGTAAATTTTCAAAATTAAAATGGTGTCAATTTACGAGATTACTTAGAAATAAAATCAATTAGCACTATTTGAAATTGATTGAATATATATCTTCGAAAAGTTTTATCGGATTTTTTTATAGAGTCAAAAACTCAATGTAATTTGCTCAACCATCTGTCTTAAATATCTTTGCTATTTTATTTTTTTTTACTGAATAGCTTAGTCCATTTAGTCTGCTTTGGAAAATTTAACTTTCTTGGTCGTGCTTTGACAAGTCTAATATCCGTTCATACATTGTATTTAACAAGAAAGATGGCACAATCTCAAATTGATTTGCAATTCTAAATTTCTCACAAAAATCTCAGTTCAGTATATTCCAAATGAGGTAATATTTTCTGCTCCATTCATTTCAAAATTATATATACATATTAATTGTTCTAATTAAATAATAATATATTAAATTATTAAAAAATATTGATGTAAATGATATTGTGATAAAAAAATTTAATATTTTTTTAATAAGCCACGATTGGAAAAATAATCCTTAATTTAAAAGGTGATCTAACTTAGTCGCGATCTATTATATACTCCATCCAATATAAAATCTTAGAATTGTCAGAAATTTTTCTTAACATTTAATATTGCTAGTCATGTTTAATATATTTCCAAAATTAACTTTAATATCCCTCATCTTTCCAAGCTGGAGTTCCCACAAAGGAAATTAATTTTATAACTTCTATCTCATCTAGTTGAATTTTTGATAAAAGAGTAAAATCAGATTTTATATTAATATGTCTTATTCAATGTAACAGATATTGAACTTCTTGATATATATTTTGTGTAAAAAATTTATTAAAGGATGATATATTAAATTAATAAAAAAATATCGATATAAATGATGTTGTGATAAAATTTTTGTTTTAAACCTTAACATTATAAAAGTTACATAAAATATAATCAACTAAATTGACATTAATTTAAAATTCAATATCCTGTCATTTAACTCAGAAATTCAAATTGCATGACTAATTTTAGAACGAATATTAGTATAATTTACTTCCATTTCATGTTTATCTTAGTTTGCATTAAATTACTACAATATATTGAATAAAACTGTATTACTCTTATCATAAAAGAAATAAAAAATTGTATTACTATTAATGTGCTTCTCAATAATTTGTATTCAATTTGAATTCGATTAGAATACAATCTATAAACTAAAATTTCATTAAATACTCAAATTTGAGTTCGTGTATTGAGAAAATTTTGAAAAAAATCTTAGCACACTAATATTCGCTCAAATTCAATTTGTTTCACTCCCAATGACATATAACATGTCACAATAATTTTTTAACAAGTCAGGATTGGAAAAATACTCCTTAATTTAAAAGGTGATCTAACTTAGTCGTTATCTATTATATACTCCATCCGATTTAAAATCATAGAATTTTCAGAAAAAAGTTTTAAATTTGATATTACTAGTCATGTTTAATATTTTTCCAAAATTGGAGTTCCCACCAATGAAATTAATTTTATAACTTCTCTCTTATGCAGTTGAATTTCTGATAAAAGGGTAAAATCATATTTTATATTAATATGTGTTATTCAATGTAACTGAACTTCTTGATGTATGTTTTGTATAAAAAATTTATTATTATGAAGAGGAGGATGCATAATTTAATAGTTTCAAAATTAAACATATTCAATATTCTCCTAATGTACTCGAGGCAGGTAAGACTTTGTTATGACAAATAACGCTAAATCGTATAAATTCTAGAAGTCTTATTTATAGAAGTAGAAATTACTCTTAATGTGGTGCGTAGTTAAGTGAACCTGAAGGAATTGCACAGGCACATGTGGTTTATATTTTGGGAAGAGAATAAGACAAAATGAAATCACGTGCAATTAATAGGTTATATCAATTTTTGGTTATTGTACAAAATTTTCAGTTGTAAATTGATATCCAAAATGAAAAATTAATATATTATGCAATGGGGTTTCATTAACAAACTTAATATTCTACTGAATTCTAGTGTTTCATAAAATTATGTGCATAAAGTTTCCTATTCACTCCGTTCGCATATACACACGTTACACGAAATTTATGTTATAATTAAGATAATCATTTGTAAGTAAATGGGAATATGGTAATTATCTAATTTAACATTTTTTAAAAATTGTATTAATTTAAGAATAATTTTAACTAAATAATTAGGTAGGGTTATTTTAGGAATAATATTAAAATGAGTATATTGGAAATATAAAATAACATCTAACTATGAACAAAAACTTTATTCTATAAAATCAGGTAAATATGAACAGAGAGAGTATGTAACAAGATTATCTACAACAGATTCTCTAATATACAGTATAAAATAATAAAATAACACTATTTTAAATTTTTATTATTTACATTTGTTAGTTCTTTATTTAAGAGAAAATATATTATTATAGATTAATATATATAATATAATATTAAAATATCAATACATATAAATATTGTATTAAGTATAGTATAAATCATAATTTAATATATTATATCATATATATTAATATATATAATTTATTATATTCACTCCATTCGAGTCCATTTGTAACACTTTTTTTTTAGATATCACATTAATTTCTAACTTTACCTTTTATGAAAAGTTTCATCTTTTAATTTATCCAAATTATCCTTCCATCGTCTGTTTTATGTCAAATCACTCTATTTAAATCACTTTATTTTTTTAATATATTTTACTCATTTAATTCATTTTTCATCACTCATTTTGGAGGACAATTTAGATATTTTCATCAAAACATTACTTTTTTCTTCATAATTGTGCAAAGTCAATTGTTACAAATGGGAGGGAATCGGAGGGAGTAATACATTAGTTTTTTTTTATTATAACATATTAATATATTATATATGATATACTATATAATATATAATATATGTCACATTTATATATAATAATCATAATATAAATTAATTTTTATATAATATATAATAAATTATAATAGTATATTCATTAATATTTTATATTAATGTATTAATTAATCACTATAATATATAGTATTAATCAATATAAATATTAAATTAACATATAATATTTTAATGTAAATAATATGTATATATAGATATATTGATATATTTTGCAAAGTAGGATTATAAAATAATATAAATATAATAAAATAAAATAATATTATAATTTTAATAAATTTGAATATCGATAGCATAAATTTAAAAATTTACTGTTTATAATTATTAAACTAATTTTAAAATAGGCACATCTTATTTTCTTTTTCACATTGGATTAAGTTTCTCTTGCTCTGACGTGTAAAGTGGTTTGCAAGGTTTTAAGTTAGCGGAACTAGTGAGCAATTTGATATTACAGGTTATTTAGAAATAAACTTCTTTTTAATAGGTAGATCAGTTGCCACATTTAAACTAATAGATTAATTTTAAATCCCCTATGACCAAATAACCATAAGTTTTATTAAATTATACCATATCTAGAGTGCTATAAGAGTTTTGCTCAATAGATAAGTCTTAATCTATTACTACTTGTAAGCGAGTAGAGCGAGTTTATTTTTAGGAGTTGTAATATAATATAGGAAATTATATTATATAATAAATTATGTTTGCTATTAAAAAAGTAACTCCACAAGTGGACTCGTTTTAAAATAATTGGTACTAATACATGTAAAAAAATCTAGAATAACAAATATAAAAAGTATAGAGAGTTTTAAATTTAATTTTTTTAAAAACTTGATCATACGGTAGCTCATTTACTTATTTTAACACAAATGAAGTATCACAACATATTAAAATAAATAAAGTAATCAAATGAGAAAAACATTTATATATATTATAAAAAGAATAACAATTATTGCAAAACATAAAAAATAACCAAATACCGAAAAGAATTCCGAACATATGTCTGGACCACACTACTAGTTGACTAATACACGTGATATTAATACCTCGAGCATATACGACCGAATGAACCGGAGATATATATTTGTATGTATATATTTGATTTGTTTCACAAAAATAGTAATATTTAAATTTTTAATAAATTTTAATTTTATATCTTTAACTAATAATTTAATGTATAAATAATAAATTATTCTTAAATTTTATTAATATAAGATTAAAAGATTGTAATAACAAATTTTATAAAATATAACATTAAAATAAAAAAATTATAGTAATGTTTTTATTTTTTTGGAACGGAGTGAGTAACATGTAGCAATATCGGTGAGAAAAAGAAAAGAAAAAACATGCTGAATTCATCTAATAAAATTTACATTTTTGCTGATAAAAAAGACAAAGAAAGAAACATGCAGCAATATTGTAAAGAAGGAAATCAATATAAGTGAATTTCCAATACGCTAATAACTTGTTAAATTGTAGAGAATCAGCAATGGAAGAGAGATGAACAACTGAAATAATAACTTGTACTTACCTATAAATATCTACTCCTTGAAATGAGAATTGCAAGAACATTCCTACTGCTCCGTCTCTTCTAATTAATGGAGCTCCACTTCTCCTTCTCCCACCTCACTTTTTTAGTGGCCTTCCTCTTGTTCTTGTACAGCTTAGCCAAAGAAGTAACAAAATCCACATCACATGGTAGTAATAATAAAAAGCTACCACCAGGGCCATGGAAGCTACCTTTTATTGGAAACCTTCTGCAGTTAACTGGTGCATTACCACATCATGCTTTAAGAGACTTGGCCAAAAAACATGGAGGTCTCATGCATCTAAAACTTGGTGAAATTTCTGCACTTGTCATCTCATCATCGCGGATGGCCCAAGAGGTGATGAAAACACATGATGTTTCATTTGCTAGCAGGCCAAAACTAGTCTCCTCAGACATTCTGACTTACAATTACAAGGACATGGCCTTCTGTCCCTATGGTGATTACTGGAAGGAGATACGAAAATTCTGTACCATGGAACTCTTTAGTGCCAAACGTGTCAAGTCATTTCAGCATATCCGAGATGATGAGGTTTTGCAAATGATTGAATCTGTTCGGTCTGAATCAAAAACATCATCAGCTGTTAATCTTTCTGAAAAGATCTACTCGTTGATGAACCGGATCACGTGTAGAGTCACAACAGGAACGAACTGCAAGCAGCAAGACAAACTGGTGGAACTAATGAACGAGTTCACATCTATAACAGCAGGTCTTGGTGTTGCTGATATGTTCCCTTCATTCAAATTGCTTCATGTCCTTAGTGGGGTGAGTGCCAAGATGTACAAGTTGATTGGGAAGCTAGACAAGATCTTTGAGGATATCATCAGTGAGAAACTGGGCAAAACCACCAAAAACAAAGATAATGGTGACCCCGACCATTATCAGGATGATTTGCTTGGTCTTCTGCTAAGACAACAAGTGCGAAGCTCCCTCAAGTTTTCTATAACATCAAACAACATCAAAGCCATTCTTGTGGTTAGTTGCCTAAATTTATGCATGCAGTCTATATACATCACTACTAAAATTTGATGTTATCATTCCTGATATAAATAGAATATGTTACACAGTACAACATATCACAAATTATGTCCATCACAAACGTTATTCTTTTAGCATTTCCGTCCTACTATTTAAATCGATCGCAGATAAGAGACAATGAAGCAGTGTATTCGGTTGGCCTTTAATTATTTACTTCAAAGATGAATTAAATAAAAATAACATTGATGTCGATCATACAGGATGTTCTCACAGCTGGAACTGATACATCTTCAATAACAATTGAATGGGCAATGTCAGAACTGATCAGAAAACCAAAAACACTGAAAAAGGCACAAGAAGAAGTGAGAGACTCTGTTAAGGGGAAAACGAGAGTTCAACAAAATGATATTCAAGGAATGACATACCTAAAGCAAGTGATCAAAGAAACTATGCGTTTGCACCCACCAGTTCCAATGTTGCTCCCAAGAGAATGCATTCAAGAATGTCAGATTGATGGATACAACATACCTGTCAAAACAATGGTCATCGTCAATGCGTGGGCGATTGGGAGGGATCCAAATTATTGGGATGATGCAGAGGAATTTAAACCCGAGAGATTCGACAACATGTCCGTTGATGATCTAAATGGTACTAACTTCAACATTCTCCCATTTGGGGCTGGAAGAAGAGTTTGTCCTGGAATCACGTTTGGTTTAGCAAGTGTTGGGCTTGCTCTTGCCGAACTACTCTACCACTTTGACTGGAAACTCCCAAATGGAATGAAACCGGAAGATCTCGACATGACCGAAACTTTTGGATCCACTACTCCAAGAAAACACCCTTTGCTTTTAGCTGCACAACCACGTACTCCATTAAGAGATGCACTGTGAATGGGACTGAGGGAATAACTCTACCTTCATTACTAAATAATTTCCCGTTCAGGCAATGTATTCTTAACCCTTCTATGTTCTCATTTGTAGCCTTATAAATAAAATTTATTTACTTTCTTGTAGTACCAGTAGAACTTTTTTCCTTTTCAAGATATCTTTTTCACTCATCTCTCATCTCTATCTCTATTGCATAATTCCAATAAGAGGGTAATGGTGTCATGTATCATTAATCAACATTTCTAATCATTGAGTTAGACTTGTAATTGCATTTGTTAATCAATCTCCAGAAACATTAAACAACTAATGTAAAAGGGAATGGGAGGAGAATATCTCAACAAGAAGTAGTTGTGGAAATCAGTTATCCCAAGTGAACCTAGAGGAGAATGAGACACAAAATTGATAAGGAACTTTCAAATTGAAAGAAAACGGGAAACAAAAACTTAATGCTTTATCTAGTGTTGATGATTGAGACGTAAATTGCAAACTACGGTAAGTTGGAAGGATCTATATATGCCATCTCACTTGATTGTCAATGGGGTCCTTCTGCAATAGAATTGCCTCGTCTTCGTTCTAACAAGATTTTCCCCTTACCTTGATCTTTCATAGATATTTGAAGATGATGAAGAATTAGGTTAGACTTGGGTCTTTCTTCTACTTTGTTTTCTGTTAGTTTCCCCTACTCAAAAACTGATTTTGACTTAATTATGTTTTTCATTTGGGTTTTTGTGGATATGGCGTAGTAGTGTTTGCTTGTTCTTTTTTGGATGAATGTGGAGATTTCCTTCAAGTTCTCATGTCGGCACCACATGTATTAGCATGTTTGATTCTTTATTAGGATTAATAATAATCTTGTCTCTTTAATTATTATGGTGACTTTGTTTTAACTTTCACTATGTATAAATATATACTCCATCCATGTCAAAAATAATGGCTTAATTCATATTTTTTACGTATTTTTAAGTATAAATTTGTACACCAACTGAATAAGGTACTGTAGAGAATTTCTTTTGTCTTGTCCAATAAGTCATGTACATTTTTCTATGGAGGAGTTAGCACAACTTTCCAAAATTAGACATTTAATGAAAGTTGATTATTTAGTAGAGTGAGAAAAATTAGTTAACTTTACGCATTAGATACATGTAAGGTTAGTTTTGGTACTTTATATAAATTTTGTTAGGTTAGTTTTGGTACATTATATAAATTTTAAATAGCAATTAGTAATTTTGTGCTCGAATATAAATTTGATGAGATAAAGGGAGTACATGTTACTGTCTTATTTAATATAATAAAAATTATAAAACAAAAATATAATAAATCCGTGAAGATCTTTTTATTATTATATGAACATTAATATTATCAAATTGAAAATTTTTAAAAAATACATAATTACATGTACTTGATAATACATATCTATTCGTGGATATGCATGCAGCTGCCCGATTACTGATTATCAGAAATTGCCACTTTCATTAGCGACTAAAGGCCGTCGTAAACTTTTGCAACACATCGAATTAACGACAGTACAAACCATTTGAACTTTAAGAATTATTTCAAAGTTCATTTATAACTCCAGATTTTGTGAGTAGTGCATTGAACTCATATTATCATTTGAAGTAAAAATGTATTCTATTTTGAACAATAAGATCATCTAATGATCAACTAAATATATGTACCCGGAGGTACTATTTTGTAAATTTGATGATGTTATTTGTATGAAGCAACTAATATATTAAATTAAATTGCATTAATTAGATTTGAGAAATAAGAAATGCATGATGGCATTATATTATTTACGTGAGATGTTAGTATAATATTATATGATTTGAAATATTCAAGTTTGTGAAAATTAAGTATTAAATGTGACATACGTTATAAGAAGACTACATTGAATTTGTTTTTATTTGGGAAAACTTTTTTAACGGTTCGTGAATTATATTAGTTTTGTGCATTTGATCTCCAAACTTTTTTTGTAACTTATTTGGTGTACAAACTTTTTAAAATTTGCACAATTAGTAAATTTCGACAATATTTCATTAAATCTGACAAAAAATGCATTAATGCGAGTCATAAATTTAATTTTTAGTCTTTATTTTATTGGAAAATTATCTTTGAATGTTTTTGACCAAATTTGCAAAGTTTATATAACTCAAAAATAGCCGAAAAGAAAATTTACATATGACGTAAACCAACCATTTCATTCTATCAAAATTACATGTGTGATTCGCATGAATATATTCTCTATCAGATTGAATGAGTGATTGATAAAATTTTCTAATTGCGCATGTTTTAAAAAGTTTGTGTATCAATCAAGTTGCGAAAAAAGTTCGGGAACTAAATGTACAAAACTGATATAGTTTAGAGACCGTGAAAGATATTTTCCCTTTTAATTTTATTTTTATTTTTTGGGTATCATTTTATAATTTTAAATGATAATAGTTGTGAAAGGGCCCAAGAATTTTTTTTAGCAAGATTTGTTGATGTATGTATACATATAGTGTTACATACACGTACCGTAAATGATAAAATGATGTACTGATATTAAAATACATACATTATTATTGGTATGGATAATTAAACGTATTGAAATAAGATGCGTAGCTGATTAATATCTGATTAGTCAATGAAGGGGGAGTGATCTACAATTTGCTTAACTCTTAATTCAAAATTTATTAGACAATAAGTATTACTCTAATCGAAAACAAAAGGGAAATCTCTTCGACCGTCACCAAATTATATCAGTTTTGCACATTTGGTTTCCGAATTTTTTCGTAACTTATTTGGTACGCAAACCTTTTAAAACATGCACAATCAATAAATTTCAAGAATTACTCGTTAAATCTAATAGAAAATATACTCATGCGAATTACACATGTAATTTTCAAAAAATAAAATGATCGGTTTATATCATATATAAACTTTTTTTTCGACTGTTTTTGAGTTATTTCAATTTTGCAAATTTGGTCAGGAACTTTTAAAGATAACTTTTTAATAAAATAATAACTAAAAATTAAATGTATGACTCACATTAGTATATTTTTTGTCAGATTTAATGAGATATTGACAAAATTTACTGATTACGCATGTTTTAAAAAGTTTATGTATCAAATAAGATGTGAAAAACGTTTAGGGACCTGTTAGGTCCCAAAGGGTAAAAATACTAGAAGTGGGGGTTGAATAGTATTTTTCAAAATTAAGTTTTGCTTAGAAAACTTTACAGATTTAAAACACTTCTTGCTTATAAAGGAGTTTCTTATGTTTAGAAAAAGTTTAGCAGCGGAATTAGTTTAAGCAAAGTACCCCTTAGATTTTGTAGCAAAGATTAATGACTAGAAATAGTAAAAATAGTAAGTCTTGGCTAAGAGAGTTCAGCAAAGTCCAAATCAAAGCACAAATAAAACAAATAAGTAATATGAAAGATAAGCAGGAGTAGAGATAGAATTTTTATAGTGGTTCGGACTAAACCTACTCCACTCTTCTTCTCTTTTACTTGAGAAGGCTATCACTAGAACTTTGTTCACACAGAACAATCAGCAGGTGTGTTCACATAGAAAAATCTGCTGGAGGACACTTAGTCCAATTTACAATAGGTCACTTAGACCAACTTAGTCACACAGACTCTAAGTAGACTTGAGAAAATCTTGCTCGCTATCTTCAAGTAGATTGCTCTTTAGTTGAGCAAATTGATAGCACTTGTTCAAACTTTATGATGTCTTGCTGAAATCTGTAATATGTCAGAGATTGTTCAGTTGGAGGTAGTTGTTGTTAATCATAAATGAAATTTATGACTCCTATTTATACTTCTCCAAAAAAATCTATCCGTTAGAAATTTGAAATAGATCCGTTGGAGTGCACTGTCCTTGATGTGACTTGTACCTTTACAACAGTCCTTACTTAGTTCAAAAAGTTAGCCGTTATACTGTCTTCTAGTGTCTTTCAGAAGAGTTTCCTAGAAGTTGACTAAGCAGGGGTTAAGATAACTTTTCTGACAATCTTGACTTTGATAAGCAAAGGATCTTGCTTACTAAGGTCCTTGCTTATTTCCATTCTAAGCAGGACTATACTTGGAAAATTCTTCATGTCTTCAGAATCCTTCATAGCAGGCTTATCAAATCAGCATAATTCACTGGTGATCAAAACTCCTTGCTTAACTACAAGTTATATCCACCTAACATGTTGGATATTTTTCTAAGTCCTTTTACAACATTTAAGCAAGGACTATATTACATCATCAATTCTTATATACTAAATAATGAATAAACGTTTAAGTAAAGATTATATAAGCAGGGGTGCAACAACAATCTCCCCCTAATTGATGATGTCAAAACGAGTTATTTTGATCACCACAACAAGAACCAAAGAGAATTTCATTTTATTTCAGAATGTTCAACAAATACAAGATAAAATGAAATTACAAAAATAAAATTACAATTATACATCATTAGCAGGTTCTTCTGAACTTTGCTGATCTTCGCCCTTACCAAACTTCAGTAGGTCTTGCCATCACCTTTCCTCTGCTGCCTTTTTTTCTCTTTTCCTTGCCTCCTTTTCTTCTTTCCTCTTCTGCATCCTTTCTTTCTTTCTGTCATACTCCAGCTGCATTTCATGTACCCTAAGTCACTTCATTTCCACCTCGTACTGCTTGATTCTTGATTCTGATTCCTTGATGCTTGCTATCAACTTGAGGCTTTCAGCAGGCCCTTACTTCATTGATATGATATCAGCTTCTTCAAGGGCCTTCTGAAGTCTCATGTACGGGGATGGATTCATAATTTGGACAGCAGACTCGGGAATATGTTTGGGAAGTCTCATTCTTCTTAGTACTGCAATTAGAGCAGCAGCAGTAGTAGTTTCAGCAGGAAGATCAACAGAGGTTGGAATAAGAGGTACTTCTTGCTGTGCCTCATGACCTCTCTCCCCCTTTTTGATATCATCGGCCATGATAGGGAGGAAGTCAATCAGCTTATTCAACGTTTGCTGATGTTTTTCAAGTTTATGCTCCATCTTGGTCAGTCTGGAGGCTAAGGCAGAATCAGCAGAGGAGGCTTCAGTAATGTTGTCAGCAGGAAGTTTTGCTAAAACTTGTGCTAGTTGGGCTTCGAGTTTAGCAAGCTTCTGTGAAGTAGGAGAAACCTTGCTGACAACAGGTTGAGGGTCAGATCCAGTAGGTTCTTCAGAATGTGCCTCTTCTTCTGCAGGAGTGTCCTTGAGCTCCCCCTCAATTGCTAGCATCTCAGCAGACGATTCAGCAGGAGTGGGCTCCCCCTCGGTTAGTACCCTTGCTAGAGAGATATGGCTGGGGCCTTCTTAGATGTTCTCAGCAAGGTACGTCTCGGGATCCAAGCCAGCTGCAAGAGCATCTTCGATCAGCAGTGCCTTGATGAGTTCCTCTGATTGGGTTTGCTTTCCCTTGCCTTTGCTCTTGACAGCAGCATGTTTTCTTCTGAAAGGAAGGGTCGGGTCAGCAGGTGAATGGATAGCAAAGCCAGGGAGGATGAGTCTTCGAGCAGTAGAGGGTTTGGGGGACACTGCTGATCTATCAATTTCACCAGTGAAGTAAGAGGGAGGAGGATTAGCTTTATTCGCAGCATGGATTGCAATCTCCACTTCAGCAGGTCCTGTTACAGAGTCTGGAGTGTCAACAGACTCGGTCTCCGTAAGCTCCAGGACTTTAGTAGGAGTGGCAGGCTCTGCTGCTGAAGTTTCAGCAGGGATTGGTTCGTCAGCAGTAGCCGCCACCCTTGTGATCTCGTCTATCTCCTTGAAGAGTTCAGTGGAAGAGCTCTTCTGATCATCAGTAGGAGTAGGGGACGAGTCAGCAGGGATGTAGTTGTTGATTTCATCAAAGATTTCATCCCCTGCTGACTCGGGTGAGAGAGGAACAACTGTGGGGATATTTTCTTCAGAGGGAGGCTCCACATTAGATCCTCAAGTAGCAATGGCTTCAGCAGCAAAATCTTCATCATAGAGCTCTATGTAGAACTCATAGATTTCCCTCTCCTCCTCAGTCAAGGTCGAGAGATCAAATTCAGCAGGCGTTGCCTTGGATTTCTTTTTGGGCCTCTGAATTTGACGTACTGATCGCCTCTTTTTACCGGGTTGAACAGCAGGGATGCGTTCGTCACTTCTAGCATTGGGGGTTAAAGATGTTTGCCCTTGGGACTCTGCTGATCCCTTGGCTCTTCTTTCAGCAGCCGCTTTTGCTAGAGCACCAAGGTTGCGCCCATAATTTTTCAGCAGGGATGGAGTGATTACTTTGCTGCTGATCAGCTTCTTGGCCTGGGTCCCTGCTGGGAAGTTTGCTCCAAGTATTCCCTTGATTAGCAGGGACATGGTTCATCCATGACGAATCTTCGTCTTCCTCTTGCTGGAGAATGATTCAGCAAGGACATCAAAAAATATTTGAGCCCAGTTGATTGGCTCTCCGGATTTCAGCAGGGAGACAATAGAGATAACCCTTGCTGATGCCTCGTCCTGTGAGGTGAACTTACACAGCAAGGTCTTGTGTAGAATATCCATCAGAAAGACCCATTTTCTGGGGAAGTCCTTCCTCTTCTTGCTGGCATGGGTCTTGACATAGCCCAGCTCAGCAAGTACAGTATAGGTGACAGTGGGTGGAGTCAGCAGACCCACACTTGGCATCTGTAGAACTCGGGCGATGCTTGTTGGAGTGATGAGGACTAGCTGCCTATTTACTCGTCCGATGATGCTGTGGTCTCGGACTTGTATTGCTGAGCAGAACTCTCTGATTACTTCCCCATATATGGGAGTATCAGCAGAGATTACATAGCGTACCCCGCTGTTCCTCAGCAGGGTTATAACTTTGGTGATTTCAGCATCTTCAATATCAACAAAGGAATCTAAGTCAATGATAGACTCAGACTCGATTTTATCTAACCAGTTAGCCATATCTGCTGATGTTGATCGGAAAAAGTTGTCGGAGAAGGTTTACGGCGGATTTCAGAAGGGTTTACAGAGTGATTATAGAGAGATCAGAGCTGTGGTTTCAGTAAAAAATTTGAGAAGGGTTAAAAAGAGTTTATATAGGAGGTAAAAGAAGTTGAAGGGTTTAGAGAGTGGTAACTGTTTTGAGAAGGTGAAGAGTTAGTGGGAGAAAAATATGGGTAGTGATGAGAATTAATTACTGAAGTGATAGCAGCCGTAAAAGATTATGGGGCAGAGTGACATTTAATGTGGAGAGAGAAAATTTACTACTAGGTATGATTATCTATTTTTCCGGCGGTAATGGTGGAAGTGAGCAGACTTGCTATAGCAATCCTTTGCTGATGTGGAAAGATAGAGAGATAAGTCAGAAGGGATAGCATCCTTGCTGATTTTATGGCTTCCTCTTGAGGCATATATCAACAGGGTCTTATAAGCAACAGTCAACTCTTGCTCATTTTGGATGAATCAGCAGGATCATCTTTTGCTTATGAGATCAGCAAGGTCTAAGATAGTTTCTGAAACAGCAATTTCGTCGAGGGGTCTCCCTTTTTCTTGATATATTCAGCAATGTCGATGTGGATTTTTTAGCAGCATGTGTTATACTTGATCAGCAGGGGTTCTTTCAGCAGCGTCTTTAACATTTCAGCAGCATGTTACATAGATTCTTGAAACGGCTCTTTTGTCTGGAGGTCTCCCATTTTTCAGAATTTTTCAGCAGGGTCTTTGTTGATCAGCATTGACTTTATCAGCAGCGTCTTTGTTTATTTCGGCAGCGTGAAATGCGTCTTTCAGCAAGGATAAGAAGGTCTAATGAGATATCAGCAGTGTTTTTCCTTCTCCTGAAATTAACTTGCTAAGAACAAAAGTCCTTGCTTAAGCAAACAAGATGTAAGTAGCAAAAAGCTTATTCACAATTTAACATGCCTAATTCACTTATTAGTTTATTAAAACAATTTTCATCCAAGGGTTTAGTAAAAACATCTACTAATTAATTTTCAGTAGGAATATAGTTTATCTCTATTGTACCTTGCTGAACATGATCTCTAATGAAATGATGCCTTATATCTATATGTTTAGTCCTAGAGTGTAAAACAGGATTATAAGCAATGGCTACAGCACTAGTATTATCACAAAGAATAGGGATAGACTTGAAATCAAACCCGTAGTCAGCAAGTTGATTTTTCATCTACAGAATTTGAGCAACACAGCTTCCTACTGATATGTACTCAGCTTCAGCAGTGGGTGTTGACACGGAGTTTTGTTTCTTACTAAACCACGAAACAAGTCTTCCTCCAAGGAATTGGCATGTTCCACTTGTGTTTTTCCTATCTATTTTACACCCAGCAAAGTTTGCATCCGAGTATCCAGCAAGGTCGAAGTTAGAATCTTTTGGATACCATATTCCTAAGTTGGGAGTTCCTCTGAGATATCTGAAAATTCTCTTAACAGAAGCTAAATGTGATTCCTTGGGGTTAGATTGAAAACGTGCACAAATACATGTAGCAAACATAATATCCGGTCTACTAGCAGTTAAGTACAGCAAGGATCCGATCATATCTCGATAGCTCATTATGTCTACGGACTTACCTTGCTTATCTTTATCTAACTTTGTTGCTGATGACGTGGGAGTTTTCATAGGACTTGCTGATTCTAACCCAAACTTCTTAAGCAAGTCTTTGGTGTACTTCGATTGATTGATGAAAATTCCCTCACCTCTTTGCTTAATTTGAAGTCCAAGAAAGAAGTTCAACTCTCCCATCATGCTCATCTCAAATTTACTCTGCATAAGCTTAACAAATCTTGCACAAAGTTTTTCGTCAATAGAACCAAAGATTATATCGTCTACATAGATTTGTACTAGCAAAGTTTTATCTTTATGCTTTCTAATGAAAAGAGTAGTATCTACTTTACCTCTACTGAAACCTTCATCAATTAAAAAGGAAGATAAAGTATCATACCATGCACGTGAAGCTTGCTTAAGACCATACAAGGCTTTATCAAGCCTATATACATGCTGAGGATTAGCATGATCAGCAAAACCTGGGGGTTGCTCCACATAGACTTCCTCCTGAAGTTCTCCATTCAAAAATGCACTCTTGACGTCCATTTGAAACACCTTGAAATCTTGATAAGCAGCACAAGCAAGAAAAATCCTTATGGCTTCAAGCCTTGGTATTGGAGCAAAGGTTTCATCATAGTCGATTCCTTCATCCTGAGAATAGCCCTTAGCCACAAGTCTTGCCTTGTTCCTAGTGATGATCCATCTTCATCCATCTTATTTCGGAATACCCACTTGGTGCCAATTACTGCATGATTCCTTGGCCTGGGAACAAGATTCCAAACTTTATTCCTGCTGAATTGGTTTAACTCTTCTTGCATAGCAAGGACCCAATTAGCATCAGCAAGAGCATCCTCAATTTTCTTCGGTTCCATTTGGGATAGGAAGCTTAGGAAACTACTTTCATTTTGTGCAGATCTTCTAGTCTTTACTGAACTTGTAGGATTTCCAATTATCAGATCTTCTGAATGAGACTTGGTCCATTTCATCCTTCTCGGTAGATCTGATCGAATCTCTTGTTGTCTTAGTTCCTCCAAGTTGGGTTCATCATCTTTTACTTCAGCAAGGGTGCTATCCAATGGAGCAGAGCTTTCTGATGGTACTTCAGCAGGGTCTTCCTTGGTCTCTGCGGCCTGTTGATTTTCAATTGGTTCCTGCTGAACTATAAGAAGGAGTGAACTGCTTGGTTCCTCATGGTTAGTTTCATCAAAAACTACATGGACGGACTGTTGGGTTTCTTACCAGCAAACGCAGCGGAAAAATACGATTTAATATAAAACAAAACGAAACCCAAACCCGAGAATCTATGCGAAACAATTTAATACAGATAGTTTAAGATTTTACCAATTAATTGTGCGAATCTGAAGCTTTGGTGAAGGTGTTGATCGTCTCCAAATGTTGAACGCTATCCAACTGAACAGCGTCTCTACGGTATCCACACGAACACCCGCGAATCATCTTACGATCCGAACAAGAAGAATTACAGTACTAGCTGTATGATCTGTATCTCTCTTCTCTCTCTATATCTTTGAACTCTAGTATCTCTATTATGAGCAACTAGGGTTCTTAGAATATGTAAAACGTTGGTTAGAGAGAATGACTAATATATCATATATATATATAGCCTTTCATAGAGTAATTCAAAACCTAATCTAATTAGGAGACTTAAAATCCGAATTTTATATTTATTAGATGTATATATATATTTAATCAAGTCTCACTTAATTAATATATATGCACAAATAAATATATATTCGTATTTCCTTCTAAAGGACTCTACTTCATACAGATTACATATATAAATATATATATATATATGTATATAATTTAAAGCCATGATTTAATAAATCAATCTTATTGATATATTAAAATCATAGACATTTAAATTATCTCTCCTTGACGAATGTTCTTTGTGTGTGACCCTGTAGGTTATTATTACGTTGGCAATAATTTTAAATCATATTATAAAATTATAAACAGTGAGCGGCATCTAGTAATACATCACTGTTACCCAAGTAATAATAAAGTCATAGATTGGACGTTACCTTTCGTGACCAATGTTTCAATGTAATTTAATCCTTTTAACCATGATATCTAAGATTAAATTCAAGGCATGGATGTGTCATCCTCTTCATTATTTAATCTTAGTTTTCTTGATCAATGAGTAAACTATATGAAACAAATCTCTATTTGAGCATGGCCATGCATTTTATAGTTTCACTCAATCAAGAGGCCTATAGATATCACCCCTAATTTATAGGAGGGTTAAATTCCATCTACATCATTCACATTTCTCACATAACTCATTATGCATCCAACAATCACCTTTATCGTCCACCCGGTTAAAGGTGACTTTTGATAATGTTAAAATGCATAACTCCTTATGTAGAAATGTCATGACTTCAGGTCGAAGGACCATTACATCATTGTCACTATGAGAATTACTTATGACACATAGCATAACGCTCCATGTAGAATTCTCATGGTGGGTCTGTCCAGTACTATGTTCTCTAACATGTACCTATGTATCAACTTAATATATCTCGTATATATTTATGACCAATGAGATATGGCCATCAGTTAATCACATACTAGTCTCAATGTATTATTGTTGTCCCACTTACAATGATACTTGACTAGGGACATCTAAGAATAATGATACATCACATACTTATATGATCTCATACTCAAGTCACATACTTGAATCCATATAATTAGTATCATTCTTCTAAGGACATTTATTATGTTAACATTTATATAACGCAGTAAATAAAACATAATAAATTATCATTAACCAAAAACATATCAAAAAATATAGTGTCACAATCATTACATAATTGGCCACTAGGGCATACACTCTAACACGGACTCTTCTACTATTAGAATCCTCTTATTAAAAACTCAAAATGCTTTGTTATGATTAGAGTACCCTAAGAAAATACCTTCATCGGATTTTGCTTGAAATTTAGTCAAATATTCCTTACCATTATTGTGGACATAGCAAGGGCATCCAAAGATTCTGAAATAGCTTATGTTTGGTTTTCTTCCTTTCCATAACTCGTATGGAGTTTTGCTTAGTATTGGATGAATGAGTGATCGATTTTGAGTATAACAAGCAGTGTTCACTGCTTCTGCCCAGAAGTACTCAGGAAGTTTAGCATCAGCAAGCAATGTTCTTCCAGCTTCTTCTAAGGTCCTATTCTTTCTTTCAACCATTCCATTTTGCTGTGGAGTCCTTAGTGCAGAGAAGTTATGAGAAATTTCTTGCTCATCACAGAACTCAGTAAAGCCTCCAAAGTCGAATTCTCTTCCATGATCACTTCTTACTGACTTGATTGTAATTTCTTTCTCATTTTGCACTTGTCTGCTGAATTTCTCAAACACTGCTAATGCATCATTCTTGTGAGCAAGATATAATGCCCATGTAAATCTTATGAAATCATCCACAATAGTGAATGCATATTTCATTCCACCAAGACTACTTGATATAGTGCCAAACAAATCAAGATGTAATAGTTGGAGGGGCATAGAGTTTGATTTTTCAGGTTTGCTTAAGAAGGATTGTTTTGTTTGCTTACCAAATTGACAAGCTCTACATGGTTTTTCTTTTTCAAAGGAAAATTTAGGCAAACCTTTTACAAGATCTTTAGCAGCGAGTTTTGAAATCGTTTTAAAGTTTAATTGTGAAAGTCTCTTATGCCATAACCAACTAGCATCTACTGAAGCTTTAGCAAGAAAGCAGGTTGTTTCAGCAGGACTTAGCTTAGCCAAATCTACTACATAAACATTCTCATTTCTTGAACCAGAAAGCTTCAGAGAATTTGTTTGAAGATCTCTTACCTGACATTGATCTAAGAAGGTAACCTTATGCCCTTTGTCACACAGCTGACTTATGCTAAGCAAGTTGTGCTTGAGACCCTCCACTTAGGCAACCTTGTTGAAGCAGACTAATCCATTTCCTGCTGAACCATATCCCTTAGATCTTCCAGCACTATTATCTCCAAAGATCACTTGTGGTATATCCTTTTCTTTAAAATTGGTGAGCAAGGCTTTATCTCCCGTCATATGTCTTGAACATCCACTGTCCAAGTACCAAATTTGTTCCTTGCTCACAACCTGCAAAACATAAGCAATCACTTTGGTACCCAGCAAGACTTGGGTCCATTAAGGTTAGTACCCTTGGGGACCCATACTTGTCTCATTTTTGATTTTTGAGACCAACCAGTATAGTAAGGGTCAGCAAGGCAAAGAGAAGCTATGTGGCCAATCCTATGGCAACAATAACATCTCAAATGCATCATGTTGTGATGTGTGTGTTGCTTACCTCTTCTCTTAGGTTGAGGTTGTTTCCAGTGTTTGCTCCCAACACAACCTTTGCTAAATTTCAAATTCCTCTTATTGTTATAATTATAAGCAGGAAGAACACGATTTTTGCTAAACTTTCCACCCTTGGTCTGTTTAGCACCATGTCCCTGCTTATAGTTACGGTCAGCAGGGAATTTGTTCTTTAGCAAGGTAACATCTCTGTTACCTTTGGTTTCAGCAGGAGTTTTACACTCTGCTGAATGCACAGAGATTGTTCTGCTGATAAACTCAGCATCACTTTCTGCACTTCCTTCAGCAAGGACTATGCAAATCCCAGATCCAATTCCACTTCGGTCAGTAGGGAATTTGTTTTTTAGCAAGGCATATGCATTTGAAGAAGATTTGTTCCATGTGGAGATTGTAGTAGTTAGTTCCTTAACATGAGAGGTTAACTTAGACTCTCTCTCTTGGTAAACTCTGAGATGCTGTCTAAGCAGAGTCCTCTCATCATCAACAGCAAGTAACTCCAAATTCTCAGCTTGCACCTTTTCAAGTGTAAGCAAGATTTCAGAGTTCTTGCTCCTTAGTTGATCAGACTTTGCTGAAGCAATTCTCAGCAATCTTCTATATCTATGCCACTGAGATGCAACATCCTTAAGCAACGAACGCAGCTCAGCTTCAAAAATATCAAGAGAGTCAAAATCAAATACCTCAGCAAGGTAGACCTCCCTGCTTGTCTCAGATTCTGTAGCCATTAAGCAGAGGTTGGCTACTTCTGGTCCTGAGTCCTCTGAGTCACTGTCACTATCACTCCATGACTTTTCAGCAAGAAGACCCTTGTCTTTCTTGAAGTTTGAATTGTTATTTTGCTGATATTTTTTCTTGTAGTACTCTTTTCCCTTGCTTTTGTTGTCAGCAGGGAATTTCTTTTCTTCTCTTGCTGAACTTCAGCAGTTAGCAGCGTAGTAGCCCAACTTCTTACAATTGTAGCATAGATCCTTTGATAGATCTCTCTTGCTGCTGCTTATGTTTCTTCTGATGTTTCCTTTATCCATTTTCATGAACCTTCTGAACTTTCTGGCTAACATAGCCATATCTTCATCACTATCAGTAGACTCTGAGTCAGAATCTGCTTGTTGCTTAGGCTCAGCAGCCTTTAATGCAACTCCTCTATCTTTCCTCCTTGGCTCAGATGTAGCCTCTCTCTGAACTAACTCTATTTCATATGTAAGCAGGTTTCCATAGAGTTGTTGGAGATCAGTAGTATGTAAATTTCTTAACTCTTTGATAGCAGTGGTCTTGGGATCCCACTGCCTTGGTAAAGATCTCATGAATTTGAGATTTATGTCCTTTGTGTCATAGATTTTTCCTAGAGCACGTAGATTGTTGAGCAAGACAGTAAATCTTTCATACATAGCAGTGAGATTCTCCCCCTGCTGCATGCTGAACATTTCATACTGTTGAATAAGCAGGGACTGCTTATTCTCTCTGACTTCTACCGTTCCTTCATTGAGAACCAACAAGGCATCCCAAACCTCTTTAGCAGAGGTGCAGTTAGACACACTTTCGAACATTTCCTCTTCAAGAGCCATGAAGAAAATGTTCATTGTCATCTTGTTGTATCCTACTTTCTTTTTTTCTTCATCCGTCCATTCCTTTCTCAGCTTAGGAATAAGCTTGTTGGGATCAGCAGGGTTTATCTTTTCTGGTATATAAGGCCCAACTTTTATTGCTTCATATAGTTCTTCATCAATTGCATCCATGTACACCTGTATTCTCAATTTCCAATTATAAAATCTATCTCTGGTACACATAGGAGGCTTGCCACCAAAATCACTTCTTAAAGCCATTAGAAAATTTAAGTTAGGATCCTCTCAAGCTTTAGGGCTTAGCAAAGAGTGTTAAGCTCTGATACCACTTGTTAGGTCCCAAAGGGTAAAAATACTAGAAGGGGGGTTGAATAGTGTTTTTCAAAATTAAGTTTTGCTTAGAAAACTTTACAGATTTAAAACACTTCTTGCTTATAAAGGAGTTTCTTATGTTTAGAAAAAGTTTAGCAGCGGAATTAATTTAAGCAAAGTACCCCTTAGATTTTGAAACAAAGGTTAATGGCTAGAAGTAGTAAAAATAGTAAGTCTTTGCTAAGAGAGTTTAGCAAATACCAAAGCAAAGCACAAATAAAACAAGTAAGCAATATGAAAGATAAGAAGGAGTAGAGATAGAATTTTTATAGTGGTTCGGACTAAGCCTACTCCACTCTTCTTCTCTTTTACTTGAGAAGGCTATCACTAGAACTTTGTTCACACAGAACAATCAGCAAGTGTGTTCACACAGAACAATCAGCAAGAGGACACCTAGTCCAATTTAAAATAGGTCACTTTGACCAACTTAGTCACACAGACTCTAAGTAGATTTGAGAAAATCTTGCTTGTTATCTTCAAGTAGATTACTCCTTAGTTGAGCAGATTGATAGCACTTGTTCAAGCTTTATGATGTCTTGCTGAAATCTTTAATATGTCAGAGATTGTTCAGTTGGAGGTAGTTGTTGTTAGTCATAAATGAAATTTATGACTCCTATTTATACTTCTCCAAAAAATCTATCCGTTGGAAATTTGAAATAGATCCGTTGGAGTGCACTGTCCTTAATGTGACTTGTACCTTACAGCAGTCCTTCATGAATTTCATCCTTTATGAATTTCATAACCAGATTTTCTTATTGTTGGAGTCACTCCATCTCTCTCGCGGCCTCCATTTCTCTTTGTTGTCTTCTACTCTTCTCCGCCAACGAAAATTAACAAATTTAATAAATTAATTATGAATAATATTTTTACTTATTTATTCCTTCTGTTTTATATCGGTTATTTTGTAAAAAAAAAAAAAAATTAAAAAATTTAAACTCTAAAACGATTGGAGTAACATTTATTTATTTTTCATGTATGAACTCATGTAATTATCTATTTGTCAAATACTTAGAAATATTAGTAACAACTAATTCACTGAATTTTATGTGATCGAGTCTATATATATATATATATATATATATATTAGACTCTCTCGATCAGGACATATTATCGACTTACTACCGATCTAAAAAATGGCTAGTAAGACTTGAATTTTAAATCTAATGAGAGCAGGACATACTATTGACTTACTACGGACCTAAAAAACGGTTAGCAAGACTTGAATTTTAAATCTAATAAGAACGTTTTCTGAGTTTTATCATCCAAGTTAACTTTCAACTTAATGAAAACGCCGGTTAAATTTTACCAGTTGAACTAAATTTTACACACACTCTAAGTAGATTTGAGAAAATCTTGCTTGCTATCTTCAAGTAGATTACTCCTTAGTTGAGCAGATTGATAGCACTTGTTCAAGCTTTATGATGTCTTGCTGAAATCTTTAATATGTCAGAGATTGTTCAGTTGGAGGTAGTTGTTGTTAGTCATAAATGAAATTTATTACTCCTATTTATACTTTTCCAAATAATCTATTCGTTGAAAATTTGAAATAGATCCGTTGGAGTGCACTGTCCTTGATGTGACTTGTACCTTTACAGCAGTCCTTACTTAGTTCAAAAAGTTAGCCGTTATACTGTCTTCTAGTGTCTTTTAGAAGAGCTTCCTAGAAGTTGACTAAGCAGGGGTTAAGATAATTTTTCTGACAATCTTGACTTTGATAAGCAAAGGATCTTGCTTACTAAGGTCCTTGCTTATTTCCATTCTAAGCAGGATTATACTTGAAAAATTCTTCATGTCTTCAGAATCCTTCATAGCAAGCTTATCGAATCAGCAGACTTCACTGGTGATCAAAACTCCTTGCTTAACAACAAGTTATATCCACCTAACATGTTGGATATTTTTCTAAATCCTTTTACAACATTTAAGCAAGGACTATATTACATCATCAATTCTTATATACTAAATAATGAATAAACGTTTAAGTAAAGATTATATAAGCAGGGGTGCAACAACAGGACCAAATACGTAAAACTGATCTAATTAGGAGATTGTCATATAAGTTTTCCCAAAACAAAATTAGATAGTAATTAAACCATAGTCATCAGAAATAGACTCACCGTTGAACTGGTAAAGGATTGGTTGAATGGTTTTAACGAAATTTGTTGGAAGTTGATAAGAATTTAAATGAAAATTGTTTTCTCATTAATTTGGGAAAGTTTTCACTTGGAATGGAAGTTGTAGAGATGAATTAAGTGAAGGCAATGCAAATGAGCTAGTAATATTGACTAGCTGCACAACGCTCCACCTATCATGCCCGCACATGGGGTGCAAATCAACAAATTTCCGAAGGAAAATTTGGCTACGGACACGAATACTAGACCGTAATTGGGAGGGCCTAATCGACTTTTTGTTGTTTTCGAAAATTAATTCTTCTCACGAATTAATGGAGACGTGCGTGAACGATTCCGGTTGGGAACATAGTCGTGGTAACTGCCCAACAGTTCACCCAACGTGGCCTCGTATCATTAATGGAGGTGTGAACGGTTGGGAACAAGGTGGAAAACGTGGGTGATGGGAAGTTTTCTCCTGCCTATATATAGAAGTGGAAGCTTATACCAGCAGTCATGCAAATAGAAGCTTTGTCCTTGTTCCCGTGTTTTAGCCCTTGTTTGTCCGTCCCTCGTTTCCATTACAGTTTCTCTCAAAAAGTGTTCCATCAAAGTTTTTTTTTTTTTATTCGCCAGTAGACAGATTTTATGTCAAGTCTGGTTTCTGTAATATATTGTATTTTGGGAAACAGTAGTCTGACAATCCTCTGAAATACCTAGTGAGAGACTAAACTGTTTTAAGTAAAACGTATTCACATGTACCTCAAATTTTTGGGATAGCATGAAGGAAACTAGTAGAACCCACCGGACAATATTGACCAATATTTGGGATAGCATGAAGAATAAAAGTTCACTTTTAATCTTTTTCAAGAATTCGTGGTTTTACTTTTACCCATTTCACACACATACTCTCTCTCTCTCTCTCTCTCTCGCTCTCTCTCTTATTTCTCACCTTTCTTTCATTGGATTAGTTTGTTGAGCTTTATGGTCATTGGAACAATCAGATCCTGTTGCCCCTTCCACTAATTGTATCTTCACCAGATAAGTTTCTAACAATCTGGCCACCAGATATATTATAGTTCACTATACTATTTTCTCCATCTTCTTCTTTACGCTCAGTCGGTCACCACCAATTATGTTGGAATATTTTGATGTGTGTGATATAATAAAGTTCATTTTTCAGAGTAATCAGAGATTACTTGAGGAGAATTAATCACAAAATTCTCTAATTAATTTAAGCTTGATTAAGACGTAATTCGAGTATTTATTTAAGAATAATTAATATTTAAGTTAAAATAATTAAGGTTAATTACTCACTCTAATTAAAATTAATTAAAGTTAAGGAACGATAATGGATTAACTGGAGACTAATTAAGGAATGCTTAAGTGGTGATCAAGGATGTTTAATTGGTAATTCAATATTAATTACAGGGTAATTACGTTAATGTTAAATAGACAGTAAACCATTAAATTCCCAAATAAGTACATCAAGTCCTCAAGTACCCAAGGGATGACTAATTCTCGTAAGGAGCTAAACAAATATCGAAATTCTTATAAGTAAAAGTCGATTAATTGTCGCGACTAACCCTTTTGCGTCATCCAAGATTTGAAGTCTGTATTCAAGAGTAGACTGCGATAAATAAATTCACTATTGATTAACTTAGATCACGCAAAAGAACTGAATCTTACCTCAATGAATGAACGAGGACCCACGTATGACCCTTGAGGTTGTAATACAACTAAGCAAATTCAATCTAAGATAGTTCATGCATATAAGTACAATATGACATAAATATGCATGAGCATAGTGACATATTTTTACAAGTCATACATGTTGCATATGACAGAAGTACGATCGATTAAAAGACCACACTGTTAATGTTAAGTATTATAATGCTGATTAAGGTAAGTATATATTCACTTCTCTTTTATTCTTTATACGTATTATCTTTTATTTTGATACGTGTAAAAATGCTATGAATGAGATGGTTTAATTGTTTTCGTGAATGTATATGTTATGCTTTAGTTTTAGCTAACATGTTATGAATATCATTTGCAGATATATTTAACCTTTGATTATCTTATTATTTCTTAATATTATATCTGCATATTAAGACTTATCCTTATTGGGTCATGTCACATTTTTCTCTATAGGAAAGGAAATGTGAGGATTCCAATCCAAAGGAAATGTGAGGATTCCAATCCAAAACTTGACTTAAAGATTTTACAGTGACTACATACGTTCACAAGCGAAAATTCGTGTCATCACAACCAGGTCAGCTGCATTGCTGCAATTAACTATTCCGAAAGGGAATGTGCCCTGACAGACATCTTACTTAGTCATGTATTCTCTTTAGGAGAGTTTCCTCTTGAATATCATCAACAACCCTCAAAGCTATTTCCTCAGTTTGTAGAGACTTTCACATTGTTTCCATGGTAACTCAAACAATTTAAACCCGTTTTAGAGTTTTAAGCCATCATACGTGTTTATGTATGAGTAGAAGTCAATGTTAGTTGTGGGTAGTTCTGATGGGAAGTAGTAGATTGAGAATGAAAATTTAGTCTGACATGTCATAATAATTTTCAGTAGAATAACCTGACAATTATTCCTTTCATGTATGGATGTTTATGTGTTATTTTTTTTTTAATTATTGACGGTGCCCTTGCCTATTACGAGATTTTGGGGCCATTACAAAATTTAAATTAACAATGATGTTTACATACCTTTTACCTATCTCACCAACTAAACACCAAAGGAAGAGTTCAAATCATACTCACCATAACCAGATCGGATCGGCCGAAAATGCCAGTTGAATCAAAAATTAGTGCTTAAATAGCATAAATATGGTTCAAAGAAACTACAAGATAAGCAAAAATAGTAAGGTGGATCGGATGAATAATTAACTGGTAGTTAGTATGTCAATTTATCTTGTTAATTAATTAATTTTGTGGGATAATTAGTTAGTATGTCAATTTTTATATTTAAAATATAGTTATAATTTAATTTTGATAGTGTAAATTAACTAAAATTTAAGTATATGAAATTATATATATATATATATATATATATATATATATATATATAAAATTTGACTATTATTCGACCACTAAAATATTTAACCAATGCTTCAACGGACTCGATAGCGATCCAATTCTGATAATTCTGGTTCAAATATTCAATAGATTGGATATGACTTGTCCAAAAGGACCATTTGTTTGTAACTCTGATAAACAATAAAGGACCAATAGAGGATAATTAAAATCTTAATTAAAGTGTATTCAGTAAATATTCACGAAATGTGTAGAGTTAAAATGTACATTGAATTTCAAGTAAACAATATACGAATGATTTCTATTGCATACTTTGTTTTAAGTGTTGGCAATATCAAGGTACTCATGGAGATTGAAAATGGGACTCCAATAATTAACAGATATGCTATTTCAAATCAACTGAACTCGTGAAATCAAATGAATTCAAATATTATTTTTTTAAGGTCACAAGCTAATACATGTTTTATCAAATTTAGCAAGCATTCACAAGTTTTGTATTGTGCTCTAATAAACTATGCTGTAATACTTTTCAGATTAGTACATATGTGAGTAACGATCTTCTTCAAAAAGTGAATGTTGAGGTCAAAGTGAAATAGATTTTTGTATTTTCACTGTTGTTTCAAGTGTTAATATATTTTCTATATTTTATAAATCTGATTTTCCACTGTGATAATATTGTATTATAGACTATATAAAATTTCAAAAGTAAAATTTAAAATTCAAGTACACAAAAAATCCTGCCTACAACCTCCAGAGAAGGCTAGCTCTTAGGCGTCTTTGAATGATAGAACTTGATACAATCTATTAATTGAAAAATGTTGCCCACATAATAACTACCAGGTAATTTTACTGAATTTGTGTCGCACTTTTTTATTTAAAAATAAAAAACTAAAAGCCCACTCTTTCCACTCCCTTCAAAAACTCCTCAATCCCTACATGCAAGTACGTAACTGTCCTGAGTTTCTTGCCTCCTCTTGCATCTAATAACTGTCACCTCCAACTCCATATAAATGATGAGATAGTAATTGTCCCTACCTTTACATGTTATTTATCAACTTTTACAATATTTATTCCGAATGTGAAGCAGAGAGCTACATTCATCTTATATATGAACACAAAACAATTCTTCAAGAAGATAGAAGACACTACAACAAATATATCTTTTGTTTCCTGCTTTGATTCTTAATAAGTAATTTTTGTGATTTTATGAATTCCAATTGAAATTATATTACGTGTTATAAGTTTTTTTTTGTACAATTGCACGTGCATGAGTGTATGCATGTGTTAGGCTAGTATCCTTTTAGTAGCCTAGGATATATTTGGAAAATTCAACTGCCTCTAAATATCGTGGTGTAAAAATTGTAGGACTAATTTGAGAAGTAAATAAATAATATTGACATCATATCATTGAGATTGATATCTCCTTTTGTACCATATCTAGCTGTGGTTCCATAGTTCTAAATGCAACTCACTCACACTCTCTCTATCTATCTATCTATCTATCTATTTATCTATCTATCTATCTATCTATATAAAATAAATATTGCAACAAATTTATGTATATATTTCATTGCTAGTATTTGAAATTGTTATCAACACATTTATGTTTTTGACTCAATAATAAGTGTCTTTCATAATTATACATATGTTTTGACTTTTGAGTCAAACGGTGATATAGAGCAATTAATGTTAATGTGATCTATAAAAGTTGTAAATACAAATTACACAGTGATCAAATGTTTTTGTTATAAGCCGTTGAATTATATTACATGTATCAACTAAATCAACTAATTTGACATTTATTTAAAATTAATATGGCATAGTCTGCGTGGTAAAGTTAAGACATATATTAAATTCTGAAATCAAGGGTAGGACGTACCTAATTAATAATGCTTAACGTTGGATAAACCAATCTCTCTATCAATTTTTAACCGAATATTTTTCTAAATTATTTAGAAAATTAAAATATATCTCAAATTTGAAATGCTTCAACAAATTGATTACAATTCATCTCACAATATATTTATTTTTACGTTATTCATCTTTTGATATTGTATTTGAGTACATGTATAATTTTAGTGTAATTGCACAATAATGGGCTAGATGCATATGATTTCTACCGCAATTCCCAGTTGGATCGGGAATATTTCTTGTAGAACCTTGATATTCGAGGATATAGTGTGGGTTGGTCTATTTTGAATTATATTTGTTTATGACCGAGCTAACTCGGATGGTTTTACACCCGAGTCATAGTCATTGATGAGCAAACCTAACTCGTGATTTTACACATTCGCAAATGTGTCTAACTCGGGTGGTTTTTGTAACAAGCCGGAAAATTTGTTTATCTATAAATAATTTATTTGTTCATATTGTTTTTTTTATATATTAACGTGAATAGTTAATATATGATGTCTATGAATGTCTAAATATTTTCGGACCCATTAAAGGAGGTATTTTTGTTTGGTTGTTGGTTGCAAGGGAAAACAAATGATGTTTATGTTTGGTAACCTCCGTAATTGCTTAAAGGAGCCCACTTTTTTCGGTTTAGCAAGTTCCCTGAGGAATGTAATAGTTTACGTAAAGAAAAAGACATGATGAGTACATATACTAATTAGATTAGTAAACTGCTTGTGTGTCATTAATTAATGAAGTGTTTATGCATGAACGACAACAGCTGCTTATTACATATACCTAGCTGTTTAAGAGTAATGATGAGTAGCCGTTCTACCGTCCAGGTTAACCAATCATTTTATTTCACAGCTTAATCTCAGCCTCCTATAAATACCTCATTCGAAGGAACATTTTAATCTATTTTCTAAAAATTTCTCTTCCAAAGTTCTTCCTTAAACCAACCATCTTCATATAATTTCAAGTTCTCTTTTCTGGGTGATTACTTCCAAACCAGCTGTGATTTCTTTCGTCAAACCAAGAGGTAAGAATTTTAAGATCTCCTCTACTGTTCCTTTTTGTATAGTATCTGAGAATAGTAGCCGCACATATTAGGGTTTCAAGGAAAAGTTAAAGACAGGCTATGTTTAGTCTCTGATGACGTCATCCTTAGTCTCCAACATGCTAAGTTTAGTCTCTGATGACGTCATCCTTAGTCTCCGACAGGCTAAAGTTAGTCCCCGATGACGTCGTCCGTAGTCTCTGACGGGCAAAAAAATATTAGTCTCTGATGATAACGTCAGCCTTAGTCTCCGATGAGTTAAGATGACGTCATCAGTCTCTAATGAGTAAATGTTAGTCTCTGATGATGACGTCAGCCTTAGTCTCCTATGAGTGAAGATGACGTCATAAGTCTCTGATGAGTAAATATTAGTCTCTGATGATGACGTCAGCCTTA
>CM025780.1:23986775-24015485 GCA_014636745.2 Centella asiatica | reverse complement strand
AGTCTCTGATGATGACGTCAGCCTTAGTCTCCGATGAGTTAAGATGACGTCATCAGTCTCTGATGAGTAAATGTTAGTCTCTGATGATGACGTCAGTCTTAGTCTCCGTTGAGTTAAGATGACGTCATCAGTCTCTGATGAGTAAATATTAGTCTCTGAAGATGACGTCAGCAGTCTCTTATGAGTTAAATAGTCTCTGACGAGTGAAATTTTCCCTGATGGGCAACCTCATGCCCTGATAACCATTTTCTAATCTGAATAGCCATCTTTTAAGTATAGATTTCTCATGTTATACCAACAATTATGTTTTACAGAACCCTTTTTTAACCAGTATAGTGAATCTAGCTAAGGACCAAGGTAAGTATATACTCATTCTATTTTCTTCCTTACTGATTACCTAAAATTATTATTTCGATCTACATAAATGAATGATGTTAAAGCTTATGCATGATGATGATCTCCTTTATGATTAAGTAACGTACGGTCATTGATCCGATATACGTGAAAAGATGTTAATGATTGAGCTATATGTTATTGGGTGATGGCTAGCTGTTTAAAAGTTGCTAGCACACCGAAAGATGATGATGATGATGCAAGGGTGTTGCAGTCATGAACTTATATGCACACCTGAGCAGCTTCCGTATGGGTATATAGAAAAATCATCGGCTATCTACTTTTAATTGCTTTCGCCTGGTATTCTGGCCAATGATGATAGAGAATGATAGACCGAGGCAAGGCATCGGTAATCAGATTTTTTTTTTCGCAGACCATATGCTTTTTGCAAGTGACTACGTATGTCAAATGATGAATCAAACGACCAGGCTGACCAGCTGGGACGAAATTTGATTATTAAGGAAGTCAGATAATGATCAGTCTGGTCAGATGATGCATTATCTGATGAAGAGAGGGTGAATCATGTTTTATCGACATAGGGTTAACCCTTGATATCACTCGGGCACCCCAGATGATATATGTTTATTGGTTATCACGAGGTGTTGGCATTGCTTCGCCCAACCTCGAAGAATATTAAAGCTTTTGAATTATCTGTTCTTCTTGCTTATGATTATATACTTGCTGAGCGTGAACGCTCATGTGGAATGCTATGAATGTTTTTAAGGTTATGTCGTGAAGGCTGAGTCGCCTAAGAGAGGGAATGAGAGATTGGCATAAGAATGTTTAAGTTGTAAGGCCTTATGAGCCATCTAAAGTTTTGTTTCCGCTGCAGCTTGTTTTTTTCAAGCTTTGAGGCTTTGTAAGATGATGTGGACCTTAATATTTATAATGATGTATTTGAGAATATATTTCTCACATGAGTGTTGTAAATGCTTGGCTGTGTTGTTGTTGTGTTGTTGTGTGGTAGTTTTGAGGCTTTGTAAGATGATGTGGACCTTAATATTTATAATGATGTATTTGAGAATATATTTTTCGCATGAGTGTTGTAAATGCCAGCCTCGGGTTCTCGGGGGCTGTCACTGAAATCACTAACAGTGTCCGGGGCCCGACTTTGGGGGGGTTCTCGGGGGCGCCACAGTTGGTATCAGAGCATATCAGCCAAACACCAGTTATGAGACCTGTTCTCTGCTGGGAAATAGAATTTGGGATTTAGTAAAGTAAGGAAATGACTGAAAGGATAAGGAGAATTGAATAGGAGATAGATGTCTAAGTTGAGTCTCGGTTGTTCTTGGGTTATCAAGTTAGATAAGAGGTTATAAGATAGAACAATTCACGCTGAAGTTATTGTATATTCTGTATAGTATTAGTATGCATGTTGAATCTTTATTATAAATATTAAGTTGATATTGATTTAAGCTATGTTTCCTTTATAGATGAATCCACCTACTCTATGACCTGTAGATAAGGGCAAGGCACCTATGGTTAAAAGTTCAGAGAAGGAGCATATCCCTAGTAGTAATGTTGCTCGACCTTTCAAGTCTAGTAGACACCATCTGTTAGATAGCAATCGTGGTAGAACAGGTGCATGTTGGCGAGTGACACCTCGCAAAAGACTGAATAAACCAACTCAGGTTTTTCATTTTAAAATGCCCAGAGGTTCTAATAAATATGTTAAGGGGTCTGCAGAACCTGAGGGAACTAAGCAAAACCCAACCAATCCGTTGAAGGGGTCAAGTTTTTCAGTTCATATGAAGAGTCCTTCCTCACCCCATGATCAAACAGATTCTCCAACCTTGGATCCTTCCCAAATAAGAGGTTCTTCTACTGATAAGCATACACAACCTACAGTGTCAGCCACTCCACACGTTGTTTCTACACCAGTTACCTTATCAAATGTTGCACCTGCAGTACCACCACTAGAAAATCCAGTACCCTTGCCTTTTCCAAATGGATTCTGTTATTATCTTCAACGCAGAATCCATATGACACAATTAGAGTTGGCAACACGTAATACCACCATGATGCGTCAGTCAATGGTTCATCAAAGAACTAGCAGACTGTTGGACCTTTGGAGGGTATCATTTCAAGATGTGTCCTTAGTTCTCACTGAAACTCTGACAGAAGTTGTGATCTCGGTTAGTAATTATCTTAGGCTACGCCAGCCTACTGTAGCAGATCGAGACCAGTTGATGTATAATCTTAAAGAGAAGGTTGAGGGAGCGTGTCGTTTTGCACGAAAGACAATGAGTGAACTTGATTCCCAACCCCTGTATTAGGCTTTGGTAGTAGCCAATGTTGTTATATTTTTGTTTAATGTTGTAGCAAGGAAGCTTTGTTGTACAAATTTGATATAATGAAACTTTTGTTACTTAATATATATATATATATATATATATATATATATATATATATATATTTTGATGGTTTAATTTGAAATTCTTTCTTTCCTTTATGTATATATGTTATTCTTTAAAAGAGAAAAGGAACTTTTGATGGTAAGTTTATATTTTCCTTAATTTACAGGAATATGGCCCCAAGAGGAAGACCTTGAACTCGTCAAGCTACCAACCAAGCTGACCAAGAGAACCCCAACCTGAACAACAATCAAGGAAATAATAATCAGGAGAATCCTATTGCCTTATTGATAAACATGATTAAGGAAGCCTCCCAAAATAACAATAACCAAGCACTTCTACCCCAACCTAGAAGGGTGACATTTAAAGATTTTACCAATAGTTGTCCGCCTACTTTTAATGGTGATGGAAGTCCCACTGCCGCTCAGATTTGGATTAAGGAGATACAAAAAGCTTTTCGTATTGCTGGAGTAACTGATGATTTTAAGACGGAATATGCTACGTATTTATTGAAAGAGGAAGCTAGTTATTGGTGGAAAAATACCGAACGTTTAAAGATGACTAGGAGATTGGCAAGTAGGAATGAACAAATAGTCCCTGAAGTTGATCCAGTTGTCACCTGGTCCCAGTTTAAAGAATTTTTCTATAGCCAGTATTTTCTAACCATTGCTACGGATGAGCTAGTAAAACAATTTCTAGATTTGAGACAAGGGAGCATGACTGTAGAAGAGTATGAGAAGAAGTTTAATGAATTACAGAGATTTGCCCCGCACTTGGTAGATACTGAGAGAAGAAAGGCGAGAAGGTTTGAGCATGGTTTGAATCCATGGTTGCAGGATAAGATTGCTATTTTGTGTCTGAACAACTATGCTGAAGTGGTTCAAAGGTCAAAGGTAGTAGAGAAAAGTGGCAAGCTACTTTGGCAATTCAATTGGGAAAAACGTAAGGAAGGACAGAGGAAAGGGAGTTATTATGACAATCTTAATCAAAGGATTGGAGGAAAAGGAAAACCACAAACCAGTTCGGTCGTGATGAAACAAGGGGAAGGAAATAGGTATAATGATAATAATAGGAAAAGAAATTTCAGTGCGTATTTAAGTGAAAATAAAAGGAGGATTGTTATTTGTGGCAAATGTGGAAGGAACCATGAAACTTCCCAGTGTTTAATAGGAACCAATTTGTGTTTTAAATGTCGTCGATCTGGGCATGCTGCCAGTAATTGCCCAAACCAAGCACCGATCGTTTCCCATCCGAGATTTCCTCCGCAGCAATATCAACAACAAAGTGCTAGTCATGTAGTTGGAACTGTGAGGAGATGCTTTAGTTGTGGTCAGGAAGGCCAAATCTCCACTTCTTGTCCTCAAAAAAAGAGTCAAGGTAAACCCCCATTAGTAGGACCTAGCATGATAGTCTATCGACCCCAAGCTAGAACTTACAATATGACTGCGCAGGACGCACTGTTGTCTGATAATGTGGTTTCAGGTACGGTTTTGGTTAATTCAATTGAAGTATATGCTTTATTTAATTCTGGCGCGACTAGATCCTTCATATCTTAATGTTTTCTTAAGAATAGAAATTTTACTCTTGAATGTTTAGAAACACCTCTAGAAGTTATAGTAGCTAATCAAGAGGTGTACATTGCCAAGAGTATACTACCTGATTGTAGTATAAGAATAGGAAAGCATGACTTCCCTACAAATCTAATACCTTTTCCATTAGGAGAGTTTGATCTAATACTAGACATGGATTGGCTACATAAATACCAAGCTAGTATAGATTGCAGGAAAAAAAAGGTTTCCCTAAGAACACCTTCAAATAATAAAGTGTTATTCTATGGATGTAAGTCTACTGAACCCTCTCATCTTCTTATAGTATTACAAGCTAATAAAATGTTACGCAAGGGATGCGAAACATTTTTAGTTCATGTTTATGACAAGAAGGTAGAAGGATTAAAGATTTCAAATATCCCTGTAGTAAAGGAATTTGGAGATGTATTTCCTGAGGAATTACCAGGTATACCCTCAGATAGACAAGTTGAATTTGGAATTAAGCTAGTACCAGGAACTGCTCCAATTTCCAAAGCCCCTTTTAGGATGGCCCCTTCAAAATTAAAAGAGCTCATGATACAACTACAAGAGTTGCTGGATCAAGGATTCATTAGGCCAAGTGTTTCACCTTGGGGAGCACCTGTTTTATTTGTAAAGAAGAAAGATGGATCGTTGAGGTTATGTATTGATTACCGAGAATTGAATAAGGTGACGGTGAAGAACCGGTATCCTTTACCTAGGATTGATGACTTGTTCGACCAACTCAAGGGAGCAAAGTACTTCTCAAAAATTGACTTGAGATCAGGATATCATCAATTAAAGATTAAGACTGAAGATGTCTCTAAGTCAACTTTTAGAACCCGTTATGGTCATTATGAATCTGTGGTAATGCCTTTTGGACTCACCAATGCCCTAGCTATTTTTATGGATTTGATTAACCGAGTTTTTAAACCATATTTGGATAAGTTCATCATTGTATTCATAGATGACATTCTCATCTACTCTAAGACAAGAAAATAACATGATGAACATTTGAGAATAACACTGGAGACATTGAGACGAGAGAAACTTTATACCAAATTTTCAAAGTGTGAATTTTGGTTAAGAGAGGTGAAATTTTTAGGACATGTGATCAATGAATCTGGAATTTTGGTTGATCCCATCAAAGTTGAAGCCATCATAAATTGGCCACAACCAAAGACACCTACTGAAGTGCGAAGTTTTCTAGGATTAGCAGGATACTATCGTCGATTCGTTCAAGATTTCTCTAAGATAGCAATTTCATTAACGAATTTGACAAGGAAAACATAAAAGTATGTTTGGACCCCAACTTGTGAGAAGAATTTTCAAGAATTAAAGAAACGGTTCACCACCGCCCAAGTACTAAGTTTACCTGATAACAAAGGAGATTTTGTGATCTATAGTGATGCCTCGATGAATGGACTAGGAGTTGTGCTAATGCAGCATGGAAAAGTTATTGCCTATACATCTCGGCAACTTAAGGATTGCGAAAAATGATACCCAACACATGACTTGGAATTGGCCGCGATAGTTTTCACATTAAAGATTTGGAGGCATTATTTGTATGGAGAGAAGTGTGAAATTTATACATACCATAAGAGCTTAAAGTACATATTCACCCAAAAGGAACTGAACATGAGACAAAGACGGTGGTTGGAGCTAATTAAAGACTATGATTGCTCGATCAACTATCACCTTGGTAAAGCTAATATTGTGGCTGATGCATTAAGTAGATGTGAAAGGCTAAATGTAATGACAAGTAAAGAAGAGGTAAGGATGGATTTGGAGAGGTTACAAATAAATGTCATCACAACTCAGCAAAAAAAAAAGATATAGCAAGAGGTTGGTGTAAAACCAAGCTTACTGACTATTATCAAGGAAACTCAAGAGGAGTATGTGGAAGATAAGGAGAAATTGCTAAACAGAGAGAAAGGAAAATGTCGGATCCACGATGATGGATTGATAAGATTTGAGAATAGAATTTGGATTCTGAAAAGGTTGGAATTAAGAAGAAATTTACTATAGGAGTCCCATAACTCTAAATTTTCAATACATGCAGGTGGAACCAAAATGTATCAAGATTTGAAACAAAATTTTTGGTGGCCTAACATGAAGAAGGAAATAGCTGAATGGGTAAATACATGTCTCACCTGTCAACAAGTTAAAGCAGAAAACTAAAAGCCTAGTGGTTTGCTGCAATCTTTGGATATCCCAGAATGGAAGTAGGAATATATCACAATGGATTTTGTGGTTGGATTTCCAGTAACTCAAAAATGATTAAACACAATTTGGGTAGTAGTGGATAGATTGACTAAATCTACGCACTTCCTACCTATTAAGAACACCTATAAGATGGACCAATTGGTCAGATTGTATGTTAAGGAAATCCTTAGCCGTCATGGAGTAGCAATTTCAATTGTATCTGATCGTGATCCTCATTTCACGTCCAGGTTCTGGCGAAGTTTTCAAGAGTATTTAGGAACAAGATTGGACATGAGTACCGCTTTCCACCCGCAAACTGACGGGCAATCTGAAAGAACAATCCAAACCTTAGAAGATATGTTGAGAGCGTGTTCTTTGGATTTTGGAGGACGATGGGATGAACATCTACCACTCATTGAGTTTGCTTATAATAATAGTTATCAGGCCAACATAGGAATGGCTCCATTTGAAGCTTTGTATGGAAGAAAGTGTAGGACACCAATGTTTTGGAATGAAGTTGAAGAAAGAAAGCTAGAAAGACTTGAAATAGTCCAACAAACTGAGAATGCAATCCGAATGATTCGAGCCAAGTTAAGCGCAACTCAAGATTGACAAAAGCAATATGCAAACCAACACCGAAAAGATCAAACATTAGAAATAGGAAGTTATGCGTTGCATAAGATCTCACCTTGGAAAGGCATATTGCACTTTGGACGAAAAGGAAAGTTAAGTCCTTGTTTTATAGGACCTTTTTAAGTACTCTGTCGTATTGGTTAAGTGGCTTATCAGCTAGCATTACCCCCAGCTCTAGGCCATGTTCATGACATTTTTCATGTCTCAATGCTACGACCTTATAGAGGAAATCATTTTGGCATTATTGACTACCAACCCATTAAGTTACAACCAAATTTGTATTATGAAGAAACGCCAATACAAATTTTGGATCGTCAAGTAAAGGTTTTGAGAAATAAAGAGATTGCATCTCTAAAAGTTTTATGGAGAAAACACAATGTTGAAAAAGCAACATGGGAACTAGAAGAAATGATGATGCAAAAGTATCCTCAATTGTTTCAGCAATAAAGTTTCGAGGACGAAACTTATTGTAAGGAGGGGAGAATGTAACTACCCAAAAAATTTGTTTATTTATAAATAATTTATTTATTCATATTGTTCTTTTTATATATTAACGTGAATAGTTAATATATGATGTCTTTGAATGTCTAAATATTTTCGGACCCATTAAAGGGGGTATTTTTGTTTGGTTGTTGGTTGCAAGGGAAAACAAATGATGTTTGTTGGTGCAAAATAGGCTCAAGTGTTTGTAGAGGGGGGAGGGTGGGGGGGGGGGGGATAAATACAAACATTACAAACTTTTTGCTCTTTTTATCTTTTAAAAGAACTTACAGGAAACAGCTACACAGATCAGAAAAACTATGTAATATGAACACACAGATTCAAGTTAAAATAGTTATATTAAAACTTGGAGTTTTTCTAGAAATCTGTATAATCACAAATGTGATTTACAGCTACAAATTCTGTAAATAAAATTCACAGCTTCTCACACTCACTAGCTACGAAAACTTTTCTCTGAAAAATAAATCTCTCAAGAAATATATTACAGAACTTCCTAGTGTTGTGTGGTTCTATGTTTGTTTGATATGTTGGATATATTCAATCTCTCTATATGTTTTTTGTAATGAGAACTCCTTTGCTTATATGTCGAATCAGTGGTTGAAATCACGTGCTTGAGACGTGCTGCTTCTCTCAACTTAGCCGAAAGTATGTCACATCGTAGTCCTATGTGTCAGACTGCTGCATGCTTTCTTGCTACTTTTTCTTCCCCTGATCTGTGTGCATTTAATGCGAGAGAGTTCTTATTGATCAAAAACAAACTTCAAGAAATATCTTTCCAGTTGATATTTCTTGCTTCTGTAACACGTTACGTTGATTTCCGTGTAAGTACTGATGACGGGTGCATGCTGTCATAACGATCCACTGACTACCAGCCCTGATGGACTTTGATCAGTGCTTCTGAATCCCCTGATGCTTATTGACTGGATCAGGGCTTCAACCTTCACTTGAGTTTCACTCAATGCTTCTTGATCCTGATGGTTATGACTGACGGTACACACTGATGGCTTCCACTGATGCCATGTTGGCCATTCCCCCTGACAGGTTACCCTAATGGGTTGGCCTGACACTGACATGTCCTGAAGTGATTCCCTGACGGGTTGGTCTACCTTCGTCATTCCCTGACAGGTTTCCCTGATGAGTTCCCCCTGATTGGTTCCCCCTGACGGTACTTAATCAACGTAACTTGTTTAGAATTTTTGATGTGCGGAATACTTTGACTGTTTACAAGTAACATCAGACATTCTTCTTCACTTTGTCAAGTCCTTTGAATGTTTCTAATTCCTGACTTGTCTTGTGAAGAGATTGACCATCCACTGATGAATAAGTTTATTATCAGTGGATGCAAAATTTGTGTTGTTCTTAAGGTTTATAAAATACCTCAAGTATTTACAGTTGCACAATTTATTACATAAACATCATCATCAACAATTAACTCTAACAATCTCCCCCTATTTATGTTTATCAATTTGATAACCATAAAACTCTAGATGCACTGATGATGATGTCAAAACCAATACTAAATACATGAAAGAATTTTGAATGAATTAATAAAAGAATTTATGTACAAGTATTTTCCTATAACTATTACAAAAAGAATGTTATATTAGACATCAGGATCCTTTTTCCTTTTTTCTGAGACAAACGGCAATGGATGACTTGATTCAATCGGTTGAGAGTCACTTCCAAGGCCTTGTCTTCTTTGATCTGGGTTTTGATCAGGAATCCTTAGTCTATTGTCTTCTTCTCCTGCTTCCAGTTGCTCCAACTCCTTTTGAAGAAGTTTTCTGAAGTTGACAATGTTGACATTATTGCTGGATTCCAAAGCTTCAAGGACAGATTTTATTTCTTGAACATTGGCTGCAGCGAGTTGTGACCAGTAAAAGGTAATGATCTCCCCCTTTTTATTTTAGAATTGAACACCCATAGGGCTAGTGATCATTTTTGGATATTCTTTGAATCCCTTCACTAGTGGCACATTCCTTACTGCATTGTTCTCATCATCAGCTTTGGTTTCTTCAATCTCTTTCAATACTTTCTGAGTCAACAGGAATCTAAACTGGATGACAAGTTCATTTTTGTGATAAGCTATTTGGCTTAGAACATGCATCGCTTCCTCCAGGTCGAGACCATCAACGTCTTTAATTTTAATGTTTTTCTCCTGCCCATCAGTGGATTTGTAAAACAACTTCAAAGGTCTTTCCAAGGCTGTGGGCAGACTCCTATCATCATTGATGGCCCTCCTCAGCTTATCAATCAGTCCCCTCAAGTCTTTGTTAGCCATTGACAATTTTGAAATTAAATTCAGAACTAATCCCAGCTGTTCAGCATCCATTCTCCTAAACCAGTCCATTATGACATTAAATTGTGACCCACTTTTAAGTTGCACTGTTATCAGCTGATCCCTTCTATTGTTGAACCTGACATCTATGTTTTTTATGGAGAACAAAAATGATAGGTTTTTGCGCCTTTCTTCTCTGAGGGTTTCAGCTAGAGTGGGTGGACCAAATGCTGTGGTAATAGGAGAAGGTGCTTGAACCTTAGCTTCAAATGACTTGGATTTGGTGGCATCAGGGTTTTCGGATTTGTCTTGATTTTTATCCCCTGATGCACCTTTAGGGTTCTGAGATCTTCTTTGGTGAGGATTCCTGGAGGTCCTGGGCCTGACACTTTTCTTCTTCTTTGCTTCCTCCTGTTCCTTTGTCATTTCCCTCTCTTCATCTTCTTGAAGTTGTTGTGCAAATAGTGCATCAGCTTCCACTAGCTTTTTATCTTGAGGGTAAACCAGCTCCACTTTCCCATCAATTACAGCTTCAACGGGTGTTGGAAAGTGGGCTATCTTCATGGCATCTCCAAGTATCTTAAGCCCTGATTGAGTGTTGGATTTCTTCTTTGGTTCCTCAATCAAGATACCCTTGCCTTTATCCTTGGATTTTGGAGCAGGAACAGGAGCAGTCACATCCCCTGATGGTCTTGAATTCTCAGCAACATCCCTTGACGACTGCTTGGTTGATTTCTCCCCCTTTTTGACAGCATCATCAGTGGGAGTTGAGAGTCGGGATGTGACTTGAAGAACTTGTTGCAAATTGCCAGCCATGGAATGTTGCAGAGTTTCCATGCTGGTCAGTTGGGAAGTGAGATCAGCAAGCTTCTTGTCTACAGTGTCAGCTTGTTTTTTCATCCGGAGCAAGGTCTGGCTGGTGACCAGGAAGTCAACAACTTGTTGTACATTTTGTATCTTTGAAGAAAAATGTGTATACAATTTTTTATTTTCTATATCTATTGACTGACCGATCATGATCTGTGATTTTAACACTTTGATCAAGATGGGATCAGTGGTCCTAGCTAACTCTTGCTTTAACAACTGTACAGTGTCTGACATTTGATTCGGCTGAAAGAATAAATCAACTCGATGAACTGGGAAAAATCATCTTGTGGAGCTTCATCTTCATAACTTTCGGAGGTAGAAGTAGTATATACAGTAATTGTGTTTTCTCCCTGTTCTTTATTTACAAGGATCTCATCCTTATCTCCCTCATTCTCGCCTTTTTCTTTGCCTTCTAAGGCATCACTCGTATTCTGTCCTTTTTCTTTGCCTACTAAGGCAGTACTCTCTTGCTCTCCTTTTGCCAAAGACCTCTCAAGTGTTTGACTTTGCCTCTCTGCACTAAGTATTCTCTCAGTCTCACTCAAAATTGTCCTAGAGGGGCTCCTATGGGCTTGGAAATCATCAACTGTGACCAGTTCAAGTGAAGTATGTACAGATTCTGGTTCGACAGTTGTGATAGGAGAAGGAGAAGAAGTAAAGTGTGTATGTATAATTGGAGAAGTGTATGTTTCTATAGATGAAGTATATACAATTGGGGGTACATAAAGAGTTATAGCTGTAGTATGTACAGTGGAGTCTATGTCTCCTGTCTGAGCATCAGTGTTTGTATCAAGTAAAAATGAGTCAACCATTTGAGAGTGTTGACTACCAAACACTTAATGTTTGTGTCATTATATCTGAAGAAATTTGAGGAATAGAGAAAGAAGGAAGTGGTGTAGATGGGAGTGTTGGCTAAATCACTGAACGAGGAGGTGTTTCATCAAAAGATGTTGTAGAAGAATGCTTATGACTCATGTTGATCTTATTGAGAAGCTTCTGAACTACAACATCTTGAGTAGTGTGTGCACTCACTATGTCAGATGTCTGCAAGTGGCTCTTAGAGACCCTGATGGTAGGTTCATCAGTGTCTATGGTCAGTGTATGTGCCTCACTCAACTGTGTCCCTGGTTAGGGACTATTTTCAATAACTAATTCCTTTTGAGAGGAACTAGTTAGAAATATGTTTAATTCCTTATCAAAAGCAATATCCTTTTGAGAGGATACTGCCTGGTCAGGCTGTTGGGTAACACTCGTGGCTCCCTTCTTCTTCTTGCGCCTGTAGCCAATCACTCTCTCTCCTTGCTCCCCCTCAGTTGATGTGGTAACTTCACTGAGTTTTCTTTTAATCCCAATAGTCTTTTGGGAGACTATGGGTTGGGCTATTAAGAGTGGTTAGGTGGAAATTGGTTGTTCTACTTGGGTAGGCAGAGTGGTGGTTGATTTCTTTGTCATAGTAGATGAAGGTGAAGAATTTACTACCTGTACCATATGTTGCGGAAGTGCAAATGGTTCGGCTGTATACGATTTCTTCATTATTTCTACAAACAATTTCTTTGTTTGCTTGTATGTCTGTACAGGTATATCATTCTCAAAAAAAAAATTAGTAATTTGGTCTTTAATAATCATAAACAAAAATCTTGCATAATATACTTCAATTTTCCTATTATTAAAATTACCTAATTTATTTATAAGGTCATAAAAAATTATTTTACCTATATTTATATTTACATTTTTAATTATTGCGTATGCTATTTTCAAAGTTAAAGAGGTAATAACCTCAAAGTTAGAACACTTACCTGAGAATGCCTTGGTGATTGTATTAAACAAGTAAGAGATCTCCCGCTTAACATTCACCCTCTTGAGGTCTTTGAACTTTAACACTGTGTTGGGAGTAGCGTTATAGCCCAATTCCCTCAAGAAATCCAGTAGGTCTGCATCACTGGGTACGTCCACCAGATCTTGAGAAGGTAGCCCCAAAGCAGAGTTAAGTCTGGAAGGGGTTATTTTCCCTTTTTCAAAGGAAACTTTGAATGAGATTCCCTTGACGGCATCAGGCCTAGTGGTGGAGTACATGTGTGACGGCCCCAAAAATCATAAAACAGACTTCGGGCACCATCAAAAATTGACAAAAGATAATTAATACATCCAAGCATGCATAACATTAATTAAGAGATAAATAACGAATCTCTATTACATTATCCAATAAAGAGTATTTAATACAGCGGAAGTCTTAAAATAGGGCCCACACAGGCCTTAAAGTCTAAACATTTCTATAATTTTCTCCCCCTTCACCCTACCCTTGAAAGCCATCCATAGGAGGGATATCAGGAAGCTCTCAGAATTCCATTTTTTCTTTTCCCTTATGAGACGCATCGGTCGTCTCGCCATAACCTGCAAAAATTATAATCATAGCAACATGAGCGATTTACGCTCAGCAAGTATATATTCGATAGTATTTGGGTAAGCTTGAACGATGGAAAATAATGGTTTAAGTGTTTATGAGGTTGGACGAAAACAATGTCCAACACCTCCGAATAATATAGAAGAAAATAGTTTCTAGGGTCCCAGAGTGATAGCGAGGGATTTGACCCTTTTCTTAGAGAAATCTTGAATAAACCACATGCGCCTTATAACACTGTCTGTTTGGCGCACGTGCCCTTAAGAACTCTTCATACCGTCTGTTTGGCGCAGGTGCCCTTAAGAACTATCTTAAATCACACGTTATATCAGATGGCCAACCTGATCGTCTGACTTAACCATGATGACATACGTAGTCAATGCAGAAAAATTAGTCTGCAAGGGTTCGGTTACCGATGCCTCGGTTTCCGTTCCCTATCCATAATAGGCACGGGATGCCAGGCATATGCATCCACGTAACCGTTAGTTTACCCACACGGATATACTTTTCAAGTAAGGGGTAAAGAATAAGGCTTCTATATCCGTATAGGGTATACTTTGACGTATTAGCGAACTTAAACAACTAATAACCGCCCAAGAAGTACTTGTATCTAGTACAATATTTTTCACGTACATCGGATCGAATGATCATACGTTACTTTACTTTGAATAAATATCAACATAATATCAATATCATGTACGTACATCGAAGAATTGATTATACGCATTAGTTTGAAATATAAATCATTTGGAAACATATTTGTCATGAATATAAAAGAGATATGTACATGCATATCATTTCATAACATATCATACGCATATCGAAACAAGTGATCATGCGTTATCTTGAAATAAACATAAGATTGAATGTATACTTGCCTTTGGTCCTTAGAATTCTCACGTTTAACAACTCGTGAAAGCAGAAAATTCTGTAAAACATGTACAGATAATAATATGAGAAATCTCCACTTAAATACACATGATAAATGTTCATGCGAAGTGTTAATGAAATTCTCAAGTCTATACTTAACTACTTATGTCGTCACTCGTAATATTGGGATTCGGTTGGAACCGAATCGAAGTCCGAGAGATTAGTGGACTTGGTTAAATGTCACTCGTAGGTCCTTGATAATTTTAATTAATTATAGGAGGCCTTAGATTAATTAATAAATATTAATTAATCAACTTAGGCTTTAATGATTATTATTAGTCATTTAGAAATTATTCATTAATTATTATTTAATTGCTTTAATTAAATAATAATTGGTCTATAATTAATTAAGAATTATTTCTTAATTAAATCTTAGTTTAAATGATTTATTTAAATATTTAAAAAAATCATTTGTTAATTATTATTTAATTACTTTAATTAAATAATAATTAATATTTAATCATTTAAAATTCATTTATTAATTATTGTTTAATTACTTTAATTAAATAATAATTAATATTTAATCATTTAAAAATTGTTTATTAATACTTTAAAAAAAATATGTAAGTGTTTATTTTATTTTTGAAAACTTTGATTGGGTCAAAAATAATTTTCAAAATGGGTTGAAATTTTAAAATCAAGTGGGTAAAATTTATTGGATCAAAGTCAAAAATTTTATTTTGAAATCTGGGCCAAAACAGTGGGTCAAACCGGGCTAAAACCGGGTCGAATTCGGGTCAAACCGGTTCAACCCACCATCTTCAACAACACTGCAGTTGCAGTGTTGCCGGCGGCAACACCAATCTGGCCACATGCACTGCTCAACGAACAACACACACACACATGCACTGGTTCGCGAAACGGGCAACACCGTGACCTTTAGCATAGGAGAACATACCCTTACGCTTGATGCCACGGCCTGAAACTCAAGGAATCGGCCGAAGGAGTCACCTGAAAAAGCTTCTCGCCATAACCGCCGGCGAGACCTTCGAGTTTAGCCATTTTGGCCATTACGACATCATTTTTAACGATCTATAGATGAAAATGAAACTAGAGATCTCAAGGAACTCATACATGCAATCAATTTCAATTTTCATCAACTATATCGCATTCTAAATCGATTCAAAGTTTCGGTTTAAAAGTCCGAAAATGGATCTACGAAATACTCCACCATTTTTTAAATTGTTTATGTCAAATCGAAGGTATAATCATAAGGAATCTAATGGCATAATCTATTCGAATTAACATGCAATAGATCAGACGAAATAGGAATCTAAAGTTTCGGATTCTATATGAATAATTCATTGCTAAAGGATGAACAAGCGTCGCTAAAGGTTTTCTTTTTATTTAGATTTTCATTAAACTTCAAAAATTAATATCTCTCAATATATAAATGATATGAACAAGTGCAATACATTAAAATCATACTGAAATATATTATCTTCGCAGTGGTATAATCAGAAGAATTATTTGACAACAAAATTAAAGTGCAGAATAATTACCTCTTAAAAAGCTTTAATAAAACTAATTCCAAAACTTCAAAATACTCAAGAACTTCAAAGCTCCGAAAATTTGAGAGAGTTTGTGATAATATGTTAGAGAGAATGCTGTAAAAAATTTCTAGTAGCAATGCTAGGTAGGAAATCAAGGCACAAATCAATACTAATAAATGTATTAATGAATTTTAAATTTTGAATTTTGAATTTTAAATCCTTAATTAATTACATACTAATTGCATGGTAATTATCATTTGTAACTAATGTAAATTAATTATTTACCGTAGGAGTAATTAGTAAAAATTTAATTACTCACTAATTTACATTTTTAATGGTTATGCATTTATTTATTGCATTAACCGAAAAATTAATCCGCCTCGGCGAAATAAAAGTGCGTTTATAAAATTATTATCAAAATTAACATCTAATAAAATTTAAAATAAATATCTTGTTTTACTTTATTGTCTTGCAATAATTAATAATATAACATTTGTTATAAATATTAATGAACGTGTGCGTAATGAATTACGTAACCCTTACGTACACGTAACCGTAAAAAAAAAATATTTACTGGACGATAAATTCATAAATAATCCTCAAAATTTTACTTTTGAATTATTGGGTTCTCACAACATGAACTTGGCACTCGTCCACAATTGAGACAGTGCTTCCCCCGACATTTCTTCATGGGTAAAGATGGCTTTACTATACTCTGAGTTGAGTAGATAGTTCATTATTGGTTTAAAGCATTCATTTACCTCATCAATGTCAGAGAAACCCACATAGTTCGTGGGTGGGACTGTCAAGTTCCTCGGAATCTGTTGGCGTGCCATGGATGCTTTGAAGATTTGAAGTTCTAGGGTTTCTGTGAAAACGAAAAAGAAGAAGAAGAAAACTCGAGCAAATATCAGAAAAAGATTAAAACTTTTGAGGAGTTTTAAAAAGTAGGAAAGATAGAGCATTAATACCTGCCTATTGACGTTTGAAAACTTCTCCTGAAAGCACGCCATCAGGGAGTCAGTTCAGTTTCTGTGATGACACGTCATCAGTGAGAGAAGAACTTAATGATGAGTTGTCATCACTTAACTAACTGTGAATCCCGATGCAGTAAAAAACATTTATACTTACCCTGATGATTTACTGTATGTACATACCCTGACCCTAATGCACAGGACGGACACCCTGATCCTGACACACAGGTCGGACACCCTGACCCTGACGTACGAGTCGAACACCCTGACCCTGACGAGCGAGTCGGACACCCTGACCCTGACGAGCGAATCGGACACCCTGACCCTGACGCGTCCTTAAGGAAGCCCTGCCCCTGATGCATCAGTCAAAACAAAAACAAAACAACAAAATGTAGAATATACAAGTATATACATATTTACAGTTTGAACATATATAACCACATATCAATTGATTTTATCAAGAACTTATGAAATAAGTTAGAAATACCAAAACTTAGGAGTTTGACTTTGACCCTGAAGCATAATTCACCATTCCCAGCTCTCCCACAATATTTGAAAACGTGGCTTCATCAAGAGCTTTGGTGAATATGTCTGCCAGCTGCTGATTTGAAGGTACAAACTATAGTTCAATATTCTCATTCATAACATGTTCCCTGATAAAATGATATCTGATTTCTATATGCTTGGTTCTGGAATGTTGCACTGGATTTTCAGTAATGGCAATGGCAGTTATGTTATCACACCTTATTGGAATCTTGGAATAGTTCAGACCATAATCCATTAGCTAATTTTTCATCCATAGAATTTGTGCACAACAACTTCCAGCTGCAATATATTCAGCTTCACCAGTAGATGTAGAGATTGAGTGCTCCTTTTTGCTGAACCAAGATACAAGCCTTCCTCCTAGAAATTGACAGCTTCCCGTTGTACTCTTTCTGTCAATCCTGTATCCTACAAAGTCAGCATCAGAATATCCTAGTAATTCAAATCCAGACTCTTTTGGATACCAAAGTCCCAACTCTGTAGTGCCCTTGATATATCTCAAGATCCTTTTCACTGCAATGAGATGAGATTCCTTTGGGTCAGCTTGATATCTTGCATAAAGACATGTTGCAAACATTATGTATGGCATGCTTGCTCTCAGATACAACAATGATCCAATCATTCCCCTGTAAGTCTTCAAATCAACTTTCTTTCCATTCTTATCAGGGTCAATTTTTGTTGCAGTGGCCATAGGTGTCTTTGCTATTTTTTGAGTCCTCCATATCAAATTTCTTGAGAAGTTCTTTAGCATATTTTGTCTGATGAATGTAGATTCCATTGGAGACTTGTTTAACTTGCAATCCCAAGAAGTAAGATAACTCACCCATCAAGCTCATTTCATATTTGGTTTGCATGAGTTTGGAGAACTTTTCACACAGTCTTGTGTCAGTGGATCCAAAAATAATATCATCAACATAAATTTGAACCAAAATCAGATGACCTTGGTGTTGTCTGAAAAACAAGTTTTTGTCAATGATACCTCTTGAAAATTTGTTTTCCACCAGAAACTTTGACAGTGTGTCATACCAAGCTCTAGGTGCTTGCTTCAATCCATAAAGTGCCTTTTTCCAGTTTGTAGACATAATTTGGAAATTTTGAGCATTCAAACCCTGGAGGTTGTTGGAGGTACACCTCCTGTTCCAATTTTCTGTTTAGAAAAGCACTTTTCACATCCATTTGATATACTTTAAAATTTAAATGTGCTGCATAGGCTAAGAAAATTCTTATAGCCTCAAGTCTAGCTACTAGTGCAAAGGTCTCATCAAAATCAATCCCTTCTTCTTAAAGATATCCTTTTGCGACCAGTCTTGCTTTGTTTCTTACAACAATGCCAACTTCATCCATCTTATTTCTGAACACCCACTTAGTACCTATAATGATTCTGTCTTTGGGTTTAGGTACAAGCTTCCATACTTGATTTCTTTCAAATTGATTTGGCTCTTCCTACATAGCCAAGATCCAGTCTGCATCTTGAACAGCTTCTTCAAACTTCTTTGGCTCAATTTGAGAAAGAAAGCAAGCATATAGGCAATGTTAGGTTTTAGAACATTTGATGATGATTGTCTTTAGATTACTTAGAGTACAAATATATAGAAAGTGTTAATTAGTAACACTGAAGTTTTGTAGCTAGCAGTTATCTCTTTGTTTATAATTCATTCATTCTTTGTAAAGAGATATAATTATTTCTTATTTGTAAGTAACTGCTGGAATGGTGTATCGAAGCTTCAGAAACTCGAAGTGTGTATTTGATCCGTTGGAGTTTACAAAAAGGCTTGTCGGAGACTAGGAAAACTTGTCAGAGACTAAGGTTTCTTTATCTATTGGAGACTAGTTTTGCCTATCGGAGACTAAGGCTTACGTCATCAGAGATTAAGTCGAAAAGAGTCGGAGACTAAAGCTTACGTCATCGGAGACTAAAGTTAAAAGAATCAGAGACTAAGCTGACATCATCGGAGACTAAGTCTTAAAGCATCAGAGACTAAATAACTCTATCGGAGACTACACAATCTGACGTCATCAGGGACTAAAAGCACCGGAGACTAGTAATGACGTCACCAGAGACTAAAGATGAAGCATCAGAGACTAATTGTGATTTATTTCTTGAGAGATACAGAGTTCGAATTAAAAAGGAATGTCTTCCACGTAAATCAAGATATTATTGAAGACGTAGTTGGTAAGGAAACTAACCAAAAATATCTTCCTAATTAGAAAGGAAAGATTGTATTTGATTCGAATAAGGAAGCTGAATTTTATTCAGAATAGGAACTGAGTTAATAGTGATTCAGTTGTAATTTTGAAGCTGTAATTAGGTTTACAGAAAGTTGTAATTTTGAAGCTATATAGGTTTTTCATTGTTTGTATCTTTTCCTATATAGAATAGAAAAGAAGCTGATGATCATATTTATTATGATTGTTAGAATTTGTAATCAGTTGTGAAATCAATATAGCAATTGTTTATAAATTGATTTGAGTTTTTGTTCTTTATATTCCGCAAGAAAGTTTAATTTCTTAAAGAACAAGAAATTCGAAAAGTATTCAAAGAACTTGTATTCAACCCCCCCCCCCCCCCCCCTCTACATGTTCTCAACATCTCACTGGGAAAACAGGCATTCATTAGATGTAGCTTTCCTGGTTTGCACTCTCTTACTTGGGTCACCAATAATCAGATCTGATGTGTGACTTCTAGCCCATTTAGGATTAGAGATATGTCTTGATGAGCTTGCTTGACAATCATCTCCTCCCCCTAAGCCTGTGCTCCCAACTTCTGAGAACTCTCCCCCTAAATTACTGGATAATTCAAGGTTCAAGTTATCCCCTGATGGTGCATGTCCTGATGAATGATCCCCTGATCTGTTGTCCAGGAAATTGACTCTATCTGCTGAAGGGGCTTCTACATTGTTTTGATTGACAATAGGAATGGATAAATTCTCCATTTATCTGCACTCATCGGCTTCAGTCTCTTGATAATCATTTTCATCTTCATTTTCAAACCTGAGTTCTTCATGAAAACCAGAGTCTTCAAGTCCAGAAATCTCTTGATCATCAAAAGCTACATTTATAGACTCCATCACCACCTGAAGTCTTTTGTTGTAAAGCCTGTAGGCCTTGGATGATAGAGAATAACCTAGGAAAATTGCTTCATCAGCTTTTGGATCAAATTTTCCTAAGTTCTCACCAAAATTCCTTAGAATGAAGCATTTGCATCCAAAGACATGCAAGAACTTGATGCTTGGCTTTCTCCCTGTCATTAGCTCATATGGTGTCTTGTTGTGAGCCTTGTTAATTAGAGATCTATTCTGGGTAAAGCAAGCAGTGGAAATTGCTTCAGCCCAAAAATAGGTGGGAATCTTTGCCTCTGCTAGCATTGATATAGCAGCTTCTATCAGGGTTCTATTCTTCCTTTCTATTACACCATTCTATTGAGGAGTCCTTGGAGCATAAAATGTATGATTTATGTCTTTCTCCACACAAAATCCCTCAACAGCTGCATTCTTGAACTCAGTTCCATTGTCTGTTCTCAACACTCTAACCACTGACCTTAATTATGTTTCCACCTTCTTGATATGGTCAATGATTTGTTGAGGAACTTCTGATTTAGCATGTTGAAACTTTACCCAAGTGTATCTGGTGTAGTCATCCACAATAACCATTGCAAATCTTTTCTTTGACACTGACATAATGTTGACAGGGCCAAAGAGATCCATATGTAACAATTGAATTGGATCTTTGATCATTGTGGCTTCCTTGCTGACAAAGGATGATTTTCTTTGCTTCCCTTGTTAACATGCTGAACATAATCCTTCTTGGATAAATTCCATTTGAGGAAGTCTAGTTACCAACTCTCTCTTCACTAAATCATTGATTGACTTAAAGTTCAGGTGAGAAAGCTTCTTGTGATATAGTCTGCTTTCATCAGGGGTTGCCTTGCTGTAAAAACATGATTCTCCATTTACTGAATTAAAATCAGCAACATAGAGATCTCCTTTTCTTGTCCCTGAGAAAACCAGCTTCTCATCACTTTCATTTGAGATTAGACACTGATCTCCTTTGAAGGAAGTGATGAATCCTTTGTCACAAAGTTGACTTATGCTTAGCAAATTGTGCTTGAGCCCATCAACCAGTGCTACATTTTCAAATGAGACATTCCTATTTGCTACTTTCCCATAACCAAGAGTTAGTCCTTTGTTGTTATCACCAAAAGAAATTACTGGACCATTCTTTTCTTGAAATTCTGTAAGCAGGGCTTTGTTTCCTGTCATGTGCCTTGAGCAGCCACTGTCTAGAAACCAAATTTGACTGCTTTTGACCTTTCCTTACACACAAGAAAACATTTAAATTGTTTTTGGTACCCAATTGACTTTGGGTCCTCTTGGTTTAGTCACAGTAATAGGTAAAACAGCTTTAACTTTATTGGTGACTTTTAGTTTTGGCAAATTTAAAACTTTCTCCTTTTTAGGAGCTTCAATATATGCTTTTGATTTCTCAACAGTTATCTTGCCTTTATCCTTGGAGGAACAGGCTTTAACAGTTGGTAAATCATCAGCATACAAAATTGTGCCAGTCAAAATTTGTGGTTTTTCTTTGCATTGAAAAGATAAATGATTATAGTTACCACAATTCCAGCACACTTTTCTAGGGGCTACATGAATGGAAGAGTAATTGCTTGTTTTATTAACACCTAGCTTACCATTTCTATTATTTTTTCTTTCCCCTGACAGGCCTTTTTCCCTTGACAGGCTACAACGGCCTGATGCACTCTTTCCCCCCCTGACGACTGTGCATCCACTGATGCACAGTCTAGTTCTTTCATAACTGGAGGGTTGAGTGCTTTGGCAAGAATAAGTTTCTTGCCTCTCCCACCACTAGTGGAAGTTTCATTCACTGGGAAAACATTCCCTAATTCTAGCTTTGTGTCTACCTTAACAAACTTGATAGGTTGTATTGTCCTTTTTCCAAAGCTAGCTGTCATCTCAACCTCAATGGGAGGTTGTTGCGCTTGAGTCTCTTCATAGCCTAAACCAGATTTTGGATCAAATTTCTGACTTTTTAAACGATCCTCCAGTTTCCTACTAGACTCACTCCATCTCTTAATGACTTCCCTTTCTTGTCTAAGAAGATTCGAGGTCCATTCCTCTTTTTTAATAGCACAGTCAAGAAGATTTTTAGTCCTTGAGAGTTCTTTTTCAAGACTCTCAAGTCTGGAGTTTTCTGATTCTAAAAGAGTGTTCTTAGCAGATAACTGTTCATTTATTTTCTGCACTCTCTCAGTTTCAGCAACAGCACTCCTCAGGGTGTCATAGAGATCCTTTATCTCACAAGCTATTTCCTTAACAGGTTTAACACAATTAGTTTTAGACATGTTAGAGGAAATTTCAAGGACTACCTATGAGCTGCTACTGTCAGTGGATGAGGCCATCAGGGCTAGGTTAACATACTCTTCATTTTCTTCTTCATCAGAGTCACCCCGGTCCTTTCCCTCTGCAATATATGCTCTTCCCTTCTTGTTTGCATTGAGAAGGTCAAAGTATTTCTTTTTGTAGTCCACAACAGCTTCTTTGTTTCTGGATTCACCATCTTTTGTGGCCTTGCGGCACTCATTTGCAAAGTGGCCCAGCTCATTGCATTTGTAGCACTTTATTCTTGATTTGTCAATAAAGTTATTCGTGCTACTAGGTTTCCTTGCTGAAAATCTTTTAGATCCCGCAGGCTTTTGGAATTTCAACTTGGAAAACCTTTTTGCAAGAAAGGCCATGGTTTCATCTAGCTCCTCTAACTCTTCCGGAGTATATTCTTCCTCCTTGGAGTCAGATTCTTTGTCCCCTTCTATGTCAGCATCTTCTAGTTGCTGCTTCATCAAGACACTTGGTCTTGCTTCTTGTTTGTCCTTCGTGGCAGCCATCAGGGCTATAGATTTAAGCTTTCTGGCATCCCCTGACATTTCAGATCTTTGTTGAACCTCTAGTTCATATGTCTTGAGAGTACCATATAGCCTATCCAAGTCTAGAAGATTCATGTCATTAGATTCCCTGATGACTGTCGTCTTAGGATCCCATGATATTGGAAGGGCTCTCATGAACTTTCTATTCACATCCTTGTTAACATATGCCTTCCCATATAATCTTAGGTCATTTACCAACCTGTTAAATCTGTCGAACATTTCAGTGAGTGTTTCACCATTTTTCATTGTGAACCACTCATACTGTTGTGTTAACAACTGCAATTTATTCTCCCTCACTTCCTCGGTACCATCACAAAGGATTTGTATGGTATCCCATATAGATTTAGACGTGGTATGATTCATGATACTATTCAGCATATCATCGTCTAAACAATTATACAGGATCCCAGTGACTTTAGGATCCTTTTTCACCTTTTTTCTTTCCTCTATCGTCATTTCGTCAGTTGTCTTTGGGACAAGCTTTTCAGGAATACTGACTCCATTAACGACTTCTATTGGAATGAGCTTCTTGGGAACGTGAGGGCCTTCTTCTAGAATCTGTAAATATTCATCATCATAGCTCTTAGATAAACTATCATTCTTTGTCTCCAGAAGAAGTATTTGCCCCTTTCCAACATGGGGACTTTACTGTTTCCAGCTTTGTTGGCCATAGATAATGATCGTTTTTAGCAAGTGAATTCTGCTAAGAGGCTCTGATACCAATTGTTGGTGCAAAATAGGCTCAAATGTTTGTAGAAGGGGGGGGATGAATACAAACACTACAAACTTTTTGCTCTTTTTATCTTTTAAAAGAACTTACAGGAAACAGCTGCACATACCAGAAAAACTATGTAATATGAACACAGATTCAAGTTAAAATAGTTATATTAAAACTTGGAGTTTTTCTAGAAATCTGTATAATCACAAATGTGATTTACAGCTACAAATTCTGTAAATAAAATTCACAGCTTCTCACACTCACTAGCTACGAAAACTTTTCTATGAAAAATAAATCTCTCAAGAAATATATTACAAAGCTTCCTAGTGTTGTGTGTTTCTATGTTTGTTTGATATGTTGGATATATTCAATCTCTCTATATGTTTTTTGTAATGAGAACTCCTTTGCTTATATGTCGAATCAGTGGTTGAAATCACGTGCTTGAGACGTGCTGCTTCTCTCAACTTAGCCACAAGTATGTCACATCGTAGCCTATGTGTCAAACTACTGCATGCTTTGTTGCTACTTTTTCTTCCCCTGATCTGTGTGCATTTAATGCGAGAGAGTTCTTATTGGATCAAAAACAAATTTCAAGAAATATCTTTCCAGTTGATATTTCTTGTTTCTGTAACACGTTACGTTGATTTCCGTGTAAGTACTGATGACGGGTGCATGTTGTCATAACGATCCACTGACTACCAGCACTAGTACAAAACTGATCATATGCGTCGTCTTATTTGCGTCGGTTTTTTAATAGAAGTGTCGCATATAGTAGTGCGGTGGCATTGTCGTAAAAATAATAAAAACAATTTGCGTCGGTTTTTTTACATACCCGACGCAAATTCTCTGAAAATATTTAAAAAATAAATTAGTTCACCATTTGCGTCGCTTAGTATAAAACACCGACGCAAATAGTGTTTATTATTTGCGTCGGTTTTTTTAAGGAACCGACGCAAAAAATGTATAAATAAATTAAAAAGAATTTGCGTCGGTTTTTTTAACTAACCGACGCAAATGGTTCGAAGAATTTGCGTCGGTTATTTTGTGTAACCGACGCCAAAGATGAGAAATAATTAAAAAAATAAACAAATTTGCGTCACGTCGCTTAAAGAACCGACGCAAATGCTTTAAAATTTTTAAAAATAAATTATTCAGACATTTGCGTCGGTTTATTTAAATATCCGTCGCAAATGGTTATGGTATTTGCGTCGGTTTTCTTCTTTGTCCGACGCATTTGCTTTAATAATATTAAAAAGTGTATTTAGGATTAAAACTTTTTCTATTTTGGCCCGGTTCGTAAGAAAGGAGAGAGAGTGAAATCATCTTTGGCGGGAAACTTGGCTGATATTTTGCAGGTTTCTTTCTTCAGTGTCTCCGTCCGAGAGCTCAGCTTTGTTGTGTAAGTAATTGTTGATTAAAATAATACATTCATCACAGGCATTAGTTAAAATAGCAGTATGTTTGCTTGAACTGTTGTTTGTCCGCATCTTATTTATGATAACTGTACAATCGTTATGCTTACTTAGTTAATCGTTGTGGTTATTTAGTTAAACATGGATCGTCAAACATGGATGTACAATATATTGCGTAACGATGACGCATATGTGAGAGGGGTTGATGAGTTTATTATATGTGCGGTTCAACACCAAAAAATCAGAAAGGAACATGGAAAAGAAGACATGATTGTGTGCCCGTGCCGCCTTTGTGGTAATTTAAAAAAATATTCGAGCGCAGAAACAGTGCGTGAGCATTTATTTCGTCGGGGTTTTAAGAAGGGTTATACGAAGTGGATTTGGCACGGCGAGGGAATAGAGTCTGATGTGACTTGTAGCTCAAGGTCGAATTATACAACCGAGTGCGATAATTCGGTCGATAATGACGAAGATGATGTGGACATTGATAGGGTGGAAGATATGATACAAGATCTCGAAGACCATATGATGCCACAACCGGATATGTTTGAGAGCTTGGTCCGCGATTCTAAGAAACTTTTGTATTCCGGGTGCAGTGACGACTTGACAAGGTTGTCAACAACTTTGAAGTTGTGCAAGTTGAAAGTCAAGAATGGATGGAGTGACAAGAGTTTTACAGAATTGTTAAAACTGTTACGAGAAATACTTCCGGTGAATAACGAGCTTCCCACTTCCACGTACGAGGCAAAGAAGATGTTGTGTCCTATAGGTATGGACGTGAAGAAGATACATGCATGTCCAAATGACTGTGTGTTGTTTCGAAATGAGAATGAACATTTACACACATGTCCTAAGTGTGGAGCGTCCGGTACAAGAGGGAGGATAATGATTCGTCTAAGGATGATAAAAAAAGGGCTCCTAGCAAGGCGGTTTGGTATTTACCCATAGTGCAACGATTCAAACGCCTATTTGCAAATCCAAAAGATGCAAAACATTTAAGGTGGCATGAGGAAGGGAGGAAATCAGATGGGATGCTTAGACACCCGAGTGACTCTCCACAATGGAGAACCATTGATTATAAGTTTCCTGAATTTGGTGGAGAATTTAGGAATCTACGACTTGGACTTTGTACGGATGGGATGAATCCTTATGGCACTCTAAGTTGTCAACATAGCACATGGCCAGTTCTTTTGGTGATTTATAATTTGCCTCCGTGGTTGTGTATGAAGCGCAAGTATATTATGTTGTCCTTGTTAATCTCAGGGCCTAAACAACCGGGGAATAACATAGATGTTTATCTTGAGCCGCTTGTTGAAGATTTAAAACTTTTGTGGGATGAAGGTGTGACGGTGTTCGATGCAAATACTCAAATGGATTTCACATTACGTGCGATGTTATTTTGCACCATAAATGATTTTCCGGCTTATGGAAACTTGTCAGGGTACACTGTCAAAGGAGCTAAAGCATGTCCAATTTGTGAAGATGCTACTATTGACCATCGTCTACATAATTGCAACAAAAATGTCTTTATGAGTCACCGAACATTTCTTCCCCGTGATCACCCTTATCGTAAGATGAAGAAGGCTTTTGATGGGCATATCGAGACTCGAGAAGCCCGTTTGCCTTTAACTGGGAAAGAAGTCTTTGAGCGGGTTAAGGATATTGATGTTGTATTTGGAAAGTTGTATCAACCTCCGAAGCCGAAGAATCTGTGGAAGAAGAGATCCATATTTTGGGATCTGCCGTATTGGGAACACATACAAGTTAGACATTGTCTTGATTTTATGCATATTGAGAAAAATGTCTGTGACAGTATTGTTGGGACATTGTTGAATATACCGGGAAAGACAAAGGACGGGATCAAAGTCAGAAAAGACATGAAAGAAATGGGTATACGACTAGAGTTAGCACCGCAAGAATCGGAGAAGCGTACATATCTACCTCCAGCTTGTTATACTTTGTGTAAAAAAGAGAAAATTGCATTTTGTGAGTGTTTGTTTGGTGTGAAAGTTCCATATGGATATTCTTCAAACATCAAAAGGTTTGTGTCGATGAAGGAATTGAAACTCGTGGGTATGAAGTCACACGATTGTCATGTGTTAATGCAACAGCTACTTCCAATTGCAATTCGAGGGATATTGCCGAATCACGTGAGACTTGTTGTGATGAAGCTTTGTTTTTTCTTCAATGCCATCTGCAGCAAGGTGATTGAACCCATCACGTTGGATAAATTACAAGCTGATATTGTTGTCACACTATGTCAATTTGAAATGTATTTTCCACCTTCATTTTTTGACATTATGGTACATTTGGTTATTCATTTGGTTAGAGAGATTAAGTTATGTGGCCCAGTATATTTGCGGTATATGTATCCTTTTGAGAGATTCATGGGTATATTGAAAGGATATGTGAGGAACCGATATCGGCCCGAAGCTAGTATAGTTGAAGGATATTCAGTTGAGGAGGCTATTGAATTTTGCACAGAGTATTTAGCAGCTGTCAATCCTATTGGAATTCCTAAATCTCGTCATGAGGGAAGACTTCATGGGCAGGGTACATTGGGATCCAAATGGATCTCTCCTGGTTGTGAACTGCGCGATAGAGCGCATCTCTTTGTCCTGCAACACATGACTGAAGTTCATCCTTACTTAGATTGTCATGTCAGTTTGATTAGGAGGCAGAATCCTTCAAAAAGCGGCATTTGGGTTACAACTGAACATAATCGCTCATTTGTTGGATGGTTTAAAGACCGTGTAATGTGCCAGTTGTCAGATGCACCAAATGTCGTTTCTAATACGATAAAATGGTTAGCATATGGCCCCAACACGCTTGTTCGATCTTATGAAGGTTATGATGTTAATGGATATACGTTTTACACCAAGCGTCAAGATGGAAAGAGCACTATGCAAAACAGTGGAGTTACCGTGGAAGCTTCATCAACCGAATTTTTCAGAGGCAAATCTTCAGGATCGAAAGATGTAAAAAAGTCATATTATGGGGTGATTGAAGATATTTGGGAGCTTGAGTACAGAGAATTCAAGGTTGGTCTCTTTCGTTGTAAGTGGATTGATATACGTCGTGGTGTTCGAAAGGATGACTTAGGATTTACTTTGGTAGATTTTAGTCAGTGGGGTCACGTCGACGATCCATTTATACTCGCAATGCAAGTGAAACAAGTATTTTATATCCAAGACCCCGCCGATCCTAAGTTTTCAATTGTTGTTCAAGGCAAGAGAAATATTCTTGGCATTGATGATGTTGTTGACGAAGAGGAGTATAACCAATTTGATGAGAATCCTCCTTTCTCTATGGGTCTACCTACCCCATATGGTGACGATAATGGAGAAACAAACTACCTACGTAATGACCATGGTGAAGGGTTATGGATTGATCATGGAAAATAAGTCCAGGAATTGAAGGTTTAAATTTGTTGTATTCCAATTGTTGTAAAATTTAAATTTATTTGTAAATTGTAAATAATTGTTAATTGTATAATTTAATTTTTTTT
>CM025780.1:23947613-23981775 GCA_014636745.2 Centella asiatica | reverse complement strand
TAATTTATAATAATATAGTACTCATAAAATACAATAATGATTATCTTACCACGTGTGATCATGGTCATTTTAAACTTTAACATAGAAACATTAATTTGCCTTCAATGTATATTGTTCTATGGTTTTATGTTATAGTTATAGCATATATGTAATAATTATCATATATATCTCTATCTATATATAAGTTATATATAGATTATATATCTCACATTTTGGAATTAATCACTATAATCTTTGGTATTAATGAATTTCAATATGAGCATAATATTAATTTCCTTTTAGATTATTATGTAGTATATTAATATAAATCGTATATTTAAAAAAAAATTTGTTAAAAAAAAAAAGTCGGGTATTTGCGTCGGTGCTCTTAAACCACCGACGCATATGTTTGGTTTATGCGTCGGTGTTTTAAAAGCACCGACGCAAATACCCTACTAAAAAAAATAAAATAATCTGGTATTTGCGTCGGTTGTCTTAAACCACCGACGCATGTGTTGGGTTTATGCGTCGGTGTTTTAAAAGAACCGACGCAAATACCCGACTAAAAAATAAAATAAAATAATCTGGGTTTTGCGTCGGTGCTCTTAAAACACCGACGCATATGTTTGGTTTATGCGTCGGTGTTTTTAAAGCACCGACACATATACCCGATTATTTCATTTCGCGGCATATTTTTCTTTTGCCCCTCATTTTACCGCCTATTCATATCCCTTTGCGCGGCATAACATTTCCTTTGCCCTAAATCTTCACAAGCTGCATACATTTTCATTTCAAGTTCTTTATCGATAAAGATACAATTTTCTATTTCAGTTTCTGGCGAATACACTGTAATCGGCTTCGGAGTTGTTACAAGTGAAAGAGGTACATAATTTTTTTTCAACTGAACTGTTTACATTCTTTTTCTATTTTTAGTTTTAATACAACATTTGTTTAAAGCCCCAAAGTGTATCTTGTGATATATGTGTTTTATTTGTGTTTCTTTGTGTTCTGTTTGTGTTTCTTTTGAATGGAAGCACTGCGATATACTATGTGTTTTGGTAGTGTGTCTTTTGAATGGAAGCACTGCGATATACTATGTGTTTTGGTTGTGTGTCTTTTGTTTTTGTTGTTGGGATGCACTGTAATTTTTGGCAATAGTTTTGCAATTTTTTATTCCGTCTTTCAAATTGATACCTTCTCATTTTCGCCTATGAACAATCTACTGTTAGTTGGGAATTTTTTTCGCCTAAGTTGCTTGTTGCTTAACTCCAACTCTGTAGTTTATTTTTAAATGTTTTTTTTTGACATTTTCTGATGTACTTTATAGTTTACTATTATCATGGACCACCCAAGTTCGAGTGATAGACCTGCTAAAAAAAAAAGAGGTCCAACAACTTGCAAAACATTGAAAGAAAAGTCCGCAAATAAACCATCAGAGAAAGTGATTGAGTTTGATGATGTCGGTGTTCCCATTGGAACATATGCTGCTGCATTCAAGTCGTACATTGGAGTACTGGTTAGAGTTCAGGTTGACATCAATATTCAGAGTTGGCAAGAAGTCAGTGATGGACTAAAGGATGCGATTTGGCAAGATATTAAGGTATGAATTGAAAAGAATAATTAGTTGTTTTAACATATATTGCCGTTCAAATTTTATTACAAGTTACTGATATGCATGATTTGAGTATTTCAGACTGAATGGAATATAACGGATGATGCGAGACGAAAGGACGTATTAAAATCTGCTGCGAAAATTTGGAGGGATTTCAAGTCAAGGTTAGTCTGCCGATACTTGCGTGTAGACAAGGACCCTTGCGAGAAATATGACTTCATAAGTCGAGAGCAATGGGATAAATTCACTCATGATCATCAAAGTGAAGAATTTCAGGTATATTCTTTTCAGATTTATATTATTATTGGTTTTCAGATAATATTATGTTGAACAGGGACTGTTTACTCATATTATTGTTTTATTTTCTAACAGACTAAAAGTGACAAGGCACGTCAAAACCAGAAGTTTAATAAGTATCCACATTATCTGGGAAGACATGGATATGCAGGAAAAAAATCGAAGTGGATGGTTGATGACCCTCTTCATTCTCTACCTTCGTCCGAATCCGTTAATTCAGAAATTGTATCAACCGATCGAGCTGATCGTAGTTATGATTGGATTCGGGCGAGAGTTAGGAAGAGGGATGAAGGTGAAGGTTATTATTTTCCCAAGGACGAGACTAGGGATGTTGTTCAAAAAATGGTAAGAGTATTTTGTTCATTTAAAAATTTTTATATTTACAGTTATGCTTAAAATATTAATCGTTAAATTGATTTTGAAACAGTTGGAATGGAAAGACAAAGCCTCGGAAGGTTCGTGGACTCCTGACGGCCATGATGACATATTGTCACGGGCACTTGGAAAGAAGGAGCACGGCGGGCGTGTCAGAGGGGTTGGAGGAACAGTTCGCATGAAGGATGTATTCGGCACGGCCAGAGGCAAGTCCCGTAGAGCCGTAATATCAATGGATGAGTTGTCTACGATAACTCAAGATATTGAAACAAAAGTGGCCAATCGACTTGCACAGCAGTACCAATCTCAAATGAATGAAATGGATATGAAATACAAAGACCAGATTGGTACACTGCAAAGTCAGCTTGCGAACGTATTGAATGTAATGAGCCAGATGGGAATGCCTGTTCCCCAACAAACTCCAACAACTCCAACAACCGACGTGATTCAGAGTAGCTCCCACTCGGTGGATCCATTCTTTCAAATAAAGGTATACTTATTTTTACTCTTTTCTATGTCTTTCAATCATAAGTTATATAAGTGCCCTATATGATCCTAACTGAATTTTTTTTTATATAACATAGAAGCCGACTCCATGTCGTCTCTGTGTCATCCTTCCTGAGACCGGCAAAGTGATTGTGGCTTTTGGGACTGTTTTTGCATCCAATGCTTCGGGCGACGTTGTTCATGGTACTCAAATGGAGCTCAACAATGTAAGAGTATCCATCGATGACGTTCGCCCTGAATTTCAACAAGCTCCTCTTCCCGTGCCTACGTATGAACATACAAGAGTAGGTGACGCATTAGGTAGCTTTGTTGAGTGGCCTAAACAACTTGTACTGTTGGGGCAGGTACCAAATGTCAAATTAACATTATTAATTATAAATGATTGTTGTTAATTCATTAAATTCATGTAAATGTTATTGTTTAACACTTTATATCTAATTAGGATCCCATCTTACCGGGTAAGGGTAAAGAGCCTGCATCCCCCCCCCCGCCAAAAATAATGAAGTTCGTAGCAAAGGGTCAGCTACTGATGTTGATCCGAGCTTCAGCGCAAAATGTAAATATTTAGCACAGATGATTATGGGATTGCCTTCCTCGGACATAATTTCAGTGCCATTGGATTATGACAACTGCATTGAGAAGGAAGATGAACAACTCATATACATCGCGTCCGAAGATATCATCCAATTTTGTAGAATGGAATGGTTGAATATAAGTGTCGTACAAATTTGGATGAGGTGAGACTATAATTTTCATACTCATTTATCTTTTTTTTTAGCTGATATACAGGTTTATTTTATAAAGTAACTAATGAGTAGTTTGTATATTATATTTAAGGTATTTGAACGAGATGACGTCGGGATCTAATGCATTTGGATTCCTGTGTCCTCAAGCACTGGCAAATGCAAAAAATGATCCAGATGTGTCTGCTAGATACATTGCCTCAATTTTTCTAGGTTGCCGGGGAGCCAAATTCATCTTCGCGCCGTACTTCCAAAAGTAAGAACATAAAAATGGTGGGATTAAATTGTAGCTAGCTTGTTCATTGATATAATTTAACATTGTTATTTAATTTGTAAAAATGTAGTGAGCATTGGCTGTTGTTTCTCATATCTTGTGAGCAAAGCACAGTATATGTGTACGACTCATTGAAAAAGGAAAGGAATATGCCGATAAAGAATGTAATGGCAGTGTAAGTAAATAATATTTTAGTTCCTAAGTTTTTAATATAAGTTAAACGTGTAAACATCTTTTAACATATTTATTTACTCATATTAATTATAATATATATAATTTTGTAGGGCATTTAAATCATATGTTGCTCAAGGCGGCAAGCACAACAAAAATAAGTTGCAATGGTGTACGAAAGAGGTTAAGGTATAAAATATTTGCTGACTTATCCAAACAAAGTTGATTTTGTTGGTTCTTAATATAATTTCTTATTAAAATTTTAATCAACTTGCCTATTTATACAGTGTCCTCAACAAAAAGGAAGTGTTGAATGCGGCTACTATGTCATGAGGTACATGTATGACATCGTCAAGTTGCATCAACGGGCTCCCTTTACAAAATGGACTGAGGTATATTGTTTTTAATTATATGCATGCAATTAATTTCAATCTATTAACCTTGTATATTGGTTTTAATTATATGCAACATTGTTTCTTTTTTATAATTTTCTCTAGGGTTTGAGTGCACAAGAGTCGTATACTCAGTCTGATCTTGATGAAATTAGAGACCTGTGTGCAGATTTTTTTATGACTTTTTGTATGTGACCTAAATATATTTGGACAGTTTGTACATTTCGACATGTAATTTGAACAATTTGTAAATATCCCTGTTTTGAACTGTTAGTAAATTTGGATTTGTATATATTCCTGTTTTGCAAATATTGAAATGGTTGAATTTTGTACTATATATTTTGGCTTGTTGTGGCATATCGAGTATCCTTTTTTATCTACAGGTTGGATATTTTATTTTTAAAAAGAAAATTTAAAAAAAAATAATAATAATTTGCGTCGGTTCATTTAAATCAACCGACGCAAATAGCTTAAATTATTTTTAAAATTAATTTTTATTAAACAATTATATGCGTCGGTTCATTTACAACAACCGACGCAAATAGCTTAAATTATTTTTAAAATAAATTTTTATTAAAAAATTATTGGCGTCGGTTTTTTTAAATGAACCGACGCAAATAGTTTAAATTATTTTAAAAATAAATTTTTATTAAACAATTTTTTGCGTCGGTTTTTTTAAATGAACCGACGCAAATACTTAAATTATTTTTAAAATAAATTTTTATTAAACATTCATTTGCGTCGGTGTTTTTAAATTAACCGACGCAAATAGAGTAAATTATTTTTAATATAAATTTTATTAAACTATCATTTGCGTCGGTGTTCCTAAATTAACCGACGCAAATGATGATATTATTTGCGTCTGCTTTATAAAGGTCCGACGCAAAGTCTTCGTTTTTGCGTCGTGTCTTTAACCGACGCAAAATATTTAAGTTTTTTGCGTCTCCTCCATATGCGTCTCCTCGTAACCGACGCAAAATGTGTTAATTAACCGACGCATATGATCAGTTTTGTACTAGTGCAGCCCTGATGGACTTTGATCAGTGCTTCTGAATCCCCTGATGCTTATTGACTGGATCAGGGCTTCAACCTTCACTTGAGTTTCACTTAGTGCTTCTTGTTCCTGATGGTTATGACTGACGGTACATACTGATGGCTTCCACTGATGCCATGTTGGTCATTTCCCCTGACGGGTTACCCTGATGGGTTGGCTTGACACTAACATGTCCTGAAGTGTTTCCCTAACGGGTTGGTCTGCCTTTGTCATTCCCTGACAGGTTTCCCTGATGAGTTCCCCCTGATGGGTTCCCCCTGATTGGTTGACGGTACTTAATCAACGTAACTTTGTTTAGAATTTCTGATATGCGGAATAATTTGACTGTTTACAAGTAACATCAGATATTCTTCTTCACTTTGTCAAGTCCTTTGAATGTTTCTGATTCCTGACTTGTCTTGTGAAAAGATTGACCATCCACTGATGAATAAGTTTATTATCAGTGGATGCAAAACTTGTGTTGTTCTTAAGGTTTATAAAATACCTCAAGTATTTACAGTTGCACAATTTATTACATAAACATCATCATCAACAATTAACTCTAACAATGTTTATGTTTGGTAACCTCCGTAATTGCTTAAAAGAGCCCACTTTTTCCGGTTTAGCAAGTTCCCTAAGGAATGTAATAGTTTACGTAAGGGAAAAGACATTATGAGTACGTATACTAATTAGATTAGTAAGCTGCTTGTGTGTCATTAATTGATGAAGCGTTTATGCATGAACGACATCAGCTGCTTATTACATATACCTAGCTGTTTAAGAGTAATGATGAGCAGCTGTTCTACCGTCCAGGTTAACCAATCATTTTATTTCACAACTTAATCTCAGCCTCCTATAAATACCTAATTCGGAGAAACATTTTAATCTCTTTTCTAAAAATTTCTCTTCCAAAGTTCTTCCTTAAATTAACCAACCATCTCCATATAATTTCAAGTTCTCTTTTCTGGGTGATTACTTCCAAATCAGCTGTGATTTCTTTCATTAAACCAAGATGTAAGAATTTTAAGATCTCATCTACTGTTCCTTTTTGCATAGTATCCGAGAATAGTAGCCGTGCATATTAGGGTTTCAAGGAAAAGTTAAAGACAGGCTAAGTTTAGTCTCTGATGACGTCATCCTTAGTCTCCAACAAGCTAAGTTTAGTCTCTGATGACGTCATCCTTAGTCTCTGATAGGCTAAAGTTAGTCCCCGATGACGTCGTCCGTAGTCTCTGACGGGCAAAAAAATATTAGTCTCTGATGATGACGTCAGCCTTAGTCTCCGATGAGTTAAGATGACGTCATCAGTCTCTGATGAGTAAATGTTAGTCTCTGATGATGACGTCAGTCTTAGTCTCCGTTGAGTTAAGATGACGTCATCAGTCTCTGATGAGTAAATATTAGTCTCTAAAGATGACGTCAGCAGTCTCTTATGAGTTAAATAGTCTCTGACAAGTGAAATTTTCCCCGATGGGCAACCTCATGCCCTGATAACCATTTTCTAATCTGAATAGTCATCTTTTAAGTATGGATTTCTCATGTTATACCAACAATTATGTTTTACAGAACCCTTTTTTAACCAGTATAGTGAATCTAGCTAAGGACCAAAGCAAGTATATACTCATTCTATTTTCTTCCTTACTAATTACGTAAAATCAATATTTCGATCTACGTAAATGAATGATGTTAAAGCTTATGCATGATGATGATCTCCTTCATGATTAAGTAACGTACGATCATTGATCCGATATACGTGAAAAGATGTTAATGATTGAGCTATATGTTATTGGGTGATGGCTAGCTGTTTAAAAGTCGCTAGCACACCGAAAGATAATGTTGATGATGCAAAGGTGTTGCAGTCATGAACTTATATGCACACCTGAGCAGCTTCCGTATGGGTATATAGAAAAATCATCGGCTGTCTACTTTTGATTGTTGAGCACGCCAATGTGTTTAGTAGTCGCTGTTTTTAATTGTGGATGATGCCAATTTAAAATGAGAAAATGTTTTCAAGAAGATATACTCCATATGGGAAGTTAAAGGGCTGTTGAATGCTTTCACCTGGTATTCTAGCCAATGATGATAGAGAATGATAGACTGAGGCAAGGCATCGGTAATCAGATTTTTTTTTCACAGACCATATGCTTTCTGCAAGTGACTACGTATGTCAAATGATGAATCAAACGACCAGGCTGACCAGCTGCGATGAAATTTGATTGTTAAGGAAGTCAGATAATGATCAGTCTGGTCAGATGATGCATTATCTGATGAAGAGAGGGCAAATCATGATTTATTGGCAGAGGGTTAACCCTTGATATCACTCGGGCACCCTACATGATATATGTTTATTGGTTATCACGAGGTGTTGGCATTGCTTCGCCCAACCTCGAAGAATATTAAAGCTTTTGAATTATCTGTTCTTCTTGCTTATGATTATATACTTGCTGAGCGTGAACGCTCATGTGGAATGCTATGAATGTTTTTCAGGTTATGTCATGAAGGCTGAGTCGCCTAAGAGAGGGAAGGAGAGATTGGCATAAGAATGTTTAAGTTGTAAGGCCTTATGAGCCATCTAAAGTTTTGTTTCCGCTGCAGCATGTTTATTTTCAAGCTTTGAGGCTTTGTAAGATGATGTGGACCTTAAAATTTATAATGATGTATTTGAGAATATATTTCTCCCATGAGTGTTGTAACTGCTTGGCTGTGTTGTTGTTGTGTTGTTGTGTGGTAGTTTTTCTGCTGTAACCCGGGGTTCCAGCCTAGGGTTCTCGGGGGCTGTCACCGAAATCGCTAATAGTGTCCGAGGCCCAGTTTTGGGGATTTCTGGGGGTGCCACAGTTTTACACCCGAGTCATAGTCATTATTGAGCAAACCTAACTCGTGTGATTTTACACATTCGCAGACGAGTCTACCTCGAGTGGTTTTACACCAGAACCATTGGGCGTTGGTTGTGGTTCAATCAAATAATCAAGGACTTCGAGTAAGGATATTGTTGGAGGAGATTGATTCTCCACCACCTTTTGATCTACATTCATCATCTTTTCGTCCGAAGAAGAGTCGAAGGTAGAATTTGGGAACTCATATCTATAGAGAGAGATATTTGTCAAAGTTTGAAGAAGGAACGGTGTGGAGACCGAATGAAGATTGTTAATCCTCAAATAGGCACTAAGTTAGTGCTTACTTTCATATGATAGGAATTAATTTTATCATTTTAATTATTATTTGAAGGTCAATTGTTCCTTTAATGGGTATTTAGATTAAATTTCTTTAATGCAATAATAAAATAAATGTAATTATGAAAATAATTTAATTTTCTATATATTGTACCAATTCCCCGTTCTTTCAAGCAATTTAAACATTGTTCTAGACAGAACTGTCACCAGATAATTCATGTCTTTGTTGGTTTATTACCTTTTTATATTCTTGATACAATAGATCTGGGACAAATTTGTTGGAAGCTTGATGTGGGGCTTCGATTTTGAAATTGGCTTATTTTGAAGTTTGACGTGAAAACATATTAGGTAACTTGAAATAAAATGAACTGAAAATGTGTGCTATGGAAACTGATTCTGGAATGCAATGGATGATTTAAAACTTGACTTGAACTGATTTGGAAACCTATAGTAAAACTTGAGGAAAACTGCAAAACATGTTTTTTGGTTAACACCAGATTTAGGCAAGTTTAGAGAAAAGAAAACTCCATGCGTTATCTACTGATGTCGCATCCAAAGATAAGCATCGTATTGTCCGGTGCCTTTAACCAGTTTCCTTCCTTGTGTCATTTATCAGTAGTCTTGATGACTGAATCTGCTCTTTTATGCTTAAGGATGATGAATAAAAGTGTGAGCATTTGATAACCTAATGCAACAAATATATCTTGCATGAATAAATGAATGCTTTAATGAAATAAAAATAAGGTAAGAGTGGCCCCTGGGTGGTGAAGATTGAAACAAATTGCGGCCTCCGATGTCAAGGTGTTAACGTGAGATTTCCTTATGACTTCATTCTTGCATTTGCTCCAACTTTCTTATTTTGCCTTTCAATTAAACTTTTCATTGGAGTTGCCCTATTGGTGGAGAGATGTGACTCTATCAGAGTTTTGCTCATCATTTGGTCATACAAGTTAGGAAAATATAAAGAGATGTAACATTTTATACGGAGAGTGAATACTGAGACATTTACTTGCCCCCAGCTTTGGGTACACAAGTGACAATTGTAATGAGATGTTGTTTGAGCTAGTGATCATTTATGATTGTCTAAAAATGAACTGAGGTGAAAATGAGAAAAATCGAAAATCATATTTCATGTCTCCTACAATTTTGACAAAAAATTAAATTTTGCATTAAAATGATTATTATCACTAACTCTTTGACTAAGTTCCATCCAATTAATACATTTAATAGGTTTTTCCTCGGTCAGGTTCTTAGAAAAACTATCTTGGAAATGAGCTCAAGTTTGAATAAAAACTTGGTTTCTTGTGTGATTGAAAAATGAGAGTTAAACCTAAGAGACAAGAGTCCCACATTGAAAATGAGAGGACATGGAGTTCATATGGGAGCACTTTTTAGTGGCTTAAGTTGTCATGACAATATTTTACTCCACATGTCCCGTTCGCGTGCGCCTGCGCAGCGGCCCGAGTTTTGTTTCTATTTGGATTTATTTTTGCCAATCAAATAGTGGAGATAATTAATTTTAATTCAGTTGACTGTTTTTGAACAATTTTCCAGCTTTGAATTCGTGTGTAACGTTTATAACGTTTCCAATCAAATGGTTTGTAACGTTTGTACAAAATTAAAAGTGCTCAGTATTTTGAAAGGTGTCTCTCCGCTCTATAAATAGAGACTCATGTTCTAGGTTTGAGTATCCCAAAATTTTCCTTCAACTCTTTTCTGAGTTTCGTACTTTCTCCTCCTTTTCGATGTTCATTATTTTTCTTAGTTCCAGTTCGAAGGTCAGATTGTTTCGTGTAAGGTAGTTCTCACAGTCGTCATTGTATTTGGAAAACAGTAGCACCAATTCCTCTAGCGCACTTTGTGAGGGGGCTAAACTGTTTTAAGGTCAACATGGTTATCATGTGCCTCGAATTTTTCTTCTTCTTTAATTCGGTTCTGTTTGTTGCGAATACATTTGTGACTTGGATCAACAAACTACGAGCTTCTTTATGTAATTTTAACAAGTTACAATGGTGAAGTATTCGCTTCTAGCAATTTTGAGGATTTTCAACGATTAAATTGATTTCAGAAGTAAAATCTTACTTTTCAAAGTCACATCTCCGTTTTGTAGAACACAATTCTCCGTAAGATCTTGTTTGACAAACATCTTAAGTGATTTGTGTGTAACGATTCCTAGCAGAGGAGCTTCATATTTCTTTTTCTTTACTTTTCATTTTTTTTCCCTCGACAATGTGCAATGATTATTCATGCTAGTGTACCCCTATACTTGTGGGGGAAGCCATATATTGTCCCTACTTGCTATCTCTAAAACAACATATTCTTTAAGAAAACTGCTAAAACTCCATATGACCTTTGAGAAAAACATCTTCTTAATCTGTGATACCTCAAAGTGTGTGGTGTCTTGCGAAAGCACTTTTACCCGAATCAAAAAAAAAAAGAAAAATGAGATCCAAAACCACTGATTGTCTATTTGTCGGTCACACTCCTCACAATGTTGCTTATAGATTTATGATTCTCAAAAGTGATGTACTCAATGCCAATACCATAATAGAAAGAAAATAATGTTGACTTCTTTGAAAACATATATCCCTAAAAATAAAATTTGATAAACAGAGATCAAACCAAGAATAATCTTGTGATTCAAGAAATATAAAATTGTTATTCAAGAAATAGAGATTTGTGCTCAAAAAGAGAAAATTTTAGGAGACAACTTCTTCGCATTCCTAATGGAGAATAATCCTTGCATTTATTCTGAAGTTGTAATTCTCCATATGCACTATCCTAGAAAGAAGCAATCAATTTAGAAATTGAATCTATAATGTTGTTATTCCCAGATAAGTAATTGTAGAAGGAGGGGATTGAATACAATTTTCAAATTTGTTCCTCAATGTAAAGATCATAGTACAATCTATAGATAAATTATAGAAATAAAAACACAACATAATTGAACAGAATAATATTCTCTCTCTTTCTCTTAACGTTCTATTCTACAATGCAATATTGTTCTTGTATACTATAATGACTATCTCTCTCTTTATCTCTATGTCTCTGATATATTCTTTGGATATTGTGATGTATATATATGTTGTAGAGATCTTTCTTTTGTCTGATAGATTTTGAGATATGTCTTTCTTTTTCATTTGATATGAATCTAGGTATATACATGAATTTTGGCAATCTAAACTTGATTCAGACCAGCTTCCCTACCTTGTCAATACTGATTGTGACTCTATTATTGATCTTGGTCGGCTTCGTTATTTTAATTTCAGAGCCCCAACTAAGTTAGTAGTCTGCTGCAATCAGCCATATGTCATCTTCAATAACTGCTGATGAAGAATTTATCTTATGTTGAAGAATTTATCTGCTGATGAATTCTGGTAGAGGTCTGTTGTGGTCAGTCATATGTCATTTTCTATATCTGCTGATGGTCATTATCTGCTAAAGAGTAAATTATTCTCTGATAAGTTATTTATCTGACAATGGTCATTATCTGCTGATAATGAATTTTTATCTTCTGATGACCATTTTAAATGTTGATGGCTTAACCACTGATCAACAACTTATTCACTGTCGCAACTCAACTGTTGATAAGTGTTTAAATTCAGTTCATCAATCTTCAATCTTCAAATTCAATTCTTGCTACTGCAGATTTTTCAAGTTCATTCTGCAGAATGAACATTGTTTGCAGAATATCCTCTAATGGCTGTTGTGATGATTTATCATTTGATTTATTTTTTGATTTGCATTTTACATTGTCAGATGATAACTTTCACTGGCTTGTCTATTTATTCATTGATAAACAATTTACACTGTTAGAGGATAATGCTTAAACAAAATCAACTACAATTTATCTATTGATGCACATCAACAAGTTCTAGTACAATTACAAGCTCTAACTATTCTAAGTATTATATATCATCATCAAATATTATAATTCCTATCAAATGTCAAATTATATGTGGGAATTGGTTGACCTTCCATTGCTACTAAGACCATTGGTTGTAAATGGATCCTTAAGAGGAAGATGGTTTAATTAACAAATTCAAAGCACGACTGATAGCTAAAGGTTACAAACAAAAGAAAGATCTTGATTACTTTCAGACTTATCCCCTTGTAGTTAGAACTGCATCCATTAGAACTTAATTGGTTGGTCTACTATGCATAAACTTGTGATTTATCAAATGGATGTTAAAACTATGTTTTTAAATAGTGATTTAGATGGAGAAATTTACATTGATCAACCAGAAGGTTTTGTCTAACCTAGTAATGAGCACAAAGTATGTAAACTTGTGAAATCACTTTATGGTTTAAAACAAACTCCCAAACGGTGGCCTGATATATGGGATAGTGTTATGTGATCTGCTCGATATAATATCAATGATGTTAATATATGTATATACACCAAGTGTAAAGAAGATAAAACTAGAGTAATTGTGTGTCTATATATGTAGATGACTTGCTTATCTTTGGCACTTCATTATATGTCATATTTGAAACCAAATATATGCTATCCTCTAATTTTGATACGAAAGATATGGGTGAAACTGATATAATTGGAAGAATAAAATTGACTAGAATTGCGAAATTCTGGCATAAATGAATAAAGTCACCATTTTGTCCGATTTAATTTCCAACATCCACAATTAAACAGGAAGACAAAATGAAGAGAAAGATTCATGTCCGCTACAAATTCAATTTCCATCATCCACAATTAAACAGGAAGGCAAAATGAACAAAAAAAAATTCATGTCCGCTACAAATGGTGACACCGTGACAGACATAAAAATCTGCCTTTTGATTTGATCCCTCTCCATCTCTCCGCAATTTGTAAATTCCTCTCTCCATTTTGATTGTAGATAGTTGAGAACTTGAGATCAAGCCACATAAAACAATTCATTTATTTGCCGCTCTCCGTCGACCATATCCAACATGAAACAATATTTTTATCCGGCCATCTTAATTGATCATAGACTCCTAGTCAACATACGTATATGTAAATTAGATTAAAAAAATTAAGCTACGACTTATTTTTTATATCTTACTCACTGGTTTTATATCTCCAATTCACAATCTATTTTGAAAAATCTAATCATAAAAATTATAAGAGTATTAAAAAATAAAATATATAATTTTTCACCAATACATAAATTTTCTCATATTTTTGTTGTGTAGCATAATTTTTATAACCATGTAAAATTAGTATATGTTTAAGGGTTAAAATATATTTATTTTAAAATAATTATAAAAAATTATGTAAATGAATTTATTGTTTTGACAATCCTCTTTCAATCCGTACAATCAATATTTTCTTGAATATTTTAAAAGTTAAAACATACTAGAATTAAGATTATAAAAATGAATTATAACTTAGTTCCTTATATATATATATATATATATCCTAGATGGTCGTGTAGAATATAATAATGACAACCAGAAAAAACACGATTTCAATTTTCAGGAATGCCAAAGAGATTCAACAAAGACAACTGTTATGTCCTTGATTTCTTTCATCAAAAACACCTAGATTTCAAATAATCTACCTGAAGAACACCTAAACTGAAGATAGAAATACTAAGTTGAAATGCTCGACACTTATTCTGCAGTTGCAATGCAGATCACATGAAGAGTGGAGTCTTTCTTGATGCCATAGCTAGCTAACTGATGGTCATCGTCGAGCCGTTTCCCAGAAAACATGAGATAGTAGAAACTGCGATTAGGAATTGCCAGCTTACTGAAAATCCTTCCTTTCACATCTCCGACAGTTTCGTGTTGGCACACATAAAGAGTTATGGTTTTTCCAGTCCAAGGTTTTACCAATATTTGTATAGGCGGAGATCTCATGCACGCACTTCTCAATTTCACCTCTATGAGGGATCCCTTTTTGATGTTAAACGAAGCCAAAGTTCTGTTCTCATCAAGTATAACTCCGCGATAATAATAGTCGTATTGATCCGACTCAATTCCCTCTCTCACCTGAATCAATGTTTTGATTTTTTCGAGGGTATCATCAACCGTCACCTCAAACTTGATGACCTTCTTCCTTGATGGTGTAATGACACCCAGACTTATGTCTTGAGTTCTAACATAAAGAGTGCATTTTTCAGCAATGCCATAACTGGCCAAATCCCGACCATTCTCTAGCCGTTGTCCAGCATAAGTGAGATAATGAAAATCAGAATCTAAGAAAATTCTCAGCTTGCGAAAAATCTTACTCTTCGCTTCTGTCACAGTGTCCTGTTGGCATACTTCAACTACTATGCTTTCATCACTCTGATGCCTGACAAATATATCAATATCTACCGGTAGCATCTCTAACAAAGACTTATCTGCGATATTATAAGAAGCTAAGGTTTTTGAATCATCAAGTTCCTTACCTGTATAAATTAGTCTTAGTTTATCAACAGGAACACCAGCTATGCCCCCGACTATTGCTTTCACATCGCCAACAGTGTACAAGAACCTGACTTCTGTTCTAACAACCTTTCCAGTTTTCAATTTCACAGTTACTGATAGAACATCTTTTGGAACAAACACCAAATGAAGAGTTGATTCCCCCGTTATTCCAAATGAACCCAAAGTCTTGAAATCTTCTAGTAGAATTCCAGTGTGATAGAGAATGCAAGTATCTGCAGATATCCCTTCTGTCAGCTGAATCAAAGATTTGACCTTTTGGATGGTATCATGAACCCTGGCTTGCAGCTCAAAGGTTTTGTTCTTTGATGGTATATTGATAAATAGTTTCACAACATCCATGGTTTGTAGAACAAGATGAACAGTGGAGTTCTTCTGTATACCACAATCAACTAGTTTGCACTCGTCCTTGAGCTGCTCGCCACTGAAATAAAGCTCCTGAAAATACTCTGAAACGCCTTCTTTCTCTCGGATCATTGATTTTAGATGTTTAATTGTGGTCGACTTCTTTACTTTTAAAGAAAGTGTTTGGCTGACCTTCAAGAATATGTTCATCTACAACATAAAAGGGTAGTGAAACAAGAATGTGTAATTATTATCAAAGAAGTACATTAAGAGCTGATCAGATGGAATGTTCTGTTTATATAAGCAGTTCAGAAACTTTAGACTTTATGAAATGAATTTGAACATTATAGTTCAACAATTTTAACTTCCATAAACACATACGTGATGTGAACCTAGAAGTCTGGAGTACCATGTATCTGAGAACATAACTACTCCACGGAGACCATGCTACTGTATCTAGTTCTCCATCAATTGGCAGTTAAGGCCCAGAGTTCTTATGAAACTACATTCTAAATTCACTTACTGAAAATTCAGATTGTGTGTATCAAAAAGTTCAAGAAAAATTACAAAATTGGCTTCCCAAGGGAAATAAAGGGAACGTAACAGAAAAACAAGATAGCTTCTGTCTAAATGACATGAATTTTCGAATATGTGCACATGCAATATTCTCATATTCACACATACAGACACACACACACACACACACACACATATATATATATATACATACATACACACACACACATATTAGTGTTCTAAAATGCGGGCTAGGCGGCCGCCTAGGTGGAGGAGGACGGTCAAACGCATAAAATCGTCTTAGACGTCCAATTATGAGTTTAGTTAGTTAGGCGGTCGTTAGGCAGACTTAGGCGGATCAATTTGAATAAAATATTTTTAAAAATAATTTTAACATAATTCTTATAAACCACACGTTTCATTGTTTGCCTAACCTTGTAAGTAACAATAAAAAATGAGAATAAATACAAATTTGTTTCCAATAGTTATTTTTAAAATACTATAGATATTTTTATATGTATAATATCCACTCACTTCTTAAATTTACTTATTTTTTTCTTAAAGTATCATAGAATCCTTAGTAACCTTTAATGTTATCATTGGGTATGTAATTATGTTACTAAATTAATTAGTTTTGTAAAATACAAAATAATAATAATAGTTTGTACCGCCTAAAATGACCGCATAATATCCGCCTAGTCATCCGCATAATTGCCGTCTATAATGACTAGGCCCTCACTTGACCGCCGAGGTCCGCATAGCGCCTTTCAAAACATTGATATATATATATATATATATATATATATATATATATATATATAGAAACAGGGGCTTAGAATAAAGGCTTGCAGAATTTGCAACACACCTGAAAAAAAACAGAAAAGAAAAGTTGATATGCTATTGTTAACTTCCAATTCTCTCCCAGTCCCTTTTTAAGTAATTGCTTCATGTAATATCCCGATTTAATCTCCAACATCTCACACATAAATGCTGGTTTTCTTTTATTGGTTATTGTGTTGATTTACAATAATAAGAAGACCACCTGCACTAGTATTTCAATTTAAGCGGAATAATGATTCATCCACGGCTTCCTTTTTCGGCTTTTCTCATATTCAACTCCAACTATGTTTACAAAATCTTTTTCTATCCTCCCTCTCAAGTACAAACTTCTCTCTTGCACACACATCCACGTGTACAGCATATTTTTTTCAAAATGGACTGTACTGGTTTTTAAAACTTTTGCAATGTTTCTAAGAAATGCAACATTAGAAAAAACATCAAAGTCCGCAAATTTTCACAAATTTTGGTAACATGTAGAGTAGTTTTCATAAGTACATAAAATTATAAAAAGATTTAATCTTGGAAAATTGTTCAACTTGCACAATTATAAAAACTATTGTGCACATTATAAAAACTTGTGAAAATTTGCATGCCCCCTCATTTTTCAATTTTTTAATGTTATTTTCATGGATACAGTTGGATTTTTCAAAAAACATTGCATTTAAATAAATTAACTACAGACAAAATTTAAAAAATAGGCTGCAGCCTGTTCCCGTTCTCTCATATACCACAAAGCCAGACATAAATACACACACGCAGAAGCACACACACATGTAAGGTGTGGATGTGATACTGGGTGCTTTGCATGACTTAATCCAAATAGTTGATGAGCAATATAGCATTTAGAGACTAAAAATATCAACTTCAGTTCAAATATATGCCAGTCACCATTTCTATGCAAAAAGAATAGTATATACAGAAACTGATGAACAAACTGCGCAGTACTTTTGAAATGCTACTCTTAAAAGTATAGCCTATAATACAAAGAAAACTCATCTTTAATCCAGACATTAAAAGGATTGTATGTGTTTGGGTTTCAGAAATCATAATCATTTAAAAATAAAAAAATCATCCACATTTGGCTCCCAAGATAAAGGATCTAGAAACAAAGAACTTATAACCAACTTCTACACCCAAAACAAACATACCCCACAAATATATCAAATCATTAATAGAAAATAATGCAATAGCATTAATCAATTTGAGCCCATTTTATATGATCCGATTTCAAAATAATAATTAAATAAATAAATAAATAAATAAATAAATAATAATTTAAAAGAACAAATAAAACAAAACAAACAAACCAAAAACAAAAACAAACCAACCAAAAACAAAAACAACAAACAAACAAACAAACAAAACAAAACAAAAAAACATGTTTTTATAAATTGATAAGAAATAGGGTCAGCAAAGAATCATAACTGACTATAGCAATAACAAATACACATTTTGGCATAAACAAATGAGGATTTCTTTTCATTTCCCTTTGGTTTGCATTTTGGCACAAACAGATCAAATTTCCTTAACAATACCATGAATTATTATGAAAAATACACAATTATAAACGTAGAAATACATGAATTCCTCGGAAACCAACCTCTTGATCAGATGATTCCGACGGATTTGAGCTGGAATTTTGTCGGGTCGGACGCCCCATGATGTTGATGATTGTGGATATTCTCAAACTTCTCGAATCAGTTTAGAACCGAAGCGTCCTTTTGTTGTTGCACCACGTCCGGAGGAAGTTTAAAACTATAAAAGGGACAAAGAGAAGAAAGTAGTGAACTGAAATTTACTAATACTGCCACTACTATTTATGCTGTTTCCATTTTATGGAAATTAATTTCGATGATATTATCTACTGTTTGCAAGTAATTGAAAAGAATTTAAATTGTAAACGAAATTATAGGAATTTTATTTTAATTTTAAATAAAATTAGAATAGGATAATATTTGTTAAAAAGTAATTAGAATATTTTAAATTAAATGAAAGTATAAAGGTTTATAGATAATAGTTCAAATTAAATTATAAATATACATAAAAATTAAAGTATATACTGTACTACATTGAATTTTAAGTCGTTTATGTTAAAATCGTATTTAAATTGAGAAAGGAAGAAATTCAAGTTTTTTTAAATGTTTTTTTAGCGGTTGTCGAATTGCATGCGATAACAATTTACGGACTTTGTTTTAGGATACAACGGATATAAGATTTTTTAAAAAAAACATAGGTCTTGAACAATTTGATCAAAGAAAAATTAATTAGATTTATAAAAATTTTGTATAAATTACTTTTAAGTTTAATCAATATAATTTCTTAGAGCAAAGGCAAATTCAAATTTACATCATTATTATATTATTGTTATTGTTGTTATTGCTATAAAAAATGATATTAATTTATCTGTTGTATTATATAATTCATCTCCTGATACAGGTAATAAGAAGTTAACAGTTGTTCTTATTTTAATTTTTTTAAAAGTAAAATCTAAAATCTTATTTAGGAGAAACAACACATATATTTTAATTTGTATCTAGGAAATCGATCCCATAAAAAACAATTTTCACTTTTCATTCTCTTATAGTTGGAAGTACACGGGCTCTTACGATAATATTTCATTGACTACAAAAAAGCGATTAAAAATTTAACATACACACATATATATAATTTATTCGTGTAACGTCCAGATAAATTTTATGAAGAAGGTATTGTGAATTTGTGATCATTGATCGGTGAATTTACATCTCAACAAACGTGCAACAAAGGACGGAAAGAGTATTTCAACTAGATCATACAATAAGTTTGAAAAAAATGTTTACGTGTACAAAATCAATGAACCCTAACTTCAATTTCAAAATTAACGATCCTTCCATATGAATAATTTATTTATCTTAATATCACAATAAACTCGTTGAGCTCAAGTTAAGTTTACTTAAATTTAAGAGTTAACTAAGACGAATATATTCAAATAGATTTTTATTTTATTTAATTAAAAATCTTATTTATAATATATTAATATATTTAAACAATCTAGTTGAGTCAAGTTAAATCGACGTAAATTAATCAAGTTTTACTAATCGAGAGTCAAATCCAAAAAAACAGACAAACAAAAAAGTTATATTCAAATTTGGCTCGTTTAAATAAATAAACATAATCGAATGAGATTTGGTTCCTCTCTCTTAAACGATTCTCATGATTTACCTTAATATGTCTTCATAACTTTAATATAAATCGTCTTACGCAATTTTACTTATTAAATTGTATATAATTTGATCAACCATCTAAAATTTTTATATTCTATCCACTTGTACGATTAAAATTATATAAAATAACTTACATTTAATCTAGGTTATAGAGTGCATTTAGAACAATTATATAAATAGTGTTTCAGAGAGAAGACAAAGCCAACAGAATAAACTTGAAATGAATTAAAACGGATCCAATATGAACAGATAGACCGCTCAAATTCGTCTACATGTTGTTTTCGAATTCATTTAACAAGAGAAAATAAAACAAAATGAGTACATAATATTTATTTCTGGCTGTATTGCAGTACCTTTGGGAAAGGAAAAAATGAAAACAAATCTAATATTCTAATTTCAAAAGTAACAACCATTATTAATCCGCATTAATAAAATAATAAATTTATCAGCGTTCGTAATTATAATAACAAATTTAATTATATAAGTAGATTTATTCTAAAGCTTAAACAATAATTTCAAAATACAAACTTTTCTCTTTTAATCTGATACTAATATGTTTCATTCCCTACAAGCTCTTTCCCCAAAGATAGGCCCAGTTAAATTACCTTTACTCTTTTCCCAAACATAGGCTAAGTTAAGTTAGATGAGCAATTTGGAAATTTTTTTGAAGATCTTAAAAAGCTATATACTAACATTACATTTACATATACTCTGTCTAATATGTCTTCGTATGCTAAATATTTGAAAAAAATTCTGAGTTAAAAGAGAAAACTAGAAAATCATGACAGTGTAACTTTAACTCTGAAGTGTAATGATGCTATTCAAAACAAATTATCTCATGGTAGTTTTTCTATTTCTTACACCATTGATAATTTAAAGGTTTAATGTGTTTTATGTGATCTGAGTGCAAGTGTTAGTTTAAAGTTATTGTATATGTCTGATAAGTTAGAGGTGGATGAGTCGAAACCCACCAGCATTACTTTGCACAATCCGTAGAATGGTCTCCAACGATAATGAGAATTTAAGAATCTTCCACTATTTCAAGAACAACAAAATCAACTCGAATATAAGAATTACCTACCTTTTTAAAATCTCACATTTTTAAAATCTCACAAACACTGTAAACGCCCTTAATTTTCTCAAATAGAAACTTCTACACTTTTGTCAGGGTTTTCCAGTGTACTGTCGGAAGTGAGTCCATTTAATTCACCTCGCATATTACTAGCTCCATCATATCCTTGCCCACGTAAGCTTGACATACTTAACCCGTATTTGGCAAACATTTCTTCGATAGCTACTTTAAGTGATAAAGAAGTAGTCTCACGAACATGTACCATGCCAAGAAAACGTTCAATGTAAATCCTCGTTTATCCACGTAACATAAAATGATTGTCATTTGTTCTTTTACAGAATTATCACGAGACTCGTCAACTAAGATGGAGAACAACTCATTTTTAATATCATTAATGATTAGATTGGTTGTCTCAATTGCAGCTGCATTTGCAATCTCCTTTTGAATTGATGGTACTATTAATTGATGATTTTCAGGAGCGTTGTGAAGTACAACTCTCTTAATATCCTCATTTAGTTCAGCACTATAAGCTAGAAACTCAAGAAAATTTCCTTTATTGCTTGAATCATTAGACTCATCGTGCCCACGAAAAACCAATCCTTGACGTAACAGAAATCTAATACACGTAACTGATGCAAGTAAGTGAGCACAATAATCTTTTTGAGATTTGTCAGATTGGTTAGACAAACAAACATCTATATGTTGCTTTTGATTTATTAGGTCTTCACAAGCCTTCAAACATTTGTTATGAATACTTTTGTGATTTTCGACATGCTCCTTAAATTTTTCTGGACCTTTTTTCCAATTTGAAAATCCTCCACTAACAAATATATCACCACCTCCTTGAAATCCGTGTTCCGGTTTAAAAAGATAACAACATAAACAAAATGCAACATCTTGAGATATGCTATACTCCAACCAACTAACATGATCATTAAACCAAGAAGGTACAAATCTACGATTCTTACCTCCACATTCAGTAAAAGAAAATTTGTGATTCTTAAGTTGACAAGGACCCTTTTATAAATAAAATCTTCGAACAATTTCTCTAACACTTACATCAAACTCAAAAATATTTTTTCTATTTACAGGGTCAACTGGAAGCTCATCAAAATTAATGTCTTTTTGTGGAATACCTAAAGATGGCTGAGAGTGTTGTACGGTGTTGGACTGTTGAAAATTAGATTCATCAGTAGACTCACTTCTTCTTCTTTTACTAAAAAACTTTTCCATAACTGTTAAGAAAAAAACAAAAAATAAATAAAATTCAATTCAATGGACTCGAACAAACTATTTTCACTATTTGGGATTTAGGACAAATTAATAATTAACCCAAATCATACAACAATGACAAAATCACTATAGTCCAAATTAATTGTAACAAATAAAAAAATTAAATTGGACAATATACTAGATATTCAAAGTCTAATTACTAATTAATTGAAAAAAATTACACAAATCTGAAATTAAATAATTCAAAATTTAAAAAACTAACCTCAGTTAGGTCGTATCTTTAGTATTATTGTGAATACAACTAGTAGATCGATGGCTGACTAATTTAACCGATAGTACCACTGGCTACTGCAAGCTATCTTTGGTTGTTCTGTGATTTCTGCTTCTCTTTCTTTTTCTCTGTTGCTCTGTGTTTGAAAGTGTTTTTGGTTAATGTAAAAGAGCCGGTAGGTTTTTATCAGTAGGCCAGCTTGACAGCTTTAGTTTGAAAATAAAATTGAGGAGGGGCGCGGTGGTCAAGGAGCTAGTGGGTTAGGAAGCTTTAGTTAAAAAAAAATTTGAGGAGAGGGGTTGTCCCCCTGGTCCTACCGTGAGTCTGCCCCTGGTTATTACCAATAATCTACTTCGTCCATCTCGTTTCGCAAGGAATGATAAATTAGTGCCTAGCGCCTAAATTTTTCGTTTAATATTTTGGCGATGATTGTGATATTTGATTTGTGAGTAAATTGAAGAAATTACTGTCATTCTCTTCAGAAATATGATTAATATGTTAAACTAAATCTGAATTTTATAAATTAATAGGGATCTCCACATAGTCATAGTATATACTGTAATACTACTCCAATTTGTGTGTGTGTTTATCTTATTTTGTTTTATTTTATTTTTAAATGTTTCCCTTTGCTGGAGTGCGTTTGTTAAAGTGAAGAAGAATTTTAAAAGTTTGCTTTTGTTTTCAAACGTCGTAAAAGCTCAAATGTTCCAAACCATACAATGAAAGCTGGAACCTATATGTTTGATTTGCATTATTTCTTGCAATCTATATATATTTTTCGCGTAGATGGATTACAATTCTAATGAAGAATTATATATAAGTGATCGATTGTCATTATTTCTTACAATCTGTATATATTTTCGCGTGGATGGATTACAATTCTAATGAAGAATCAGATACAAGTGATTGATTCGCATTTTTTCTTACAATCCGTGTATATTTTCGCGTAGATGGATTACAATTCTAGTGAAGAATCTGATATTAGTAACTCAGAGATCTTTGAACACGAGGAGAAACCTCTTGAGGAGTGGGAGGTTCAAAGTAAAAGGACCTAATGGTAGCCTTAGGTGCCCCTTCTGTGTGGGGAAGAAGAAACAGGATTACAAATATAAAGACCTTCTTCAACATGCTTCTGGAGTAAGTAAAGGGTCAGCCAACAGAAGCGCGAAGCAGAGGGCAAATCATTTTGCCTTAGCTCAGTACTTGGAGTCCGACATAGGAAACGTGTCTGAGCAACCACAGGATGTGGCGGTGCTAGCACCAATGGCGCCGCATTCTGATAAGGATGATCTGTATTGCTGGCCCTGGACTGGGGTTATTGTTAATATAGTGAATGAACCTGAGAATGGAAGAGTTGTTACTGGAGAATACTTGATGAAAAAGTTTTGTAAGTATAAACCCTTAGAATTTGTGGTATTCTCAAAAGGCGGAGAGCAAGCTGGAGAAGCTATTGCAAGGTTTGATAATGACTGGTCTGGATTCAAGAATGCTCTGGAGTTTGAGAAGTTTTTTGAAGCTAATCACTGCAGTAAGAAGGATTGGATTTCCCGAAGAACCCTTCTTGGTTCAGACATGTATGGTTGGTTTGCTCGAGATGATGACTATAAGTCTGAAGGGCTGATTGGAGATTATCTGCGCATGAAAGGAGAGTTAAAAAACCATATCAAACTTGTCAAGGAAGCAAAGCTGGGGACAATCAGCATTGTGGCTAATCTAGCAAATGAGATAGACAAAAGAAATGAAAGCTTGGATGATCTGAAAATCAGGTACAATCTGAAGAGCATGTCTCTGAGTAGGATGTTTAACAAAAAAGATAAGCTGCACCTTCGTTTCTACGAAGGTTTGTCGAATCCTCTTCATCCCTTTCTGCTACACTTGTGATGTACTTGAACTCATTTGCATATCTCCTGTGACTTGTGCCCAAGCGCACACAATGATGTGGTGGTGTTCAAAGTCAATGGTTGTTGAAACCAACATCACAATAATGGGGTGGTACCTTCAGTAAAATTCCTGCCAGAAAATGCTTAATATTTTGGCTGATAGATATAAATGCATGTGCTTATATATTTTCAGCAAAGAAATTTTCTTTTCAGCTCCTTCAATGTTCAGTCTCTTTATATATTCTTGTTAAAAGTCCTACCTGCGAAAAGGAAGTTATCTGCAGAAGCATTAGATTCCTAGGCGTAGAAGTATCTAGTGAGAATGTGATTGTTTTGTTGAGAGTAGTTTCCTAGTTAGAGAGACAATGAGGAAGAGTTAAATTCTCCGTCATATTTTATGCTGGAGTTCTGATATCTCTCTCTGTGCTCTCTCGTAGTTGGGTTTTCAATTTGAAATTGTCTCTTTATTATATACTCGCATACAGTTGTATATCATCTTAATCCGGTTTTTGTGTGACATTTTTGCTAAGATGTGGATCATGCATGGTTTTTCAGCCCATGTTTTCTTGCCAAGTGTCTGTCGAATCCCATTCAATTTGTTATGGTCATTTTCTTTTAATATTCTGAACCTACACATTTGGTGTTGAAACTTTGGAATCAACATATAGATCATACTACTAATATACTAAACTACTGTTTTTGGTTTCCTACTAATACATGAGATTTGATGAGCTTATTATATTATTGCTCTGTCCCTGGCCAGAAACAAGGAAGATGCAGCGTATCGCCAGAGTGCACATTCAAAGAATATTAGCTGAACAAGAAGTTCTGCATTTGGACTTGGAGAAGAAAAGAAAACAACTTAATTGCTGGAGTAGGGAACTTAACAAACGTGAAACCTTTACCGAATGTGAGAGACAGAAACTTGAAGAGGAGAAAAATAAGGTTATAAGTGTTCATTTATATGTAATCATCAATGCACATATAGTTGGTAAAAGATTGTTCCAACTTTAATTTGTTTTGTTTATTAGGTTCCCTTTTGTAATTATTTATTTTTCTATTGAGGTATTGATCCAGTTTGATAAACTATATACATCCTTGGAGTTTGATATTATGGGTGCACTATAATTCCTTTTTCACCTTTAGTTCCTATGAACTGTCTATGTTACAATATATCAAATTGCGTTATTAGAAAATCCTAACAACTGTTGTTATGATGGCTTTCGGGTACTTATGGAACTATGGAGAAACATTTGTGTATCTAATGATGATATTACCTGATCATGTGTTTGCTATTCAGAATGACGTGAGGAACAGTTCACTTCAACTGGCTTCCCTGGATCAAAAGAAGGCCGACGAGAATGTTTTAAGGCTGGTGGAGGAGCAACAGGTTTATATTTTGTAATCAGATTTTAAACAAACGCACTGATATATTGTTTTACTTTTTGCCTCATAACCTTATTGCTAAATATACAGTCTCTGTAGCTTTTAGTGACTGGTTCAGTGGTCCTCAACAGAGGGAGAAAGAGGAAGCTCTGAAAAGAATACTGGAGTTAGAGAAGCAACTAGATGCAAAACAGAAACTGGAGATGGAAACTCAAGAATTACAAGGTAAACTACAAGTGATGAAGTACCTAGGAAATGAAGATGATGCAGCTGTCCATAGCAAGATAAAAGAGATGACTGATGAGTTAGAAGGGAAACTGGAAGAGATGGGTGATCTGGAAAACATGAATCAAGCACTCATGGTCAAGGAGCGTCAGAGCAATGATGAGTTGCAACGAGCTCGTAAAGTGTTAATTGATGTATGATCATTATTTTTCTCTACATTTTGGTGAAACACTTAAGGTCATAACCATGAGTACCAGAGTCCTATGACTTTAAATATTATGTCTTTTTTACTCCATCCGTTTCAAAATTAGAGATACGTTTCTAAAACAACAATTTTTATGTTCCAAATATATCTCTATTATAATATTTAAAGTAATAGTAGTGGTAGTTATGATAGGACCCAACAAGTAGCGAAGATAGTGGTAGACGGAGTAGTGGAATAGTAGATGATATTTGAGGAACTCCGTGACTTTTTATAACACAAAAATAAAAATGTATCTCTAATTTTGGAACAACCAAAAAAAGAATATGTATCTCTAATTTTGGAACGGAGGGAATAATATATACCCGTTCATTCTAAAGTTACAGATCATAGGGTAAGCCATCAATGAGGCATATGTCATAATTCTGAGCTAAATAACTCCACGAAAGGAACCTGCTGCAAGAATAATGCAGTTTGTGCAAGTATTCCATCATCTTTCTTTGAATATTCTTACCATGCAGTATGTATTAATAAATCTGACATTGACATTAACAGGGATTGCAAGAATTGTTTAATGGTTCACGTACTAATATCATTGTAAAGAAAATGGGAAAGATTGATGGGAAAGTCTTCCAGCAAGCATGTAAAGAAAAGTTTCCTTGTGATGAAGCCCATATCAAGGCTGTGGAACTACAATCGTTATGGGAAAAGAAACTCACTGAGGCAGATTGGTATCCATTTAAATTTATCATGGTTGATGGAAATCCTAAGGTATCGCTAATGTGGAGTGACTTTCTAGGGGATTTCATGAGGCTTTCAATTATACCTTGCTTGTACTTGTGTTATCAAAAGTACTGCGAGGCTGGAATTTATCTTTTTCCTTGTTTTATTTTTTTTTATATAGTTTTTGTACTTGGAATTGAAGTTTAGGGTCTTCCTATAGTTTGAGATTAGTTAGGGTGCACGCTAATATGCTCTCCTCCATGCTTTTGTAACTGTTAGGAATTAATGCAGTCAACTATGTTCCATATGGCAGGAGATTATCAACACAGACGATGAAACCCTCAGAAATCTGAAGGATGAGTGGGGAACTAAAATACATGATGCTGTTAGTATAGCTTTACTGGAGATGAACAAATACAATCCAAGTGGTAGATATGTCGTTCGCGAGCTTTGGAATGCAAAAGAAGGCTGGAAAGCAACTTTGAAGGAAGTAATTAGTAACATAGTGAAGAACATGAGGCCACTTAAGCGCGGGAGACACTGATCTTAAGGTACACTCTTATTTATAAGTCTCCCTCTTGTGAAATGCGCAACTAGAAGTGTTACATTAGAGCAAATTATACATATTTAAGTTGCATGAAAAAGCTGTTGAACTTTTTTGATGAAAAGTTGCATTCTAACCTTTCTAGCTTGATGGGAGCGGACTTGTGTAGGGTCTTGTGGTGTCACTTGACACCACAGACCTTTGAACTGTAGTTATGCATTGGTGTTACGGTATCTGGGATTAGGAATTTGAGTGATGGTAATTGTAGAATATGCTTAGTACTATTTATAAATGTCCACATTAACCAGCTTTATATATGAAAAAGTAAGCTTACCAAAGGATTAACTTAGAAATTTGCAGGATATCTGATATAATTTATAAATTTTAAAGTGGATCATTTATAAATTTATTACTCAAATGAAATATTATTATTAGTTTTTTTGTTCAAAATCTTTGGGAATTCTACTGGAAACATGGTACTACATATTCTTTTCTGGAACTTGTAACACATTAAATTACAATTATGAGTTTATTTGATTTAAGGTATGTTTTATGAGTTTGAATTTATAATATTTGTTAATTTACTACAAAACATTATAGTGCCTTTTAGCATAATAGTGATTTAGGATAGTATTATATAGTGTAAGTTATTTAGTGACATATTTTGCTTCGTCACATTTCATTTTTTTCAATTTTTGTCAGTGAATGCAAGTTAAACTGAGATCTTATGTGTTGTAAACAATAAAGAAACTAAATACTCCTACCCTTAAAAAATTAGAGAAATATATTGACGTTTTGTCACTCTGCAAAATCTGAATTCAAATTTAATATAAATCTATTTGTGTTTTGAAATTTGAAATATGGTTCTTACTCGTACAATTAACCTAATTTCTAATAGATCTCACTAGTTCTACCATAGTGGTGTGCATCTAATATCAATTTTAAACTTTGGAATTTTGCAAATCAGCTTGAGAAAATCAAAGTATATTTGTTACTTTAGAATTGGAAGTATAATCTTGACACCACAGCCCGTAGCACGGTATCCACCAATAGTGGTACTTGTGATATATGCTTGGCTATGCTTAATAAATGAATGTCTTATGAAAGAAGTGGGACTTCTTTGTGCAATATTGACTGTAAAACTTAATAATCTCCCTCGACCCCCCGGCCGCCGCCGCCAACACCTGCCTTCTGTCCTCCTCTCGCTTTCAAGTTATGTATGACAACTCATGAATGTCTTATGTGTTAGTGCAGAAAATTATAAACAACGAAATGGAAGAATGAAAATAGCAATTTAAAATTTTTCTGCAATAACAGGAATCACCTTATACGATATTATTAATTGAGAAAGGATTAAAATTATACCGTTATAAATTCGACGACGTTGATGTAGAATCTTTACGCACGAATTAACACCGTAATCTTTATCCTTCACGCTCCAATCGATCCCCTTAACCTGTCTTGCAATTTATTCCACGTTCTTATTTGTTCCACTGATCCAACGTTTACTACTCAAGTATGTAGTACTCTAATCGATCCCCTTAACCTGTCTTGCAATTTATTCCACGTTCTTATTTGTTCCACTGATCCAACGTTTACTACTCAAGTATGTAGTACTCTAAAGGTGATCCACCAGAGAATTTTGATTATGAAGAATATTGGATTTCTCTCACAATATTTTTGGTGACAAATATTATGGAGGCTACCAATTATTATTTCAATTGGGATTTAATCTAATTCTTAAACTATTTAGAAATTGAATTCTTTATTATTAAATAATAACACCACTTTTTAATCTAATTCCTAGACTACTTAGGAATTGGATTATTTATTAAATAATAATAATATAAGAATAATTCTTATTTATTTATAATTAGTATTTCTCTAATACTAAATTATAAATATTAAGCTATTTAATTTATTCCACCATGGTATAAATTAAATTACTTAATTATTATTATTTCTCAATAGCTTCATAATTTATTATTTCCCTTTTATGGTGTGACCCTTTAGGTTCAATATTAAACCGGTTGTAGAAATAAATTAAATTAGAACTATTCTAATTTTATTTATACGAATTAAACACTTTAATTCATTAAATATAATTAATTATATTAATTATACTTATTCTACATCATGAGGGATACCTCTCAACATATCATGACTATCCGGATAATATGAAATCAACGTTTAATCACAAAAAACTTATTCAGTGAATAGTTACCGTACAATTCAATCCTTCTACCACACAATGTCTCGATTAAATATAAGACATGGAATTACTGTCAAGTCTTATTTTATTTAATCATATGCATTCCGATTCATAGATGCACAACTCAGTATAATGTCAATTAGAAACACATTCTAATTATCATTCCACTCTGGCCAGAGATTCCCGAGTTGTCACTAATGGAATCGCATAGGACATTCTTTCCCTTTACTAGAAGTTGTAGATCCTTTGTTGATCATTCCATGTACACTTTATTATACCCGAACATACACTTATATACACTGCTTGAGTTAAGATATATGACAAAGTATAATTTAGTGTACACAAGATAACCGTAACGATCTCAAGTTTAAGAATCACTTGTACAACTATCACTAGATGAACTCCTATTGACAAGTAAGTAAAACTCCATTAGGTGTTCATTTAAGCGAGTCACGTTCAGTAAACTTATTCTCTAATAAGCACCTACATACTTTCTTTAATGTCGTCACACAAATGATTATAAGATCAATCATCCTCTTGTTAAGAGCAAACACAGTATGTACTAATCTTTCCGGATTCACTAACACTCTTATTAGTGATCCTATAATTAGGAAAATTTTTAGTTTCGAGTTAACATATTTTAGATCTCATTAACATGATCTCATCATGATCCTAAAATATAACTCTAAACTATGGGTTAATATATTTAACAACTTAAATATATAAATAAACGTCTTTGAATAAAAAATTCTTTTATTAATAAATGAATAAGATTACAAAATAAATATTCCATCACATCTAATATGATTGACTTGAGGACATATTACTTTCATTATGTGTATGTACACAGTATGTGAACTCATGAATAGGTTGTACATTCCAGTTTGTAATGTTTCTATCATATCAATCCAAACTCCTAGGTTTCTTTACGTAGGTGGTGCGAATCTAGAATGAAGTTTTAGACGTGGAGGGCTTTCGTATATATTTGCTGACAATTTACATCGGAAGATAAAGCTCCTAATACACAGATGGAGTATGGTCGTATCTTTATGTAACTACCCTTTCACTGGCTAGAACTCTAACTGTGATGGGGCTTGGTATCTTTTTGTTTCCAGTAGCTTTTGATATAACTGTCCATATCATGTTTTGGAGTATTGTAAACAGAAACCTTTTGTTTGAAAATTCATTCAAGCTTCATATCTGTGTTGAGCTGAGGTTTTAATTAGTTTCAGTTCTAAGATGTTTAGTCTTCCCGAATTCTGCGTATTATGGTTCTTTCTGGGAGGTCAATTTTGATGATGTTACCTGGATCCGTAGTCAATATAACATCTTCCCACTTGTTTATATTTCCCTTTTTGATTTTTTAAGTCAAACAGTGATATATTGAATTTCAAAATTAATATAATATATGGAAGTTTTAAATTCAAATTTTGTTGTGATTAAAGGTTTGTGTCATCAACCATAGGATTGTAATAGTTATGTCAATCAAAATCAACTATAGTAATATCACTATAATGTTTAATATGTCATTATTATTTGACCAACAAAATCATACTTACTCTAATTTTCGAATGGAGATATAGTAATATGTTCCTCGGATTATATATCAATATGTTATTCCCCCTGTTTTAAAGAACAAAATCTATTTTTAACGTGATATACAGGGCTTTTTAGTTTCTGTAAAATACCATACGGTATCCCTTGACTATTGGTACATTTGGGTCTGCTGTGCGCATTTTCCACAATGAAAATATTTTGATAGAAATTGACTCAAATCACTAATCGAATCAATTTCTATCAACTTATTTTGCTCGATATCATATTTAGTCGAGTTGAGTATTTAGCATATTCGATTTGGCTCGACTTGATTATTTGTTTTAAAAGTTATTCAACTCGTCTAATTTTGATATTTAAAACAATTTTATGTTATTCTAAAAATGTTATTCATATAAACTCGCAAAATACTTGATTCTATCATATCTTAGTTTATAATCACTAAATATTTGAAAGTCAAAAAATATTCAAAAATTCAAAAATGTTAAGACTTATTTAAACAAATCACGAATAATTCAATAAAATTTTGAGTTGCATTCAATCATAAATTATCATTTTTGATAATTATTGTCTCCTACTTGATAATTTTCTTAATGAGTCAAGTTCGAATAAGTAATAATTGACTCGATTACAAATCTTGGTTTATGCCATGGTCAATTGTCACACAAGAATGTTAGATCTTGAATAAGAATGTTATATCTATGTATAAGGTATCTTTATTTTGTATTTTTTCCAATTTCATTAAAAAAAAATTATTCCTTATGTTTTCAAAATAGAGATATACTTCAATTTATACAAATTATGTTATTGAAATCTTAAATTAGATTGAATTGAAATTTTTTATTTTTAAAAATTTTAAAGTGAAATATCATGTATACAAATTATAATATTATATACAAATTTTTATATTTTAATATTTTTACAAATTGAAATTAATATCAACTGTTGTCGTGATTTAAGACTGAGATTAAGAAGTTACAAGGCCTCGGTCTTGACTATTAGACTAATGAATAGAGAGACATCATTTGGCGAGTACAACATATACAAAGTTTGGATATGTCAAACTGATTATAAATATTCTTTTCAATTTTTAGTTTAGAACATCTGTTTTTATGAAACACAATTGTGTAGGTTTGTAAATAAACAAGTTCCTGTTAATATATTCTCTATAAATTTAAATACTTATTTATTTATTTATTTATTTATTTATTTATTTATTTATTTGTACAGAATGTTTATTTATCACAACTACAATAGATACTTTATTTTAGATTATACAACAATAAATGAACATTATCTCAAACTTTTTACTTTCATTATATATATACACACACACACACACTATTTTATTCGTCATAGAAAATGAAATAATTATTATTTCATAGTTTTACAAGATAATCTTAAAAATCAATAAATAATAAAATAATATTTTATTAACAATTGTTTGAACTAACTAAATAACTTTACAGATTGAATTCAAAATCTGCATACTACATGCCAATATGCCTCCATATAGAGAAAAAGAAAAATAATTAATAAGTAAACCACAGTTTGTTTTATTCAACCTTCTTGGTTTGACACATTGATGAGATTGAATAAGAAAAATATATATATATATATATTTCTTAGATGTGTCGTGAATAATGATGTTTATTTTATGTTAGATATTTCGATGAGAATCTATGGATTTTAAATTATTGAGATATTTATTGCATATTTCAAACGGGTTTATAATAAAATTTATAGATTATTTGCGACGGTTGTCAACTTAATATACACTTTATTATAGTAAATTGATGTGTTTATAAATATGCGATGATAATGTGTTATTGGAAGTTAATTTTCATCAAATTACTACGACGATTGATCGGACGGATTGCTACTATTAAGTGGTTAAGTAAACATCTGTACGAATATTTTGGGGGATAATAATAGGTTTCGAAAATTTAAGTGACTAAATTATAGGGAGTATTATTTTTGTAAAAATCGACTTGAAATTTTAGTAGTTAAAGGTTTCGAAAATTTAAGTGACTAAATTATAGGGAGTACATTTTGTTGTACTTTTTAGTAGTCAAAGGCACAAACAAGAATCACTTGACCAAAATCTATTTATTGTATTCTCACCTAAATTTAGAATTTGAATGACGAAAACTAGATTATGTCCTGAAAAAAGGGGTGAAATCGTCTTCTATTTAAGGTGAAAAAAATTCTAGTATTAAGAATGTAATGATCACTTAAAAAGCTAAATAATATTATAATTGCACTAAAATGGCAGTCTTTTATAACAAAAAAAATAAAAAAAATTGCATTTTATTGAGCGATCGAGAAATTATATTTTATGTTAAAGGCATTTTGTAGATATTAGAATATCTTGTAATAACCAAATAAAAAGGAAAAAAAAGACAAATTTTATTTTATTAAAAATTGCAAGTTTGAAAGTAGATAAATTAGATATCTTGATAACCCTGTAAGAATAATAATTTATATTCTGATTAAAACATATCGACTAGAATTTGCGACATAGATGACATAAAGAATAACATATATTAAGGAGGAAATTAAATTTATAATTGACTCCAGAATCAAACATTCCGTATGACTTTGGGTTGAGAAGAAGGCATCTTAAATTGATAAAACTTTCTCTTAAGTATATACCCACTATTGTAGAAAAAAATTCAATTTTTGGCGAGATTGCAATTAAGGGAAAAGGAATAACTTTTACATGCGCGTCATAGAACTCATGAAAAGGGAACTTTTTTATCAATGAATACCGTGCATCGATAACCAATTCGGAATTACCGAATACTTTCGGCCTAGTTTTGTGTACCTATATAGATGTGGACGTATATACAGGTACCATGTAATACAACTGAGGAAGTAATGTTTTGCTAGATTTTGTGCTCCGTCCAAGAAACCCCCTCATTTCATTTCCCTCTGTTGAGATCCCCGACCCCCATGTAACTCCCCTCCCTTCTCCGCCTCTCCTTGC
>CM025780.1:23911485-23947513 GCA_014636745.2 Centella asiatica | reverse complement strand
TCTTTCTTGCCCTCCCACCCCCCCCCCCCCCCCTTCTCCCTATTGGTGCGTCCTCCCCCCCCCCCCCGCCCCCCCCATTTTTCATTGCCGGAAGAGAAGAAAGTTCGAGGAAGAGAACAAGGTTTTAATCAAGCCGGAAATATATCCGCCGGCGGCCGGAGGTTCTTTATCGTCCGCTCTATGTCTTTGTCTTCTTTTTGGTAAATTTTAAAATTAAAATTTCATGCAAAGTTGGTTAATTCCAATCACCGAAAAAGTTAACGTTGTAAGCTATTTTGGACGTTATTATCGTAAGCTATTTTGGACTTATCACTAGATACAACTTTATAATTTGAAGTTTTTTCCCAGCAAGTTGGGTTTCACAATTTAGGTCTTAGGATTCAAAGGAGTATATTACTCCTTTACTTTGTGGAATATGAGTGGAAAGAGAATGAAAATAAGATATGAACGACAACATGACAAATGAGAATTAGAATTTAAAATTATATTCTTTTGTTTATTTGAATGTAAAATTAAGAGTAGAGAACTTGACATAAGTGAAGCATATGTTGAATCTGAGAGACAAAAGCTTGACGAGGAGAAAAATAAGGTAATAAATATCCGTTATGTTTTTAGAAAGAGTTAGGGACAAACGATTGTTCTTAGTTTATTGTTTTTTTTTAAATTATTATTATTATATTTAAATTTTTGGTGTATAATGAATTAATTCCAAATTCAATGTTATTTATTCATTTCTATTGATTCTTAAGTTGAGGTATTTATCTAGAGTGATTTATTTCATTGAGTTAAACTTTTATTAAATCAATTAGTTTAAGCAAAAAAGATTGAACGGCTTATTTCCAGTAGTTACCTTTCTCAGAATTCCTGGGCGTGGAGATGAGTGTTAAAATCCCATTAGGGATGTACTGAAAGAATTATCCATCTTGTTAAAGTTGCTTCTAAATGCTAGCGTGTTGGAAGGCCTTAGTTGTTGTGGGGTTAAGGTTAGATTCTATTGCTGCTCAAAAAGAAAATGAACAATGAATAATGAAAATTCTAAGATTTATTATATTCCTTATCCTGAACGTGATATTCAGTTGATGCGAGTAGCAATTTAATTTAAAATATGAATATGTGTACATATGTTTAAATATATATTTCATGGCATTTTTTGTGATCTTTAGCCGGCATATGATATTGTTGCTTTTGAATTCTGGGTCTTCATTTTTGCAGAGGGAGAAGGAGGAGGCTCTGAAGAAGATACTCGAGTTAGAGAGGCAACTATGGAAATTCAAGAATTAAAAGGTAAACTACAAGTGACGAAGTATCTCGGTAATGAAGATGATGCAGCTGTCCAGAGTAAGATGAAAGAGATGAGTGATGAGTTAGAAGAAAAACTAAAACTGGAACAGATGGGTGATGTGGAAAACTTGAATCAATTTCTCATCGTCAAGGGTCTCCAGAGCAATGATGAGTTGCAACAAGCTTGAAAAGTATTAAGTGATGTATGATCATTTTCTTTTTGGTACTTCATTTTGATGATACATTTAAGTTACATATAATATGGTGAGCCTTATATGAGGCATATTGTAATAAATACTCATAATTATGTCACCAGCAAAGAGAGCTTAATTAGTAATTTTAGTAGTTGCCTAGCCCATTAAGTTACTTGATTTAGACAGTTGATTGTCTGATCTGGATCCTATGATTATCTCTATGAAAGCAACCTGCTACAAGAATAATGCAGGAGTATTACATCGTCTTTCTTTGAATATTCTTTGTATGTGGTATGCATTCTTAAAGCTGATATTGACATTGACACTAACAGGAACTGGAACAATTGTTTTATGGTACAAATACTAATATCATTGTAAAGAGAATGGGACAGATTGATGGGAAAGTCTTCCAGCAAACATGTAAAGAAAGGTTTCCTCCCGAAGAAGCTAATATCAAGGCTGTGGAACTGGAAGCATTATGGCAAAAGAAACTGACAAACGCAGAGTGGTATCCATTCAAAATTATCATGGATGATGGAAATCCACAGGTATTACCAACATGGGGTGATGTTGAAGGGGATTTCATGAGGCTTTCAATTATAACTTGCTCATACATATGTTGTCAAAATACAGGTATTAGTTGATCGATTTATATATTTTATGTACTTTGAAGTGAAGTTTGTAGTGTTCCTTTAGTCGAGATTAATCAATAGTGCATGTGACTATGCTCTCCTGCATGCTTTTGTAATTGTTAGAAATTAATTAGTTACATAGTAAAGAACATGAATCCACTCAAGCGAAAGAGAGGCTGATCTTAAGGTTCACTCTTGTTTATAAGTCTTCCTCTTGTGGAATGCAATCAGAATGATTACAAGACTCATATCTTAGGTTAGAGCAAATTATACATATTGAACTGCCTAAATAACCTGTCAATCTTTTTTGATGAAACAATAGTTTAGTTTTAAGTTTGTAATGTTTTCATCACATCTGTCTTTAACTTTGTGGTTTCTTTACTAGCTGGTTTGAGTCCAGAATGAAGTTTTTGAGGTAGAGCGCCGCAGTATACATTTGCTGACAATCAGTTGTAAGGTATAAAGCTCCTAACACAGGACAGATGGAGTATGGTCATATATTATGTAACTACCTTTTTTGGGATAGAACTCCGTTAATCTGTAATGGGGCTTTTCTGTCATTTTGTTTGCAGTAGCTTTCGTAACCCTACTAAAGTCTAATTTCATGACATAACTGTCAATATTATGTTTTGGAGTATTTGAAAACGAAAGTTTGTCTTGAAAATTCGTTTAAGTTTCCTAGCCGTGTTGGTCTGAGTTTTAAGTTTCAGTTATGAGATGCCATATCCAATAACCTGAACGTGGGAGGTTTAGTCCTCGAGAATTCTACGTGTTATGGTTCTTACCGGAAAAAGGGACAAATCTTGATCATCTTATTTGGAGCTGTAGTGAACATAATCATCTTCCCTCTTATTTAGGAACTTTTCATTCTTTAATGGTATATTAGTAGTGCCTAAAAAGGAGCTCAGACCATAAGGCATAACAACTCAGTGGTGCAGACGATTTTGTCTGTATTTGATGTTGCAAGAGCAACGGCAAAAGAGCAAAGACACAACCTCCTCTCTCCTCTTATATGATTTGTTAGAAGGGGCTTCCACACAAGGATCCAACGAGCTTTCGTACTATCTCCTATTCTAAAGCATGATACAGGGCTGTTGATTTTCAGTAAATACTGTACTCATGATATCCTTTCATTATTGGTACTTTCGGGGTCTATTGTGTGCATTTTTCTGCAATGAAAATATCTTTACATACAGTCTGAATGTTTGATTCACTTTTGCATCATAGGTTATGTTTGACACGCATGAATAAGAATGTCATATATGAATATAAGATATCTTGAATGTTTGGATACGTCTAAAAATGTTTATAAATATTTTCATTTCAATAGTTTAATTTTGAACACATTATAACTTATAATAACGATTTAATATATTATAACATATCCTATAAAGTATATTAAATTTTGGCCACATAGCAATGACCGAAGTATATAACCAACGATGCCCAATACAGTGCGAATGCCTTTACAATCCTATGGAATTAGCTATAGTATCCACATTCTATCTCGAGGAAGACGGTCCCTTGTTCGTTAGAAGGCATAATACATGGGAGAAGTGAATAAAAAAACGCGATAACTCACTATTGGTCCCTATTTCTTCATGAGATTTAAAATGTGTTATATAATTGTAGGATACAGTTGACAACAAAGATTAATTTAGTTGACAAGATTTAGCAATTAAGTTATCTTATTACATAGAAAGTTTGAATCTTATCAATTGTTTTTTTCCCATGTAATCTGTAAATAATACTATAAATCTTTGAAGATACTAGTGGCATATCTCGACTTAGATCTAGCAAATCATTTGGTCCTCCACTCACTTAGACTTTTTATAACAAAAAAAAAAAAAAAAAAAAAGGAGATTAAAGTTATTAAGTTATTTAGCTGAAAAATATTCCATCCCTTACATCAACGTATAAGTGTTATTGAAATTTCATTGTTAGTTATTTTTATAAGTATTTTTTTGTGATTTAACATACTTATTGACAACATCAACAAATGATATATTAATATTACCTAATTGATCATTAAGATTACTAAGGAACTTGTGAATATTACTAAATAATTTCAATATCATATTTACCATGCAAAAAGTTGGGGAAGAAAATGCAATATTAATCCTAATAGATATAATAGCGTTCAGTAAAATTAAATAGACAAAACTATGATTTGAATTTGAGGGAAAAAAACAATATTATGTAATGTAACCGTAACCCACCGAGGGGGAAAAGAAGAAGTTGAAATTCATTTAGTTATATATACTGAGAAAGATCAAAAGTGGAAGAATACAAAACTCTTTGAAAAGCTGTTAACCTTTCTAAATATTACACATTCAAAAGTTTTAAAACCCATATATACTACATAGTCAGCACTCACCAACACAATTAAAAAGCAAACTAATATTTCAGAGTGTAATGAAGGGACTGGAATTCAAATGTTGTTGTAAGAGACTATCTGCTTTCCTTGAAGGTGGAGGTCTTGGGGTTAGAGGAAGTTCGTTCTCCAGGGAGCTGAATGGTAGATGGTTCGGGCCTTGAACTTCTCTCTTCGCTGGCCGTAAGCAAGCGAGACGTCCACATAACTGGTTATTGCAAATGGGCAGCTTGGCTGCTTGCATTGCTACCTCGTCATCTTTGCGGACAGGAGCACCAGTTGGATCCTACATAATATTGAAAATTTGTAAGAAATTATGAATTCTGTAAAATCTTCCAAATGAGCACGAAAACGCAAGTTAAGACGCTCATGAACTTTTGTTACCATTCCAAAGTTGCTGCTGAATGTGCAATAATGAAATATAAGATAATACAGCTGGAACAAACGTATGGATGAGATGAGCATGAAAGATAATAATAGAAGGAAAATGGGCAGGAAGGATCTAACATACCCCTAGAACAAGAAAACTGAATGCTTGATTATCTGCACCGAGATAGATTTCAATCAGCTTCCGCAGGTCAGCTAGTGTTGCATCCCTTATAATCTTCATGGTGGTGATTAGCTTGCCACTATTCTCCTTCGAAGCTTCCCATTTCACATAAACTTCCAAGTCACCGGTACTTCCATTGTTGAAGTTCTCCTTTAATTTCAGTACATTCTCATCAGACAACATTTTTGTTAAATCATGCACGTTTCCAGGTTTATTGGATGCCACCAGATCTAAAGGAGACAGGTTCACTGCAGGAGCTTCCCCAATTGTCCTTAGAGGAGATGTGTGGGGATCAATATCTTCACACGCTTTATTGACAGAAATTGGAGTACTATTGTGCTGAGAGAATTCTCTATAATTTCCACAAAGTGTGAATATGTTCTGGATTCTTACTTGCTGAGAAGAAGACGAATCATTGCCTTGTTGACATTGACTTGCCACTCCAGATCCCCCATATTCCTCTTCTGTTGTTTTCTGTCTAAAATAATCAACTTTCCCAATACCGTGGCTAGCCAGGGGGGGTGTCAATATGGAACCCTGAGATGGTGCAAATGCAAGTGAACTTGAACCGTGATCAAAGATATATCTATCACGAGACCTACTAGAACAAACAGTCTTTTCCTCAATTACCTCTTTCTGTACTTCTTCGTCACCCAGTTTTACTGCATCATTCTCCTCTTCTTCCTCCGCCTCATATACAGTGCTCAAAATCGATTTGTTAGCTAATTTTGATGCAGCTGAATCTTGTTCATCTTCATCACTGGACTTGCTCACATGAGAATAACCAAAAACAGCCTGAATACCATCGTTTTGTGTTTTATTTACAACCAAATCACGTTTTCCTATGTCGAATTCCAGTGACATGTCCAAATCCATAGATTTCTCCACCCCTGGATCTTCATCAGCATAAATCTCCAACAGTCTTTTTGCAAATCTGCTTCCATCCAAGTCTATTGATCTATTTTTCACCTTTGATTTACGTAACTCTGACTCAATTTCTTCCAAACGCAGCTTCAGTAGTTCAAGTTCCTGCTGCTGTTGCAATATCCTTTCTTCCATTTTCCGTTTCTCCAATTCAACAAATGCATCCGTCATTTTCTGGCATTCCTGTATTTTGTTCTCCAACTCAGTCTTGAGAATCCAGGTCCACTCATTTACTTTCAGGTTAATTACCTCTTCGTTTGTTCCTGATCTCTTCTCTCCAGCTGCTGCAAGTTTGGTCCTAAGTGCAGAAATCTCTTCTTCTTTCTTCATAAGCTCTTTGTGTGCTTCATTGCGCTCTTTCTCCCTGAGCTTGTTCTCCATTTGAAGCTTGTGAATAAATTGGTCCATAGCTTCAATCCTTGTTCCTAAAATAGATGTGGATGAAGAATATTCAGCACCGTTATCCTTTATTGGAGTGTGAGGACCTCGGACTATACATTTCGCTTTAGCACCATATTCCAAAGTTGAAATTGTTTTATGCATCTCCTTGGGATCCGGGCTTGCACACAATATCATCAGAATTTTAGACTTATCATCCTCAAAAGAATCCTAATAAGAGGAGCAGAAGATTATTAGCAATCTAGTTACAATATGGAAGCTAATGTAGTCATAACTGATTATTATATTAACATGCTGTACCTGAAGAAGCATGGTCAACTTGCTATCTCTAAATGGTACATGAGAATCACCATTAGCAATGGACTCGACAACTCGCTTTAAAGCTATATTTCCTTGGTTAATTTTTGCTGTCTGCACATACAAAGAAAGCATAATTATAGGATAAAGTCAGTTGGATACAACTTATAACAAAACACTAAAGCAAAATTGGTGCCCAGGTTTTTCACTTTATCAAGAAGAAAATGCGAAAGACCATGAAGTGATCCTACCTGCATTCTGGCTTCCAACCCACTCTGACCAGTTTGTTCAATATTTTCAGAACCTGCCATGTCAACAAGCATCAAACGTCCTCCTACAGTTGGAACATCGAGAATGATCTGCAAAGTGAAACTATGAATTTAACTTCAATGAAAAGTTCTGCAGATTTGACAAAGAATAAGTTGAGTACAAACCATGCAATGGCTTCGAGAGCTTCTCTCATTACAAAGGGTGCTTTTCACAATCCTTCGCTTCTCCACTTTCTGAATTTCCTTGGATATTTTTCCAGCTTCATTTCCAGATATAAATGTCGCATTTTTTGCCTTCTTTCCCATCACTTCAAGTCTGACCTGCACATTTCAACTTGATAGTAAACCTATTTTACGAGGACCTGAGAGTAACAAGAGAATGGAGTAGGCAATAATCGGATATTCTCATAAAACATAAAAGAAAACATATACATCAACTCAAACTAAAGATCAACAAGTTTCATCATTAATCATTTTCAGAACAGCAGAAAACAAGAAAGCATGGAACTGCAAGTTTAGAGAAGAACTAGTAATCCTAAAAAATATCCAGTCCTAAGAAGCTTATAAGACCATGAACACACCACTAACAAAAAAAAATGAAAAGAAAAGGCTGGAGTGGACCTGATAGTTCTCTTAGAAGCGAAAATTGAAAGAAAAAGAAACGAGAAACAAGAACAGTCTTTGATTTGAAGCAACAAAATTAAAATTCAGGGCCAGCTGATATATATACAATCAGAAAAGAGTTTGCTACGAAAAGAACACTATTAATATCGTCAACTGACAAAGTAAACTCAAGATAAACCTATATCAAACAAGAATTCTAACCTTGGAGGCATTTCCCTTAGACCAAGCAAGACTAATTCCTCCACCACCATTAGTTGACAGCAGATCATAAATCTCTTCATTATAAATTTCCAAAACTGTGACTTGAACAAAAGTCCCAACTCCAACCTTCTCACCGTTCTCATCATTCTGTTCATCTCCTCTTCCCAAAATATCCTTCAATGACTTATACACTATCCCCTGCTGTTTTGCACACCCAAACATAGTATGACTCTTGCCCGAACCAGTTGGCCCATACATCATAATCGTGCACTTATCCCCCAATTTCACTGCATTTATCCTCGATTCCACAAAATTCTTGTAAAACCCATCAAGATCTTCCTCTTCTGAATTTGAAATCCCATCAAGACTAAAATCCCTGTACCCAATTTCAGTTTTGACACGAAGCGAGTGTCGGTCGGAGTTAATTTGCAATGCTGAAACCGGTTTTTCCTTTCGATCTGGGTAGTTACGGATTCGGCCGATCACTTCAACTGGGTGATCAGCCGGCGGGGTTTCTTTAGGGTTTAAGGAGGGTTTTGTGAGATGAAAATTCAAACGGTGTTTGGATTGGGGGGTTTTGGAATGAGGATGAAGATGGGTTTGGTTTGATTTTGATGATGATGTTGGTGTTGAAATGGTGTGAGATTTGGGTGTTGGTGCCATTTTTGAAAGAAACCCAGAAAGTTTCTTGCAGAATTGAACGGAAAATTCAAGCGAAGTTGAGTGATTTGTGATTTTCAATTTCTGGGTTTTCTTAACAGATGATTTATTTGTATTAATCTCGTTGAAATGCTAAAAATAAAAAAGAATAATTGATGGAAGCTCAATTGAGCAAAATGAGCTGGTTGACAATTTGAGAAATGAAAGAAATATTGAGAAATTGAATGGAAAGCGGAAAGGAATATAGCCGTTAAAGTATATAACGAGTATATTATCTGGGCCACATTTCAGACTTTTCGTGAGTGGGTCAAACCCATTAGGCCCAGAATGATTATATGCAATTTTCTTTTCTACCAAAACAATACTCTGATTGGTCAACTACGCCGTGGAGTGCAGAGCGGATCTCCGCTGCATTACTATGCTATCTGATGGTATATCTTTTCTGCTTCAGGTGATTCCAGGGTTTTTTTTTTTTTTTTTTTTTTTTTGGTTCTGGGTGTTTAGCCACGTATGTAACAGAAAAAACAAAAAAAAAAAGAAACTCCCTCTTTCATAAAAAAATTAACAAAAAACAAAGGTTTGAAAACGAGATTTATTCCAAAAATATAGCTACATTTATATAAGTTTTCATTATATGCGGAGATATTGTAGCGGCACGTTATTTTATGTGATATTTAGTATATATTAAGTATTTTAGATAATTTTTATTTGATCATAATATTAATAATCATATCTTAAAATTTTATTTTATAATTTTTATTAAATTTAACATATCTAACATGTACTAAATTATACATAAAAGTATGTGCAAATAGTTAGTTAAGCGATTTTTTTTTGTGATGGAGGGAGTACTTTATTTTTAAAATTTTGTGAATATAATCCTTTTATTTTATCATCAATTCATTGATCATTTGTAACTAATTTCATGAATTTTTTTTATTATTTGAATATATAATTCGCTATCAAATCTGTTAAAAATTCAAATATAACTTTATTTATAGAATTGAGGGTGTTTTTATCAGAAAAATGAAATGCTTTTGTCATTTGGTCCTGTTCTTCCGTTGTACTGGCTTTGTATCCCATAAATTTCAATTTATGATGTTCACTTTGCGGATATATATATATATATATATATATATATATATATATATATATATATATATATATGTGGTTCCCTATATAACTTTTGTGTTGAACAAAATTTATAGGAAATTGAAAGTACGCTTTTTGTGGTATAAATTAAGATTAAGATTTTCCTTTCAATTATATAAAAGTTATGTATGATCATTTTCAGCAAAGCTATATATTTTAGCTAAATAAAATTGAACCTGGCTTAATATATCTTGACAAAATTAAAACCCCCCATCTAGTAAATATGGCGCTTTCACAAATACTAAACATATTTGTTACATGTAAAAATAAAAATAAAATAAATGTTTAAATTAGATATATATGTTATAAGGCAAACGGTATCTTCATGTTGTCATCATATAAAAGAAAATACTTTAAAACACAAAACACCAAAACCTTACCTAGTTTCATTTTAGGTATTTAGTATATTTCTAAAATTTCTAAAATTTAACCCAAAACAAACAAAACTTACAAAAAAATTGAAAACTATTTTAACCAAAAAGAAAAGTTCAAAACTACGAGTATTAAAGATATTATGAAGATGATCACACGATCTATGAAAAATTCGATCTAACATATATATTCACAAAAAAAATAAAAATAAAAAAATTATCAAAATTCTAACATGATTTGACCGAGAATTAATTAAAATACTAGCTTAGTTGTTCACATAAACACTTTGTGTCGTTTTATATAATTTTGTTATAATTTATTTAAAATGTATATTCTATTTATAAACTTTTGAATCATTTAGACGTTAGTAACGAACTTAAAGTTTATGTCAAACATAAATACTTGATTAATAAATAGTTAATGTAAATATTTATATTGATTATTAAAATTTTTGTTCATAGTTATATAAGTTTTGGGAGTTATATAGGTTTTGGGGAATTCATGATGATCATGTGTTTATTAATGAGTTTTTAATATTTGATTTTGAATTTTGATACTATCATATTCTTGTTCATATTTTAGTTGCGTATATATGATCTAATTTTTCTTTATGTAGATAATGTTTATTCATAATTTTTTTAAATTATATATTGGTTATAGAATTGTTTTGATTTTTATTTGTTATTTTTTTTTTTGAAATAGTTGTTGAATTGTTTGATGACTGTTAATATATGTTGTTCTTAGTGTTTGAACTATTAACATTTTGATTTAATTACCTTAAACTCGTTTTTAAAATTCGGTATACGAAAATTACTCACAAAACTCGAGTTAGAAAAATATAAAAAAAAAATTATATCATAAAAAATAATAATTAAATTAATTGAGTTATACTAAATCAACTAATTGAATTTAAGATAAGATCCAAGTAGATTTTATATAAATGTATTGTTATTGTTGCCACTTGGAGCGCAAGTAGTTTAGGTTTCCTTGCCCCTAACGCAAGAGTTGACTATTTATCCGATATTCAACACTATTACTATTTTGAAATTTTATGTAAGTAGCATATCATAACAAGAATCAATGAGCTTGGAAATATATTCTTCTTTTAGCAACCAATTACAACTCTCTCTGACTTTGTGTATTTGCATAGTGGTGGAGATGGACGGTTTAATCCATTCCGGCGGCCCTCTTCGTGGGCAATAGAATATTCCGGTGAGTTCAACGGTCAAACAAATGGAGGAGCTGGGTCGTTAGTTATTATAACCTGGACATCGAGCTAGTCAAGACACTGATTTAATGGTTTATTGGTTCAACCAATTGAATTCATGGTTGAATTATTTGAGTCATATTTTTATTATTATATTAATGAAAATAATTTTATATACTTAAATTTTAGTTTTTCTCTATCAAAACTAAATCATATCATACTTTAAATAATAAATGAGCCTAATAACTAATTTTTATAATTATTTATTATACATAATTAATTAGTACAAAAATTAACAAGATAAGATATAATAATTTGACTATTATTACTACTTATTCTAAAAAAATTATGTAATAAATTTTAATTCATATGTTTAATTAATATATAGTTCCGTTAATAAGTGAAATATATGTTTAATTTTGTTATAGAGTAAAAAATAAGAATAAAAAGTCATTTTAGTCATTTATTTTTTTTAAAAGAAATTTGGTTTGGTTTTTAAAAAAACTCGTTTGGTTCACCCGTTTTTAAAAAAACCACCCAATTTATCTATTTGTTCTGGTATTCTTATTTATTCGGTCTTTTCTGTGAATCCAACCGATTTAAACACCGGTTATCAATTGAACTGGTTTGATTGGCCGGTCCGATCCTATTTTATAACTATGATGCCAAGTTAAAGATGAAACTCGATCCAAAATCAGGAAGGATATAATGGAGAAAAGGTTAGTTCCTTCTATATTTTCTATTTTTCTTTCTTCTTTTTTTGGGTCCATATTTCTTTTATGCATATTCGCTTGAATTGAATTGATATATGTACACACATACATACATACTTGATATAGAGGGGGCATGCAAATTTTTATAGGTCGTAGCGATGTGTAACACCACTTTTATAAACATAAAAAAAATAAAAAATAAAAGAATCGTCAGATATATTCTTAATTTTCATGGTTATAGAACTGGTATTATATATTGCATATATCACAATGTATGAATTTTTAAACTCATGCATTTTTAAATTTTTTTTTTTTCATCTATACTGTTGGATTCATAAAAAATATTGTGAAAATATAGTATGTGTTTAGTGTGAATATAAAGAGTGTGTACCTTGGTGTATTATATATCACATGTTCATCTTAATGTTGTGTGGTTAAAATCCCACAAAATGAAAATGAAAAATTTTGAATGCAATAATCTCTTTTCTACGGATCATCATTAGACTCATTATGTTACACTTTTTCGTAGGCTCACATAGTATTTTTCTTAACAGAATAACTTATACTTACATGTTTTTTTATAGTACAAATGAACGGGAGGAACAAAAAAAATTTAAGGACTACGATTATACATTCCGAGTTATAAGAAAGCTAGAATTCAAGGATTCGATTGATACATGAAAAATCTTTTCTAGAAAATACTTATGGAAAATATTTTCATAAGAAATATTTCCTGTAAAAATATATCTAATGTTTTCGTGAAAAATCATTTTTTGATTTTTGATTACTAACTTGAAAGGTGCATAAAATTGTGATTAAGATGGTGGTGGCAGCGGAAGTAGGCATTGGTGATGGCAACGTGATGGTGGTGGCTGCAATGGAGACTGTTAAGTCCCAAAAAGAAAAATATTAGAACGAGGTTGAATAACATTTTCAAAATTTTCACTTTACTTAAGAACTTTTTGCTGAAAACGTATTTCTTACTTAAGTAAAGTTTAAGAAAAGTTTACTTAAAATTTTTGAATAAAGCTAAATAAGAAATCCTCTTTTAAGTATTTGAGACTAAGAATGTAGTACTAAAGCAAGAGTAGCAGATATAAGTAGGATAACAGATACAAGCAGCATATAAAAATAAGTAAGAGATGAGACACTATTTTTATAGTGATTCAACAACACTTTCTCCACTATTTTTTACTTCTTACTTAAGAAAAGTCACTCATTATAAAAGTTCACACAAAACTTAGTTGTGTAAGGACACTTAGTCCACTGTTATAATCGGTCACTTAGACCTCATTACAGTCACATAAACTTTTAAATCACTTAGACTTTACTTAAGTCATACATACTTCTCTAAAAGATATATAAAATCTTGTTTGCTAGCTTTCAAGTAGAACTCCTTATTGAGTAGATAGCCAACAGTTTGTTCAAGCTTGTGAGTTTGATTGTCTTGCTGAAGGTTTTAGGATATTAGATGTCAGAGTGTTCTCTTAGTTGTTCCCTTCTGTTCAACTTCTCATAAATGAAATTTATGACTTGAACTTAGTTGTTCTCTTCTGTTGGAGATTTGAACTTGCTAGCCATTCTTTTGACTTGTACTGATCTTCAAGCAGTAGTACAAATGTTTGGCCATCAGAGGATAATTGAGTATCAATTGATATTGGCCCATCAACAAATAATTGTTCATCAGCTAATAATTTACCCATCAGCTAATAATTTATTATAAGTTATTATTTAGCCATTAACAAATATTTATTCATCAGCTCATAATTTACCCATTAATGGACATTTGAGCATCAACTAATATTTGTCCATCGGCAGATAAATGTCATCGACTGATATTTGGTCGTCGGAAGATAAAATATCCATTAGCTGATATTTGGCCATTGGAGAATAACTGTCCTTAAGTGGATAATTTGTGTGAGAACCCGAAAAATTTTAAATGCATTTTATAATAAGAAATAATTTATTTTGCGATAAATTTTATTTTGCATGGAGATTAATCTCTCTGGATATGAACGATAAATTCATATCTTCAATGAGAATTTTTATGTTGAGGTGGCATCAATGATTATGAGGTTAAGTTCCTTAAAAAAGGTTTAAAAAGGGGGATTAGCAAATCCCATATAAGATTTTATTAATCAGCTTGGAAGAGATTGAACGGATTACGTAGTTTCTTAACTACGTGTTTGATTAAGAGGTGGTTAGGTGGCAAAACTTTTGTGCATGTAGGACAGCAGTTGCTTGCTATCAAGAGGTTATGATGAACAGCCGTTTTACCGCCCAAATTAACCAATTATCTTATTTCAAGTTTAATCGTAGCCTACTGCTTTTGAACTCTATAAATACCCCATCCAAAATGAAATTCTAATTCCTTTACCAAAACCTCTCTTTCAGAATTTCTTTTAAAATTACCGTATCTATAAATTTCTAGCTTTCTCTCGAGCAACTGTTTTCTCAAAGCAAGCAAGTTGTTCCAAAAGGTAAGAAGCTTATGCTCTCTTCTGTTCTTCTTTCCTTGCATAGCATTCGAAAGTATTAGTTGTGTGTGCGAAGTCTTTAAGAAAGAAAGAAAAAAGTTTTGAAAGGTTATATTCTTTATGTTTATAAAAGAAGTGTTACACACAACATAAAGAATGTTGAAAGTTGATTTATAGTGTTTGTGGTTGAGATCACCACCCTTGGAGAAGTGAGGAAGACGACCCTGTACCTGAGACAGCTTCTAAAGTTAGTCTCCGATGGTATAAATTAGTCTCCGACAGTGTGGGTATTAGTCTCTGATGAGATAATATTAGTCTTTAATGAGTTAATATTAGTCTCTGATGAGATGTTGTTAGTCTCTAATGAGATACTTTAGTCTCTGATGAGATGTTGTTAGTCTTTGACGAGAAAACATTAGTCTCTAATGAGTTAATGTTAGTCTCTGATGAATTAAACTTAGTCTCTGATGACGTCATCCTTAGTCTCCGACAGGCTAAGTTTAGTCTCTGATAACGTCATTCATAGTCTCCGACAGGTTATTATTAGTCTCTGACGATGACGTCAACCTTAGTCTCCGATGGGTTAAAATGACGTCATCCGTCTCTTACGAGTTAATTAGTCTCTGGTGACGTCAGCCTTAGTTTCCGATAGGCTAAGTTCAGTCCCTGATGACGTCATCCGTAGTCTCTGATGGACAAAATTTCTTAGTCTCTGATGAAGGAATTTCTTCGTCTCCGATAGAGAAAATTCCTAGTCTCTGATGCGCAAAATATGTTAGTCTCTGATGGCTAAGGATATCAGTCCCTGATGAGTTTGACAATGAGAAAATTATTCCCTGATGCACAGTTTGTCATCAAGACTATAAAACATTATTTTCTTAAAATTATTCCATGATGTTATTATGTCAGATTTAAGACAGTAAAAGTCTAAGGACATCTCATACACATTTTCTTTCATAAATTCTTATTAAGGTATTAAAATATTACTTACATAATTTACAGAATCTTTCACTCACCAGTAAATTGAATTTGAATCTTTGTTACAAAGGACCGAGACAAGTATATACTCACTCTTATAATCATTTTTGTTAAACGCATGATCAGTTGATTCGATATGCGTATAAAGTTATGACTGTTATGATTAATTCTTGTAAATCATTATGCTATGCTTTAATTTCCGCTAGCATGATATGAATGAAACGCATGGGTATAAAGGAGCTTTGATTTATCTGATATTATTCAAATCTTATATCTATGCAAATGAATAAGAATGATATGTCCTTTAAATGAGGAAATGCCACATGGTTGGCAAGAGGAAAGACAAGGTGCTGATTTGTTCTTCACCTGACCTAGAAGAGTTATGTGACTACGTATGTTCACAAAAAGGAAGGGCCATGCGGGCACAGTTTGGCTAGCTATATACCGTATGGTTGCAGATCCAACAGGTTTAGCCCCTGATGGATATCTTGAGGAAAGATGTACAGGGATAAATACCTGCTTTCCTTTAAAGGAGAGATCACACGAAGACTATCATCAGTGATCCTCAAAGATTCTTTAAGGACTTCGAGGCGTTAGTATTGTTCATTAAGTCTCATATACAGAATTGAATTCCCATCAACATTTCCAGACTTATTTCTTGATCTACATATATACTTGCTGAGCATAATTCGCTCATCCTTGTGAAATTTAATGTCTTGCAAGGCGTGAGCCGAAGGCTGAACCCTCTAACAAGGGGAAAGCAAATATGTTTGGCTACTGAGTTAGCCGTTGAGGAAGGAAGGAAGATGTTTTGAAGTTGTGATGTTATGTGCTAAAGTATAAAGATAAAATAGTTTCCGCTGAGAATGTAATATTATGGGTTGTAATAATTCTTTAATATTGCCTTTTTCTTATATTTGTAATAAGAATGGATGTGTGGTTATCTTTTCCTTCTTTTGACGAAGCCCTGATCCAGTGAGGGATTCTAGGGTTGTCACAATTTGGCCATCAACAAATAATTGTCCTTTAGTGGATAATTTGGTCGTCGGCAGATAATTTGGCCGAGTTTGATACATCTGATACATCCTTGTTTTGTTGATGAAGTCTTACTAATGATCAACCTTGCATGAACTAGTCTTTCTTAAAACTACTTTGCTTAAAAACCTCATAACAAGTAGGATTTTATTTTAAGTCCTTTTACAACATTTAAAACAAAGACTATATTACATTATGCATTTCTACCTCATCAATTTCAAATAGATATTAAGTACAAATACCTTAAACAGTGTAAGTGTGTAGGAATTGACTTGACAAAGATAATGGTGGCGGTGGTGATGACGACAACGAGATTATGGCGGCGATGACTGACAAAATTTTGGATAATTTTGGGTACACTATTAAATTTCCTTAAATATGAATTGTTTTGGATTGATTTATATAATATTAAAGGATAAAGTTTAAACTTGAGTTATATATGATATAAGACTTGTGGATAATTTTGGTGATCACCCAAGTCACAACATCTCCTACCCCATTTGTGTCATATCTTGTATCTCATTCTCCTCTAGAATTTTCGCATCATCTTAGAGTTCTACATCTTAATAGAAAAAATTAAACACATCCATATATCAATTAGAAGTAGAGATGGAACATGAAACAACCCTAGCTTCTATATGGTTGATCATTCTGCTGGTTTCGTAATAGCTTATGGTTTAGTTCCACGTCACCAAAAATGTATCAAGGCTCAAATGATTCATCGAAATGGCAAGACTATTGCATGAGTGATAATGTTCACGACACCTCTGTGAGAAGGACAGTGGACAAAAATGACAATTGATATGTTGAAACTAAGTATGTGGTAGTGAAGCTAAGAATGGATTAAAAAGTAGGAGCTCACTTACGAATTGAGGTCTTGCATTGTGGCTTTGGTGTCCAACCATCAAATATCAGTGGAAAAAATGTATGTTTGGTTATTGTACTCGATCCCATTTTCAATTTGGTTATAAAATTGATTTTTTTTAATTGAGTTATCGAACCAATATTTTTGTTTCCATCAAAACATCTTTGTTGACATTAAGGTGATGAATAGATACCTGGTCAAGTATGCCTGGCATGTCATCTAATGTCCACACGAAGACGTCATTGTATTCCCTGAGCAAACTTATCAACTTATCTTTACTCCCTTTGTCTAGGTCCCTACTGATTGTAACCTTCTTTTTCTTATTCCCAACAATGATTTCAATCTCATTGATTTCATCCCTGGCCTTGCCAATGGGGCCAGTGAGGCTTTCACCAAAATTTTTTATTTCTATCTTCTCTATAATTACGCAATTCCTTCAATTGGCTTCTTCTAGTTGGTCATGGTTGCCATGGCGTAGCTCCTCTATATATAACTACTTGGAGGTCTTTGGCACCCTATAGTGGCCATGTTCCCAGTCTCCGTAGGAAATTTCATCTTCAAGTGAGGGATCGAGGTGATCACTTTAAGAGAAAACAATGTGATCCAGCCCAATATTTCGTTGTAGGCTGACTTGACTCTGACCACATAGAATTTCACGTCAAGGTGAGCCCAACAAGGTGATTCTCCGATAACAACTGGGAAACTAGTAGTTTTAGATATATCTATTGGTCGGTTCCCAAACCCATATAGAGGTGGCTCATTGCAAGTTTCCATCTACATTTCTCCACGATCCATCTTAGCGCTCCGTCTACATTTCTCCAAGATCCATCTTAGCGAAAGCATGGTGGTAGAGGACATCTACTGAGCTTCCGCTATCCACAAGTACCTTATTTAGCAAGTATTTGGCTACCTGAACTTAGATGACCAAGGCATCATCATATGGGGTTAATAACCCGACATAGTTCTCGTCGGGGAAAGTGAGCGCATGATCCACTCACAGCTTCTTGTATGATAGTTTTTGCTTTTAGAGATTGTAGACTCCTCTTGCATAGGTCGTTTTAGCATTCTTTGACTCGTGACCAACCGGGGACTACCGATGATTGTGTTGACGACACCCTTGGCTTATCGGTCATTATCTTGCCACCTCTTTTTCAGGCTCCTTACACATAACAAACTGGTCAAGGTCACCAGCCTTGATTAGTTGTTCAATAAGCTCGCGGAGTTGATAACATTTTTTGTTTCATGCGCTACGTCGTGATGCTATTCAAAATACCTTTTCCTATAACTATAACATATGGACCACCCACACTAGCTGAATCTCTAAAAGACGAAAGATGCAAAAATCTGACATTTATGTTCTCAATAAAAAGCATAAATGTCAGGGTTAATAACAAAAGAGAAAAGCTAATCACTGTTCAACTGAAAAGTGGGTCGCAGTTCACAGTCACAATGGACTGGTTTAGGAGAATGGATGCTGAACAGTTGGGATTGATCCTAAATCTAATTTCAAAAACATCAGGGCTAAACAAAAACTTAAGGGGGATGATTGAGAGGCTGAGGAAAGCCATCAATGATGAGAGAAGCCTGCCCACAGCTTTGGAGAAACCATTAAAGTTATTCTATAGATCCATTGATGGGCAGGAGAAAAGTATGAGAATTCAAGATATTGATGGGCTTGACTTGGAGGAAGCAATGCATGTTCTAAGCCAAATTACTTATCACAAGAATGAACATGTCATCAAGTTCAGAATCCTACTAATACAAAAAGTGTTGAAGGAGATTGAAGAAACCAGAGCTGATGATGAGAAGACAACAACAGTAAGGGATGTGCCCCCAGTAAAAGGATTTAAAGAACATCCTAAGATGATCACAAACCCCATGGGCGTAGAGTTCAAAAATTCAGAAGGGGAGATCATTACCTTTTACTGGTCACAACTTGCTGCAGCCAACCTTTCAGAGATCAGAAGTTGACAATGTTGACATTTGTGCTTGATTCCAGAGCTTCAAGGACAGATCTGATCAAAACCTAGATCAAAGAAGACAAGGCCTTGGAAGTGACTCTCAACCGATTGAATCAAGTCATCCATTGCCCTTTGTTTCAGCTCAAAAGAGAAGGGAATCCTGATGTCTAATATGTATACTTTTGTAATAGTTATAGGAAATACTTGTACAATTTTTTGTTGTTTTGTTGTTCATACAAATACAATAGAATAGATCAATACAATTTTGTAAAATTTCTGTTAGAGTATAGTTTTGGTTTTGACATCATCATCAGTGTGTCATGTAGATTTATGGTTATCAAATTTATAATCATAAATAGGGGGAGATTGTTAAGTATAAATGATGATGATGAGTTTTAGTTTTGTTTGTGCATTTGTACATACTTAAGGTGTTCTATAAACCTAAGTATTTGCACACGTTTTGCATCCACTGATGATCAACTTAGTTATCAGGGGATAAAGTATTAAACACTAGACAAGTCATTAGTTGAAACTTCTAAAGAACTTGATAGTAAAGAGTGATGTCTATTGTTACTCAAAAACACTTAAATATTCCACACATCAGACATTTCAAACAAAATCAACAAAGCTTCAGTGATTAAAACCATCAAGGGAATCTGTTAGGGGAACCCATCAGGGGATGACAAAGGCAGTCCAACCCGCCAGGAGAACACGTCAAGGTATGCAATGGCAAGCCAAACTCATCAAGGGCAACGCGTCAGGGCATGGCAATGACATGTCAACCTGTCAAGGGAATACATCAGGGTATGACAGTGTCAAGCTAACCCGTCAGGGGGAATACTCAACACTGCATCAATGGAAGCCATCAGTGTATGCGTTGAGTCTTAACGTCAGGGGATCAAGAAGCACTTGGATAACTCAAGTGACGTTTGAAGCACTGATCAAGTTTTAGACAGGACTTGTCATCAAGGGATCTGGAAGCACTATTCAAGTCCACATCAAAGCTTGTTATCAATGGATAGTTATGACTGCATACTCTCGTCATCAGGTCTTACACGCAAATCAATGAAGCTTGTTACAGAAGCAAGAGATATAAACTGGAAAGATATTTCTTGAAGTTTGGTGGTCCAATGACAACTCTCGATCATTAAATGCATGCAGATCAGGGGATGAAAAAGAAGCAACAGCAGTCTGACATATCGTTCCTAAAGGACATCGATGTGACATATATGCGGCTAAGTTGAAAAGAGCAGCACGTCCAAGCACGTGGGTTCAACTTCTGATCTTTTATATATGCAAAAGAGTTTTCATTACACAAGGTGTGAACATCCAACGAATTAACCAACACACTGAAGCACACAAACACTAGAGAAGCTTTGAAACATTCTTGTGAGAAAATATTCAAAAGAAAAATTGTAGCTAGTGAGTGTGAAAGAGAAGCTATAACACACAAGCATTCAAGTTAAAATAGTTGTATTAAAACTTGAAATTTTTCTGAAAATCTAGTTAATCACAAATGTGATTAATCATTTAAGCCTATTTTGTTCTAACAACGCTTGACTGCCTACCAACCCTCGATCGACATTCCTTCTTGCGATCTTTCTTAGACTCGGGGGTTAGACTTCTCTCATAACCAAGTTCTTCAATTTATATGTGAAGCTCATCAAGTGTGGTTATCATGTCCTTTATGCAGAACATAACCAACTTTAGGGACACATCCTTGTTGATTCCTATGTAGAGAAATCCTAAATCTTGTGACCGGTAGATTTGTTCTACCTGAAAGACTGCTTCTTTTAATCTTTTGACATATGATTATAATGTTTCACTTGCCACTTGCCTAATCTGAAACAAAGAGGTGGTTGACTTGGCTTTCCTTTGGTACGTCTGAAACTAACTCAGGAATCATTTTTGAGCTAGGCAAAGCTATCAATGGAGTCGGGCTCCAGGGTGCAAAACTAGGCGTTGACTGTGTCCCTCAAGGTGCTAGTAAACAACCGACACATGGCGATATCATCTTGGTCAGTGTGCATCATTATGGACTTGTATTTGGTGATATGCTCAAAAGGAATCCCCTTGTCATCGTAGTTGGGAATTCGGGGCATGGTGGCGTTGGGCTGGTCGTGCTGTTTGTATTCTAGTAGAGAAAGAAGAATCGATGCTAAAATGTCGTATCCCCTTAGCCGCGTTGAGTTGTCATTCTAATTCCTTAACTCATTCACGCAGTGCCTTGTCCCCTTTTGCTGCGGCAAAGTTAGGAATGTTGCAAGTTGGATCCTTGCGTTGACCGAGGTCTTGTGTTTGGTTGGTGAAGGGCAGACAGATTCATCACTAACTTCATATGGCTGGCTCTTTCTTGTGGCTAGTTTACCCTTGGTACACCTTTCTGGTTTTGCCTCAATTTTGGCGATCTCAATGATGGCTTACTGTTTGGTCACCAACTCGGCTAGCCGTTCATCCTCCTTTTTCTCTTTCATCTCATCCTCAACTGCTGCTTTTTGAGTAACTGCTCGCAAAGATCAGAATCGAAATGAGGATGATTATTCATGTCAAAGGATGGTTCGCGTGGTTTGTTGAATAGTCCAAGGTTGAGAAAATTGTACTCTTTGCTCAAGCGGCTGTGAGTTAATGGACGTGTAGTATTTTCAGGCATGATGAGTCAGGGGTGGTGGTGATAGGGTAGTTTGATGGTGGTTTTAGGGGTTGCTAGAAGCGAATGGAAAAGACCTCAGTTGTTGTGGCCCTCCTTCTGACACCAAATGATAAAGTTAGACTTCAGTCGCCGGCTGGATGATCGTCGTTTACGTGCAAGGGAATGGATAGTGGAGGTTGACCTCCATGATCCGCCTCCGACGTGAAAGTTAATAAGCATTTGAGATAGGTGTATGACTGAGGTAGAGAGTAAGAGTGATGTGTGTGTGATTGCTTTTCCACAGGTTGAAATACTTACCTCTATTTTACTTGGTGAAGGCGGTTAGTGGTAGTTTGGGTAAGTGATGTAGTGACGCAAATTTCTTGGAGGGATGTGCTAGTGCACACAACTGCCGCTACCTTGGAAGGTTCTAGAGGCCAAATGTGAAAATCTACCTCGACCAAGTGGCCGGCCAGGGTCAAGCCCCCAGGCCATATGATCAACTAGTCGGGGTCATCACTATCACGCCAATTACAAATTCAGCATACATCCATGAAGTTCATATCTTAACCGCTATTACAAAATAGAGTAAAACTTCAGCATACACTTACAAGATCATGTAAACAAACACTAGAATGAAGACACACCATGACACAAGTACAATTTTTTTTTTTCCAATTTTTCTCTCCTCTAGCATATTCCATTTGCTCTTTCTTCAATGATTTCACCTCTTTTTGGAAAAAAAAAAAAAAGGTTTCTCTTCGTTCCCATCTGCCGAAGACCTCTCCATCTTTAATTTTTCAATTGTAGCTCTACAATTATTGATATGTTCCCTTAACCTTTGAATCACCTCTTTTGATCTTTCAGTGAAAGGGGGATCTACCCTTCTGAAAAATCCAAAACATGCTGCTTTATTCTGAAATTAATTTCATGGGTTAAATGAATAGCATGAAACAAAAACAATAGAACCTAGAAATTTTAGAAGTCGTAGAAAGACAAAAAAAGTAGAGGAAAAATGATACCTACAGAAATTTGATACCTGGTATCTCACACAAAAAACTTCCATTGACCCGTATGAATTCGACATCTCTGTGCTTTGTTCTTTTTCAACCTATGCTCTTGAACACGACATCTTTGTGTGATTTGATTTGAATCTCTGTGACCCCTTTTTGTTTAGATTTCCTCTTTCAATTGAAAATGGTGGAAACCCTAGATTTGTTTGGGGACCAATCGTACGATGCATATATCGACACATTCGCGTGAACTTAGTTGGAAACTCTTTCCACGTCATCTAAACAAGAATCTCCACATAGGACAGAGACAAGCAGCTGCAACTCACGTGAAACAATTCCACTTAATTATTTGGACGGAATAAATTACGTAAATTCAATTAAAAACAAAAATATTGGTACAGTAACTCAATTAAAAAAAAATTCAGTTTCTTAACCAAATTGAAAACGAGAATCGAGTAGATTAACCAAACATACATTTTTCCCCATATTAGTATTCATCCTTCTGGTGATGCTAGAAGTCGTTTTGGCGTAAAATTTTATCCTATTTCTAATTTATTTATTGTCTGTGATCTAGAAATAACCTTTTGGATCAAATGGGACAAATAATCTTGACTCTTCACCCAATTTGGAAGAACTTGCGATTTATGTAAGTTTTAATTCATTATGGGTATGTGTTTGTTTGTGTCTGTGTTTGAAGGACCGGACTTACTTGCCACTGCCTTTTTGGAGGGGAAATACTTTTCAGAAATAGTATTAATAAACATTGAAATTTTATGGTCTAAATCAAATACTTTGTTAATTTTAAAATTATAATTACATTTTGATATCAGTTTAAGAGTACTTCGCTCAATCTTTAGGTCGGGATCATATATCATATGATGATAATTGGGATAGTATTATAATGTATTTTGTTGATCAACAAATAAATAGCTTTAAAGAATAAACATGTGCGTGGATTTCGTCGATTGAAAAAAAAATAAAAAATAAAAAAAGATCATGTATGCACATTCGTTAGCTTTTGCGTGTTTGGATACTAGTTTTTCTTATTTAGAGCAACCTCCTATTAAAAGTAGAATATGTTTATGACACGATGCCATGAGATGGAACACTACTCTCTTTATCTAGTTGCTTATTTTTTCTTCTTTTGTTTTTTGCATTTAGCCTCCAGTCTACTACCTCTTCATCCCCCCCACCCCACCCCCCACCCCCACCCCAACCCTGCCCACAAAAAGCTCTCACTAACCTTAAATTCTAAATCCGTCTGTGTGTTTGAATGAACGAGAAGAGTTAAAATTAAGGGTAAATATATCCGAGGGTTAACGAGGCAGATGAAGTTGATACTAGTCTGTTCCCTGCGTTAAAGCTGATGAGTTTTGAACCAATTAAGTAGTGGTGCAACTGCAAGTATTATGGAGGATATATATGCCATATATTTGTATGTTCAAGTAAAGACAATCGTTTATGACAGAAATTCATTATCATGATGAGCAAATAAAAGCAGTGGCGTTCTTAGCACTTGGCAAATGGAGGACCAAATATTTTCTTTCTCAACAATATATTTTTATGGTGAGTTTGTATAAATTAAATAATAATAATAATAATAATAATAAAAGAGAAACCAAAATAACTTTGCAAACACTATTAAACTTTTTGAGATTGTAACAAGTTTAAATATTAAATTGGTCACATGAATCACAAAAAAGTAATATCTGAGTGTACCATTTGTGATTAATTTTTTATTACAAAATCAATCATTTTATCGCACCAATTAAATATTATATTTTTTTAATTCCAAATCTCAAGTATTTGTTCATTTCTACAACATTATATATGAGTAGGGAGTGAAAAATAGAGACAATAAAAGGAGACCATATTATATACTCGGTATAAAATATACGTATTATACTTAGCAATTAAAAAATTAGGAACCACGGTACCCCCATTTATACACCACCTACCTCCGCCCCATGAGAAAACTATCATTAATTTTAAAAAATTAAATTAATTCTAAGTTCTAAAAAAGACTTTAAATAATAGTTAGTGTTAGTCGGACACGGGTATGTACTTTTCAAGGGAATTAGGTTGCTTTTAACAACTAGTAGATGGAGAAGGAATGTAGCAAGTTTTATGTTGAGATGAAAAAAGATGTAAGCAATGTTATCATAACCGGAGCGAACATCAAACCGGTAAAACTATTGATTCACGATTCAACTGAATTCAATCGGATTATTATTTTTTTAGAAAAAATATTGTGTAAATCATATATTATTATAAATTCATCAAATATAAGTCTGAAATTTTTAATAATCAAAATAATTTCATCAAATATTCTTAAAATTCATTAAACCGGTTCACAAAAGACACAGTTTTAAAGAACAAAAGGAGAAAACTCATTTAGCAAAAAAAAAAGGAAAAAAATGAGAAAACTCAGTTCTAACATGTTCCCAGTTTGACCGATTTTTTTTTTAACCACTAATTTAATCAAACCAACCAAACTTATGGCCGGTTCGCGGTTAAACCGGTCGAACTGGCCGATCCGGTGCGATTTTAATAACATTGGATGTAGGTATATGGTGGTCACTGAATTTTATTCTTTATGGCATTATAATCAGGCTCAGATGGCTGCAAAAGTAAAGTTGGTAACTCTCTTGTTGCCTGATTTCGCCGCAACGAGCGTAGTGAACTGGTGACAAACCTTGATGTATAAATGGCAGCACCGAGGCTTGCTGTGTGTCCACCCTCCTCGGTCGACAATGTGTTTTCTGCCTCGTGATCATGCAAAGACATCTCCATCTTCGTCCTACGAAATTCCCGCCATGCTCTTTGTATAAAAAGGGCAGCCCATGTCCTCCATTGCTGCGAATAAAACCTATAATTAATATACAAAGGCAGACATTAATATTAGTTCCAAAATAGCATTCTGTATTCCTTTATAAACATAAGAAAATATCACACTTAATCCACATATGAGAAAAGTTTCAAAGCGATATATATTGTCAACTAGAAACCATGTATGGCACCAAAATAAGAGGTTGTCGGTCACTCTCTTTGACTTTGGATTTGAAGGTCAATGGAATAAATCTCATTGGGGGTGACAATTGTGTATATATATATATACACAATTAGGGACGAATTGTGTATATATATATACACAATTAGGCCAGAACTGGGTTAAAAGTAGGGACGAATTTTACCATATATATATATATGGTACCAAAATATCAAAAACACGGAATGAGCAACTTCTAAACATTGCCTGAAAATGTGCTGCAATTGTTTCCTATGCAGCAGCCGAAACTGGGCAGCTACAAACTCGAGGTCATCATGCATTAGAGCAAAAGCTTCAACTTCCGATATAGATCGCACCGTTCTAGTAGAGAGTGGAAGCGAGGAAGAAGACTTGTCATCCAGTGCCCAAGTAAGAAGTTCTTCTCCACAGAAGTCACCAGCTTTGAGAAGAACATCGTAGAAGCCAGTCCTTCCACCATTGGTGGTTACTGAAACCGTTCCCCGCTTTAGAAAAAGCATTTCTTCTACTGGATCCCCTTCACGAAAAAGGTAGCTACGCTCTGGGTAACTTACTGGCTTGAAACGAACACACAACACATCTAACAGCCGATCATCCATGTATGCAAACAATGGCACCTAAAATTTGAAAACTTTTCTTGAGTTAAAATATTCGGCTTTAAAATACAATCAGAATATATTAATTTTGTGTGGAGAATTCAATAAAAATGCAAAGATCTCGCATGATGGACAAACAAGTAAACAACTATATTGAAATTGTTAAAGCATACTCTTAATAATAAAGAAAGAGTAAGATGACGTTTTACGTCCCTCCTCAAATCCTTAGGAAGGTTTTGGATGAAATGTTCTTGGTCAATTCCTCTGGTTGTATCCCATTTTAACCTTTCAGAACGCCTAATTCGTTCCCTCAGTTCCTCTGGGAGCATACAATGCGACATCCACTGCTCGGCGTCTTGCCTTTTTAACCTCATCTCTTCTTCTCTAACAGAGATGGAAACCAGAGTCTGCAGATACTTCTGTAACATCAAAAGTAAAAGATTTAAGCCTCTATCAAATCCGAAGGTGCAATTGTAACCTTGTGAGAGCAAGACTAAATTTATGTTGGGGCCACATGTGGAGCTAGAAATCTTGATCAAGGGAGTACAATTTAGTAATCTTGCTTCTTGGATGGTTAAAGCTTGTAATTACAAAACATGCCACACGTACAGACGCATACATATTACGAATATGCTAACGTCAACAATGACTTCGACCCTAATTAGAACACATACAACAAATATATATCCCTCTAAAGTATTACAAAATTTGAAAAGTTATAAAATAGTGCTCCATAGTCTAAACTAAATAAAGAATTTGCATTTTCTATAGATACATGTTCTTTATATAATAGAAATGATGTAACTTGACATAACTTGCCAAAAACGAAAATGGGTAAGGCCCTGCACACCTATCAAGGGAAGCTCATTTCTGTTATTATACCAACTAGTTTCATATTTACATTAACCACGGTAAAATAATAACATATACTTTGTCTATCTCGGTTTATTTGCAAAACTTTTTCTTTTATTAGATGTCCATTCATTTGCAAAATTACCGTTTATATATAGAAAATCTGATCATATAATTTATCAAAATTACTTTTTTAATATCTACTTTAAATCACATCACTTTACTTTTAACTGTTTTACTTCACAATATTTTTATATAGTTCAACTATTTCATTATTTATCACTCATTTTAAATGACAAAATAGACGTTTGGATCAATTCTCTATTTTTTCTTTAATAATTATGCAAAGTAAACAGTTACAAATGGCTTGGATCGGAAAGAATAGTAAAACGAATAATTAAAACATGAGATGTTCAGCAAAAGCAGCAAAAGTCATATACTTTGGAATGTGCGAGGTCGCTTACTCCTTTGCAAATGAATTAGTAAGATGCTATTTGGTAAAATCTAATTAAGTCTGAAGTTGGAACTTCCTTGGTGATGCGACTTTGTTAAATTATTTCAACAACATAAACAACATAAACAATGACAATACAAAAAGTATTTGACTACTTTATGTTCCATAAAGATCAGAACTTGGAACGAATCTAGCTAGGAAGTTCCTCATAAACCAATAACTTTATGAAAATTCACAACTTCTAGGATAGTGGCTCTGATAAATTGTTAGAACTTTCTTTATGATGCAATAATCCTCATTCGCATCCATTAAAAGTACCCAAATTTGTAGAACGTGTGAATTTTATAAAAGAGGTAGAAGTATGCAAACTTGCCTTCTTCAAGTGTCAGAAGTTTGATGAACAACAAGGATCTCTATACTTTGATTTGTAATATTTATGAGAAATTCAGTGACTTTTCTGTTTCCTATTTAATCCCTCTTTTCCTTAGTTTTCTTTAAGTTTGTTTTGCTCAACTTTTTTCGTTTTGGTTAACTTCTAAACCAAACTTAGAACCATTTTTTTTCTTGTTTTTTTTGTTAGTCAATATTAATTGTATTTGGCTTTGAAAGTTACCATAAGATCTTGGGGAAGGACAGATAAGAAATAATATTATCCAAGATATGAGGATGACAACATTGTAAATACCTGCATGTTGCCAATAAACAATGAAAATAACACCAAGCCAAGGATCAAAATGAAGATGGCAAAGATAACCTCCCAAAGCGAAGTACTCGTATTGAGGTTTTGGCCTAGTGAGCTGTACAAAAGATCAGGAAAAATAGCATTATTTAATTCACTTCTTTGCACAGCTTTAAATAAAGATCAATAGAGTTATAATACCTCCGTTCATATATGCATGATGTTTTAAAGATCAATAGAGTTATTTAATTCTTCCATCGGAGTGACCTCGGATAAATCAACCAACCAGTGGCTCTCTAACCTTATTATTTTGCAAGATATTCAATGTTGGCTAAGAATACTTACATTCCAGCTCTACCAATGGATTCCCATCTCAACACTATGCTTTCTACCGATGAACACCGGTATTCATTAGAATTATTTTCTCTATTCAAAAATTAGATATATATATATATATACACACACATGTATTGACTTTTGACATTTAATTTTAAAATTAATAAAATTTTAGATAGAAATCCTGTCCAACCGACTTCATGTAGTCCGGAACTTTTGCATATGTTATTTGAAACTTTTCTAAGGACTTGTCAACGGAGATACAAACTGTTTTTTGTGTGATTCGATAATGGATCTACAAAAACTATAGTGCACAAAGAAAAGGTGTCTAATACATCGAGAATTACAATTAGAGCAGGCACTAACCTTAAATTTCGTAAACCCCACCAAAAGCAATAAACATATTTACGCGGGAAATATCTCATTTCCACCACTTTGGACCGAAGTGCATCGAGATATATGCCAAAGTCAAAATCTGTTGTTGTATCGAGAAGGCAAGTAGCATTTAAAAAGTTATTGTGCTGTCCAAGATCTTCTCTGCAATATAAATTGTCAAATTTGCATTTTTCAAGTCCCTTGCATGCATCACGCCAGCAAGTTACTCTCCTATCAATAGAGAGCAAGTACCACAAGGCTCCAATGACCTGTCGGATCAAATGCAAACTTATAATGCCCAAACAAAAGGGTGTTTAAAGTGTACTCAAACACGTATATTATGGTATGAAAAAAAATAAATAAAGGAAACATAATATAATACAAAGATTGAATTTAAAATATGTACTTTCTAGATACTTTTTTTTTGGACACTTTTTGAAATGTACTTAAGATGTCTCCTTTGGTATATGGTAAAGAACAAGTCTAAGAGGACCATGACTTTCCACGAAGCTATTGACGATATCCTTCCTTAATTATTAATTAGCTAATCATAGACTTTCTTAGTACTCCATCCGTTTAAATTTATATGTTGCAATTTGTTTTTTCTAGTCAAATTAACCATATTTGACCTTAACGAAGAAATTATATTATAGATTTTAACTAAGAAACTTACATGGCTAGCTAGCATAAAGAATAAAAGATTGACTGCAGCTCCAGCCCATGCTGATTCAGTGTGAATGCCCCAAACACCTCTCACTTTTTTCATTAAGGGACGGATACGAATAAGTCTCGGGATGTATTGGAATAAAATAAAAAATTTCAGCACGTCTGTTGTAAGCCGTGAAAATGATCCATTCTTGTTGACGGTGATTGCTAGAACTACCACCTGAAGAGATCAAACAAATGACATGGAATTGAAACACAAAAAGAATAAGTGGTACGTGCTAGTGATTACTACTACAACTCACTATTCATAAAAATATTATGATTTTTTATTTTCTTAACATAAAATGACAAAAATGAAATGAAGATGTGCTACTTTTTCTTTTCCCCAATATAGAGAATTAAACCCATTATAGACAAGAATTTAGAGATACCTGTGGAACAGGAATGATCGATAAAACGTCAACGATGAAGTAGGTGGACATATATCGTTTTGCTATAGCCGTGCGGTTTTCACTTAAGTCACCGACACCAAATATTCGATAGGAAGGGACAAGAAACCCAGTATTGAATTGGAAGAAAATGTGAAGTAAATAGAGGATGTCGATCGACGAACGAAGAATACAAACAGTGATGCCCAATGGCCTGTCCAAATCAAGGCACTTGTGTTGACCATCAATGACAGAGATGTAAAAGAATATTGGATCCAAGAACAGTGATATCACACAAGCCAGTATAAATATTTTATTCCATTGCTGCAGAAAATGACTTTCTGGATCAAGAACACACATAATTGATTTGGACAGTCCTTCTGAACTCAAACACTAGATCCTGTATGAAACAATCAAACAGTGACTATCATAAAATATATGCCTACGGGGAGGTTTTCCAAACTACCAAATTTGGATTTCAAGTTTTCTGCGGATCGACTTTAAGAACACTGAAAATTACATTATAAGAATCTAGAATATTTAAGGAAACAAGTATTTTCCAACAACCAATAAACTAACTACAGTTAATCTTACTAGTTTTTGTTCTCAATCTTACTGGGTTTTTGTTTTCATCAACATTCAGACTTATGAAAACCCAAAGTAGAAACAAATTTGGCATCTTCTCTTTGAAAAACGAGCAAGTAGAGGAAGAGTGCTGAAATCAGAAAGATCAAACACAGTACACAGAGAGCAACACAAATTCAAAAAAACATAAGAGACTGGGAAGATGAAGATTGAAGAATGAAGATGGAAATTGCTTAACTGTTTAACTGGGACTGGGACTGGGACTGGGACTTTAACCGTGTCTCTGGGGGAGTTATTTGGTGCTTACGGATTATAATCTTTTTTAACTTAAAACTTGATATTATAAAATTTAGATGTTTCTGCTTTTTTTTTTGGGAATAATATTTCTGCCTTTTTAAGTCGTCGTAAAATTTTTACTATTCATATAAAAGAATCGTTTTTAAATAAAAAGCTATTTTAAAGTAGTCGTAGATTTTTTAAAAAGAACAAAAAGAAAAAGACAAGATAAAACATTTAATTTTTATACGGTCGTCTTCGTCTTTGTTTTTGTAAGGTCTTTTAAAAGGAGAAGACAGAGACATTTAATATTTATACCGTAGTCTTCGTCGATGTTTTTGTGGGGTCTTTTTAGAGCATCTTCAATAGACGAGACCACTTTCCTTTTTTTAAGGATTCATTTATATGTCAATTAAACATTAAAGGGTCCTTTTAAAAAAAATAATCACTTTACTCCAATACATAAGACCATTTTCATTTATAAATGGATCCACTTTTATATTATTTATAAATTTACATAATATTTGTTATATAATTTTAATATACTATAATAACTATTTATTATAGTATAATTATAATTATTTTAAATTCAAATAATTTAAAATAAAAATGTGACATCTACTCCATAATCAAAATGCATTACATAATTAGAAAAAAAAAAAAAACATTACAAGAACACCACTGTTACATAATTAAAACCATTACATTTCAAATAATTTAACGGGTATTGTGAAAGTTGCAGTTGACGATGTTTTTGTCTATAACGAATTTGGATATTTCTTTCGATATATTTTTCATAAGGAGCAAAAGTTCCTCACCTAAATTTGGTTGTGTTAAGCAATTTGCTATGTCATCGTAAGATGATAGTGGACCAAATGGAATAGTATATGTGTCTCTCTTATCCTCGACAATCATATTGTGCAATATGATGCATGCTCTAATTATTCTAGCAAGATCTCCTTTGTCCCAGAATTGCGTAGGACCACGTACAATTACGAAGCGAGACTGCAACATACCAAATGCTCGTTCTACATCTTTTCGTTGACTTTCCTCATATTTAGAAAATAAATTTATGTTCTCACCCTACAGACGTGGGATTGTTTTAACAAATGTTGCTCATTCAGGATATATTCCACCTGTTAAATAGTATCCCATGTTATAGTTGTTACCGTTCAAATTGTAATTTATTTTCAGAGCACAGCCTTCTAACACTTCATATAACACTGGTGACCGAGCTAAAACATTTATGTCGTTATTTGAAAAATGTATGCCATATCGACAGATCAGATGAGGCATCTACTTCAAGTAAAATTGTTGGAACCCCTTTGTGACCGCTCAAGAGCATCCTTTTCCATGCTTTAGGGCAATTTTTTCACTGTCAATGCATGCAATCAATACTATCCATTGTATTGGGAAAGTCATGAGCCTCCCCCATCTTTAATAGACGTCGTACATCATTTGAGTTCGACCTTCGCAAGTATTCACGCTCAAATACCAAAATTATACCAAAATTACATCGGTGACAAATTTCTTTAAGCATTCAATGGCGGTCAACTCGTCAATCCACACATAGTCAACAACAGCATCGATAGACACTCCATACGCATGCCCGCAGTGCGTTTTTGTAGCGGTGATATTCCTTTTCTTCCTAATGCATCAATCCTCAGCTAGAAATATGGATCACAATTAGAAAGAGCATCCACAATGCGAAGGAAAACATGCCTCTAGAGGATACACTAGATTTTGGGCAAAATAATTCTTCATTAGACGTTCATGGCCTACTTCACAGTCTTTGTATTAGTTGATCTCATTTTAATATATTTTGATTGCATATTTTATTAACGAAAGGTTGGTGTTCCTCGTTTTAGGATTGATAGTATTAGCATATTCCTCATTTTTTAGCTATGAAGTTTGATTTTCTATTTTATGAAACTTTGTTGCAAAAGTGAACTGTTGATGAAAATAGGTACAATATTGTGAGAACCCGAAAATTTGAATGAGTTCTATTGTATGATTAATTTATATTATAAATATTTTATTTTATGTTTAAAGGTTTAATTTTGGGTATGAATAATTGTTAGAGTTAAATAAGCTCAAGTGTTTGTAGAAGGGGGGGTTGAATGTAAACACTACAAACTTTTCAATCTTTTTGAAATTAAATCACAAAGACTGGAATAGTTGTGATTTAGGAGAAACTAAACTTCAAAGGAAATGAACACATAAGAATTCAAGTTAAAATAGTTGTATTAAAACTTGAGATTTTTCTGGAAATCTAGTTAATCACAAATGTGATTAATCAACTATCATTCTGTAATGACTTACAGCTTCCTTTCTCACACTCACTAGCTACAAATTTTCTTTGAATATTTCTCTCAAAATATATTACAAAGCTTCTCTCTAGTGTGTGTGTATGCTTCTCTATTTTGGTGTTAATAAAACTTTATGTATTTGTAGAAGATCAGTTGTTGAACCTATGTGCTTAGACGTGTTGCTTTTTCAACGTAGCCGCAGTCTATCCCATAATTCGTCCTTTCGGAGTTATGTGTCAGACTGCTTTTGGCTTTTGTTGCTTCTTTTCCATTCCCTAATCTTCGAGCATTTAATGATCGATAGTTGTTATTGGACCACCAAATTTCAAGAAATATCTTTCTAGTTATATATCTTGCTTCTTTAACAAGTTTCAAAGATTTGTATGTAAGACCTGATGACAAGTGTATACAGTCATAACTATCCTCTAATAACGAGCCCTGATGTAGACTTGATCAGTGCTTTTGGATCCCCTGATAACAAGTCCTGATGAAGACTTGATTAGTGTTTCATGCTTCACTTGAGTTAATCTATGTTTGTAGAGTTAGTCAAGTGCTTCTTAATCCCCTGACGTTAAGACCTACTTGTATCCACTGATGCAGTGTTTAGCATGTTGGGTTTCATAGAATAAAACGCAGCGGAAAAATACGATTTAAAATAAACAAAACGAAACTCAAACCCAAGGATCTATGCGAAACAATTTAATACATATAGTTTAAGATTTTACCGATTAATTGTGCAAATCTGAAGCTTTGGTGAAGGTGTTGATCATCTCCAAATCTTTAACACAATCCAACAGAACTACGTCTCTACGGTATCCACACGAACACCCACGAACCATCTCACGATTCGAACGAGAAGAGTTACAGTACTAGCTGTACGATCTGTATCTCTCTTTTCTCTCTATATCTCTGAACTCTAGTTTTTCTCTTATGAGCAACTAGGGTTCTTAGAATACGTGAAAACATTGGTTTTTAGAGAATAGCTGATATATCATATATATAGTCTTTCATAGAGTAATTCCAAAACCTAATCTAATTAGGAGACTTAAAATCCGAATTTTATATTTATTAGATATATATATTTAATCAAGTCTCACTTAATTAATATATATATATATATATATATATATATATATATGCACAAATAAATATATATTCGTATTTCCTTCCAAAGGACTCTATTTCATACAGATTACATAAATTAATATATATGTATATAATTTAAAGCCATGATTTAATTAAATCAATATTATTGATATATTAAAATCATTGACATTTAAATTATATCTCCTTGACGAATGTTCTTTGTGTGTGACCCTGTAGGTTATTATTACGTTGACAATAATTTTAAATCATATTATAAAATTATAAACAGTGAGCGGCATCTAGTAATACATCACTGTTACCCAAGTAATAATAAAGTCATAGATTCGACGTTACCTTTCGTGACCAATGTTTCAATGTAACTTAATCCTTTTAACCATGATATCTAAGATTAAATTCAAGGCATGGATGTGTCATCCTCTTCATAATTTAATCTTAGTTTTCTTGATCAATGAGTAAACTATATGAAACAAATCTCTATTTGAGCATGGCCATGCATTTCATAGTTTCACTCAATCAAGAGGCCTATAGATATCACCCCTAATTTATAGGAGGGTTAAATTTCATCTACATCATTCGCATTTCTCACATAACTCATTATGCATCCAACAATTACCTTTATCGTCCACCGGGTTAAAGGTGACTTTTGATAATGTCAAAACGCATAACTCCTTATGTAGAAATGTCATGACTTCAGGTCGAAGGACCATTACATCATTGTCACTATGAGAATTACTTATGACACATAGCATAACGCTCCATGTAGAATTCTCATGGTGGGTCTGTCCAGTACTATGTTTTCTAACATGTACCTATGTATCAACTTAATATATCTCGTATATATTTATGACTAATGAGATATGGCCATCAGTTAATCCACATACTAGTCTCAATGTATTATTGTTGTCCCACTGACAATGATACTGAACTAGGGACATTTAAGAATAATGATACATTACATACTTATATCATCTCATGTTCAAGTCAGATACTTGAATCCATATAATTAGTATCATTCTTCTAAGGACATTTATTATGTTAACATTTATATAATGCAGTAAATAAAACATAATAAAGGAAATTATCATTTAACCAAAAAACATATCATAAATATAGTGTCACAATCATTACATAATTGGCCACTAGGACATACACTCTAACATAGCATTCCCCCTAATGGTTTCCCCTGATGGGTTGATCCTTCAATGTCATCCCCTGACAGGTTCCCCTGATGCGTTGATCCTTCAATGTCATCCCCTGACAGGTGATAAGTGTTATTTTTATATATTTTATACCCTCTGATTATTAATATTTTGGCAATATTTTTATGGGTTAAACACACTTTTTGTCTAATTATTGTAGGTTTTATGAGTTATGCTCATATAAAGGAAAAGACGGAGAAAAAACATTATTTTCGGATATAAAAGACCAAATTCGCTAGATTTGGACAGACTTCAGTATTTTGCCCATAACTTTCTCTCTAGAGTTCCGTTTATTGCGGTTAAATAGGCGTCGGAAAGCTTGAATGAAGGG
>CM025780.1:23898350-23911385 GCA_014636745.2 Centella asiatica | reverse complement strand
GCGAATTTCACTGTTTTTAATGAGTTTATATCCACTGTTGTGATCACAAAAGTAGACATAACGTTTTTATAGGCATGCGTAGTTTACCTCGACAGAGGAAATTATATAAATTTGGAAATTAGACCATTGTAATTAATAAATCCTTAACCCTGAAATTAATTTATTTCCATTGGAGTAAGTCAATTGACAAAGTCCTAGTCCTAGAACCTTTACCCATATATTTTCTTGCTATAAATCTCTCGTGTTTATCCAGTTTTAATAATAAATTTTGTTACATTAAAACAACCATTTTTAGATTGTCTAGATAATAATAGGAATTTCTTAATTTGGTACTTGACTACCCTTCCTCGTGGGAACGATACCTTGTTCGCTTTGACCTATAGTACTTGACCCGTACACTTGCGGTAGGTTTTTGACTGACCAACAGGTTCCCCTGATGCAGTATTTCAGGCTTCCCCTGACGGATTGGTCTGTCACTGTCATCCCCTGATGGGTTCTCCTGATGAATCCCTTTTCAAATACTTACAGATTTAATCACTAATGCTTTGTTAACTTTGTCTGGAACGTCTGATGTGCGGAATACTCGAATGCTTTTAAATATAAACAGACATCCCCTCTACACTATCAAGTCCTTTAGAAGCTTTCACTGACGACTTGTCTAATGTAGAGCAGTTCATCCCCTGATGACTAAGTTGATCATCAGTGAATGCAAAACTTGTGCAAATATACTTAAGTTTATAGAATACCTTGAGTATTTACAGATGCACAATTAAACTCTAATCATCATCTTCATCATTTATATCTAACAATCTCCCCATATTTATGATTATCAATCTGATAACCATAAATCTAATTGATGCACTCATGATGATGTCAAAACCAAAACTGTACAATATCAAAAGATAAGAAATGCAAGTGTATTGATCAATTCTATAGTTGTATAAAGTGAGAGAACAAATGTACAAGTATTTCCTATTCCTATTACAAAATTTACACTCTAGACATCAGCATTCCCTATTTGTTGAGCAGACACAAAGGGCAATGGATGACTTGATTCAATAGGTTGTGTGTCACTTCCAAGGCCTTGTCTCCTTTGATTTGGGTTTTGATCTGAAATCCAGAGTCTGTTGTCTTCACCTCCTGCCTTTAGCTACTCCCACTCCTTTTGATGAAGTTTTATGAAGTTAACAATGTTGACATTTGTATTGTGTTCCAGAGCTTCAAGGACTAAACCAATTTCTTGCAAGTTGGCAAAAGCGAGTTGTGACTAGTAAAAGGTGACAATCTCCCCTTTTGAGTTTTTGAATTCCACACCCATAGGATTTGTGATCATATTTTGATATTCTTTGAATCTTTTTACTAAGGGAATATCCCTTGCAACTGTTGTAGTCCCATCATCAACTCTGGTTTCTTCAATCTCCTTTAGTACCTTTTGTATAAGCAGGATTCTGAACTGGATGACATGTTCATTTTTGTGGTAAGCAATTTGGCTTAGAACATGCATCAATTCCTCCAAGTTAGGCCCATCAATTTCATTGATCCTTATGTTTCTCTCTTGCCCACTAGCCATTTTGTAGAAGAGTTTTAATGGTCTTTCCAAGGCTGTGGGCAAGCTCCTTTCATCATTGATGGCTTTCCTCAGCTTCTCAATCATCCCTCTCAAGTCTCTATTTAGCATCGTTGTCTTTGGAACTAAGTTCAAGACTAACCCTAACTGCTCAGCATCCATTCTCCTAAACCAGTCGGAGGTGATTGTGAGCTCTGACTCATTCTTCCTTTGCACAATGATTAGCTTTTCCCTTTTGCTGTTTGTCCTGACATTTATGCTTTTTATTGAGAACATATATGTCAGGTTCTTGCGCCTTTCATCTCTTAGGGATTCAGCCAATATGGGTCGTCCATATGATATAGGACACGGTGTTTGATCCTTGGCTTTAGATGAATTGGTTTTTATGGCATCAGTGGATTTTGTGTTTTCTCTATCTTTATCCCCTGATGCACCTTTAACAGATTGAGGTTTCTTTGGCTGAGTTTTCCTGGAGGATTTTGGCCTGACACTCTTTGCTTCATCTCTTCTTCTTGTTTCTCCTCCTCCGCAGCCTTTTCTTCCTCCTATTGGAGTTGTTGTGCATAAAGTGCATCAGCTTCTACTAATTTCTTATCTTGAAGATAGACAAGGTCCATTTTCCCATCTATAATTACTTCAACTGGTTTTGGAAAATGAGCTGTCTTCATTGCATCTCCAAGCAATTTAGGTCCTGATTGACTGTGAGTCTTCTTTTTAGGTTCTTCAATCAGGATACCCTTACCCTTGTCCTTGGCTTTTGGAGCAGGAGCAATAGTCACATCCCCTGATGGTTGGCTTGCTTGAGTCTCAACAATAACCCCTGATAATGACTTTGAGGATTTCTCCCCCTTTTTGGCAGCATCATCAGTGGAAGTTGAGAGTAGAGATGTGACTTGAAGAACTTTTTGAAGAGTGTCAGCTATTGACAATTGCAGAGACTCCATGCTTGCGAGTTTGGTAGAGAAGACAGAGAGTTGTTTGTCAACATTGTCAGTGAGCTTCTTCATCTTGAGCATGATCTGGATTGTGGCAAAGGAGTCCACAACTTGTTATACACTATTTATTTTGTTTGTAAAGTGTGTATGGATTTTTGAGATTCAACATCCACAGATTTCCATATCATTATTTGTGACTTGAGCACTTTGATCAAAATAGGATCTGTGGTCCTTGAGAGCTCCTGTTTTAGTAACTGTACAGTATCTGTTATTTGATTATTTTGAAAGTATAAATCAACTCCTATGAACTGAGGTAAGTCATCCATTGAAGTGTCATCTTTATCACTTTCAGAAGAACAAGAAGTATTTACAGTGTCTACATTTTCTCTATATTCTTTATTTACAAGGATTTCATCCTTATCTCCCTTAATCTCTTCTTTTCCACTGCCTTTTAAGGCATTTCTCATTGGCTCTCCTTTTTCATTGCCTTCTAAGGCAGTACTCTCTTCCTCTCCTTTAGCCAAAGTCCTCTCATGGGGTTGACTTTGCCTCTCTTCACTAGATATTCTCACAGTCTCACTCAAAATTTTCCTAGAAGGGCTCCTATTGGCTGTGTGATCAGCAACTATGGCCAATTCAAGTAAGGTATATGCAACAACTGGGTCCACAGAGGTGATATAAGTAGGAATAGAGGACAAATGTGTATGTTCAATTGGGGAAGTATATGTGTTTATAGAGGAAGTATGTACAATTGGGGGAACATAAATACTTATTGCATTAGTATGTACAGGTGTATTCATGTCCCCTGAGTGATCAACAGTGATTGAATCACTTAAAAAGGAATCAACCATTTGAGAATCTTGATTATTAATCACTGTGTCATTGAGTGTTAGCTCTTCCAAGAAGTAAGAGATTGGAGAATCTGATCTCATGACACTTAGAGTTTGTGTTATGATATTTGAAGAAATTTGAGGAATTGAGAAAGATGGAAGAGGTGTAGAAGGGAGTTTTGACTGGATCATCGAATGAGGAGGTGATCCATCAAAAGAAGTTGTGTGTGCACTTACTGTGTCAGTTATTTGCAAGTGGCTCTTAGAGACCCTAATGTTAATTTCATCAGGGGTTATGGTCACTGTTTGTGCCTCACTTAACTGTGTTCCTGGTTGGGGACTATTTTCAATAACTAATTCTTTTTTAGAGGAACTAGTTAGAAATGTGCTTAATTCCTTATCAAAAGCAGTATCCTTTTGAGAGGATACTGTTTGGTCTGGCTGTAGGGTTACTCTCTGGGCCACTTTCTTCTTCTTCAATCTCCTTGAGTCAATCACTCTCTCTTCTTGCTCCCCCTTACTTGTTGTGGTTCCTTAGAAGGGTTTTCTTTTGGTACCCTTAGTCTTTTGGGACACTAAGGGTTGGGTTAATGAAAGTGGTTGTGTTAAAATTGGTAGTACTACTTGGGTAGGCAAAGAAGTGGTAGTGATCTTTGTCATAGTAGTTAAAGGAGAAGAAGTAATAGGTTGAGAAGAGGAAGAAAGAGTTCGAGATACGTGTTCTATATGCGATGGAAGCACAAATGGTTCCGCGGTGTAGGATTTCTTCATTATCTCTCTAAACAGTTTCTTTGTTTGCGTGTAACTCTATACAACTATGTCATTCTCAAGAGAAAGGTTAGGAAATTGATCTTCGATAATCATTGATAAAAATCTAGCATAGTAAACTTTTGATATCTGAAGAAATTTGAGGAATTGAAAAAGATGGGAGATGTGATTGCCCCAAAAATCCCATACTGGATTTCGGGCGCCGTCAATAATTGACAAAAGAACAATAATAACATCCAAGCATACACATCATTAAATTTAGAGAAATAATTATAAATCTCTATTACACTATCCAAAATAAATGAATGTTTGACAGCGGAAGACTATGAGGAGCCCACACAGGCCTTACAATCTAAACATTTCTATAATATCCTCACGCTTCACTCTTCCCCTGAATGCAATCCATAAGAGGGCGATCAGGAACCGTTCGTCATGCCATTCTCGCCTTGCCTTTATCAGACGATTCGGCCTTCTCGCCATAACCTGTAAAAACATTTGATAATAGTAACATGAGCGATTTACGCTCGTAAGTATATAAACAAGTATTGGGTAAACTTTGAAAGATAGATAATTTATTGAGTGTAAGGGTTTATGAGGTTTGGCGAAAACAATGTCAACACCTCTTAGTATCTTGAAAAAAAATGGATTCTAGGGTCCCCGAGTGATAACGAGGGGTTTGACCCATTTCTTAAAAGAATAAAGAATACCTTCACATGCACCTTATAACCATGTCCGTTTGGCACACGTGCCCTTAGGAACTCATATCAAACAGTTTATCAACTGGTCAGCCTGACCACCGTCTGACTTCATCATAATAACATACGTAGTCGATTGCAGAAACCTTTTGTCTACAAGGGTCCGGTTACCGATGCCTCGGTTCCCATTCCCTATAAATCCTAGGCCCGGGATGCCAGGCAAATGCATCCCACTAGCCTTTAGTTACCCACACGGATATACTTTACAAGTATGGGGTGAAGAATAAGTTTTCTACATCCATATAGGATTTTCTTTGGCGTATTAGCGGAATTCAAATGACTAACAACCACCCAAAGAACATTTGATTCAAATACAACATTTTTCACGTACATCGGATCAAGGGATCGTACGTTACTTAACTTTGAAGAAATTAGGTCATGAATATTGACATGCAAAAATCTTGAATACATTACGTATACCGAAAAAATGATCATGCGTATTAATTGAAAGAAAAGTAAAGTGAGTACATACTTGCTTCAAGTCCTTAGTAAATCTTAAACTTAGCAACTCGCTTATGAGACGATTCTGTAAAACATGCATATGCAATAACGTGAGAAATCTCAATTTAATTACACGTGCGGATGCATATGCGTAGTGCTTGTGAAAGTCTTGAGTATGTGATTAACTAATCGAGTCGTCATTCGTTGAATTGGGATTCAGTTGGAACCGAATCAGAGTCCGAGAGATTTGTGGACTTGATAGGACATCATACGTAGGCTCTCGATAATTTCAATTTAATTATTAGAGGCCTTAGATTAATTAATTAACATTAATTAATCAATTTTAGCTTGAATGATTTTTATTAATCATTTAACATTTATTAAAAATTTGTTCCTTAATTATTATTTAATTGTTTTAATTAAACAATAATCATTTCATACTTAAATTTCAATCATAAAAGATTTATAGATCTTTTATCATTTATTAAACATTTATACTTAAATTATTATTTAATTGTTTAATTAAATAATAATTATTGATCAATTAAGTAATTTATTTCTTAATTACTTTTAAATTAAATGATTTATTGATCATTTAATAATCGTGTACAATTTATTTATTAATTATTATTTAATGATCTTAATTAAATAATAATTGGTCTTGATTCCTCGATTTAATTAATGAAGAATTATTTCTCGATTAATCTTAGCTTAAATGATTTATTTAAACATTTAATATCATTTTAGAGTTTATTCTTTAATTTTTTTAAATAAATAATAATTATTTATGAATTAATGACTCATCACTTAATTGTGGTAATTAAGAGATTCTAACATCATAAATAAATTTTATTTCTAAATCTTAAAATTTTAATCATGTAAAAGTTTATTTACATGTCAAAATAATTATCCAAAAATCATTTATTGTTCAATTTAAAAAAATATAGGTATATTATTTTTAAAATTTGGATTGAGTCAAAAATAAAATAAATTGGACTGGTCGGATCCGGGTCGGATCGGGTCAACAGTGGGTCAGACCGGGTCGCTGACTGGGTCAGGTCTTGGTTTGGGTCAGTTCAGGTTAGGTTTGGGTCGGTTCAACCTGACCCGACTGTCCTCCTTAACAGATTAGGGTTTTGGGTAACCAGGCGACTGGCGGCGCTGTTCTCGCCGGAACAGCAGTCGCGACAGTGGTCACACACGCACGCACAAGCTCGAAATGACGGTAAGGACATCGCCATGATGTTTACTATAGGCGAATAGCCCCCTAGGTAGCTTGCCGTCGCCAAAAATCGAGGAAACAAGGGACGGTTGGCCACTGGAGCTCCTCGCCAGCGGTTCCTCCAGTAAAATTGGTGTGGAGCTTCGGTTAAGCTTGAAACCTACTGAAAAGTTGTTATTCTTGATGGGACAAGGACGGAATCGACGTAATAGACATCCAGAAACCATTTCATGCAACCAATTTCAATTTTCAACAACGAAATCGTAAGGAAATTGAAGAAAACCAATTCGGGTTTAAAGAAACTTCAGCTGAACAAGAACACCACCCAAGACTTGACCATTTTGAAAATTATTTGATGGGAACGGAAGCTCTGAACAGCAGAAACAAGCTCATAAAATCGATTTGAACAAATACAAGCCAATCTAGCTAGAATTTCAGTCGAAAAAATTTAGGGTTCGTACGGTTTTCAAATTATTTCTTGAATTTTTATTTATTTTTTGTTCAAACTTTAAAAATTAATAACTCACAAACCATAAATGTTATAAACATGTGCTATATATGAAAATGATACTGAAAAATATTATCTACACAATGGCATAAACAGAAATAACAATAAATGCAAAAATAATAGAGCAGTGTGTATACCTCTTTAAAGCTTTAAATGGATTAATGCCCAAAATTTCAATAAATGCAAAATTCGAATTTAAATTTTTATTTAGTGAGTTTGCTGAAAGGATTTGACTGAATGGAGGCTAAGGTTAGTTATAATGATGTATTTATATTACTTGTAAATCATTTTGGCCATTGGATTCATTTTTGAAAATTTTGCTTGGATTGGAAAACACCTCCTTGTTTTGCCACTTTGAGAAAATGCTAAAATTTGAATTAATTAGTGTTTAAATTAATTGTTTATTCACTAATTACAATTTTAAATGGTTATGCATTGATTTAATGCATAAGCCGAAAAGTTTATCCACATAGGTGAGATGGAAATGTGTTTATGATATTCTTGACATGATTTGTGTCTCGAAGTATTAAAATGTCATGTTCGTTACGATTTTTTTCGCTTGTGGACGTGGATGCATTGATTAACGTGATTTGTGCGTATACTTAATCGTAAAATCTATCGGTTATTGAAAATGAACGAAAACTTAATAAATAATGAATTTAATATTCATACATTTTATTAGTATTTTCGGTTTCTCACAGGAGAGGTGTAGAGGGGAATGTTGGGTGGATCATCGAATGAGCAGGTGAACCATTAAGAGAAGTAGTGTGTGCACTCACTGTGTCAGATATCTGCAAGTGCCTCGCAGAGACCCTGATGTTAATTTCATCAGGGGCTATGGTCAGTGTTTGTGTCTCACTCAACTGTGTCCCTGGTTAGGAACTATTTTCAATAACTCATTCCTTTTGAGAGGAAACAGATAGAAATGTGTTTAATTCCTTATCAAGAGCAGTATCCTTTTGAAAGGGTATTGCCTGGTCTGGTTGTGGGGTTATTCTCTTGGCTGCTTTCTTCTTCTTCGATCTCCTTAAGCCAATTACTCTCTCTCTTTGCTCCCCCTCACTTGATGAGGTTACTTCAGAGGGTTTCTTTTAGTACCCTTAGTCTTTTGAGAGACTAAGGGTTGGATTATTGAGAGTGGTTGTGTGGAAATTGGTGGTACTACTTGGGTAGGCAGCGAAGTGGTAGCGATCTCTTGTTAGAGTTAAATAATGATGATGATGATTTTTAGAGAATAAATTGTGCATATGTAAATACTTAAGGTATTTTATAAACCTTAATATATCTGCACAAGTTTTGCATCCACTGATGATAAACTTATTCATCAGGGGATGATCAACACTTCACAAGACAAGTCATAAAATGGAACTTCTAAAAGACTTGATAAGTGAAGAGGAATGTCTGTTGTTACTCAAAGACAGTTGAAGTATTCCGCACATCAGACATTCTAAACGAATTTAACATAGCTTCAATGATTAAAAACCATCAGGGGAATTCGTCAAGGGAACCCATCAGGGGAATTCGTCAAGGGAACCCATCAGGGGGTGACAAAGGCCAACCAACCCATCAAGGGAACGCGTCAGGGTATGGTAGTGGCAAGCCAAACTTATCATGGGAAACGCGTCAAGGCATGAACAAGACATGTCAACCTGTCAGCGGAAGACATCAGGGTATGACAGTGTCAGGCTAACCTATCAGGGAAACCCGTCAGGGGAATGCTAAGCACTGCATCAGTGGAATGCTTAGCACTGCATCAGTGGAAGCCATCAGTGTATATCATGAGTCATAACATCATGGGATCAAGAAGCACTTAGTAAACTCAAGTGAAGTTTGAAACACTGATCCAGTCTTTAACAAGACTTGTCATCAGGGGATTCAGAAGCATTGATCAAGTTCACATCAGGGCTTGCCATCAGTGGATGTTTATAACTGCATACACCCGTTATCAAGTCTTACACGCAAATCAATGAAGCTTGTTGCAGAAGCAAGAGATATTAATTGAAAAGATATCTCTTGAAGTTTGTTGGTCCAATGACAACTCTCGAACATTAAATGCACGCAGATCAAGGGATGAAAAAGACGTAACAAAAGTAGCAGCAGTCTAACACATAGTTTCTAAAGGACATCGATGTGAGATATATGCGGCGAAGTTGAAAAGTGCAGCACGTCCAAGCACGTGGGTTCAACTACTGATCTTCTATATATGAAAAAGAGTTCTCATGTCAAAAAGTATCAATCCAACAGATCAACAAACAACAGAAGCACACAAGTCACTAGAAAGAAGCTTTGTAATATATCTTAAGAGAAATATTTTAGAGAAGATTAGAAGCTAGTGAGTATGAAAGAGAAGCTGTAATTTTATTACAGAAATTGTATTTATTTAATCACATTTGTGATTAACCAGATTTCCAAAAAAACCTCAAGTTTTAATAGATCTATTTTAACTTGAATACGCGTGTTCATCTGATTATTCGTTATTGTTTTTCTGAGTGTTGTAGCTATTTCCTTGTGAGCAAAAAAGTTGAAAAAGAAGAAATTTTTTTTGAGTGTTTGTATTCCCCCCCCCCCCCCCCACAAACCCTTGAGGCTTTTTTTTTTTTTCCTAACAATTGGTATCAGAGCCAACTAGCAAATTACACTTGCTACACGATCATTATCAATGGCCAACAAAGCAGGAAATAGTAAAGTCCCCATATTGGAAAGTGGAAAATACTTCTTCTGGAAACAAAGAATGATAGTTCATCTAAGAGCAATCGATGATGAATATTTGTAGATTCTTGAGGAAGGCCCTCACGTCCCAAAGAAGCTCATTCCCCAAGAGGTTGTCAAAGGAGTCAGTATCCCAGAAAAGTTAATTCCAAAGACTACTGATGAAATGACACTAGAGGAAAGAGAAAAGGTAAAGAAGGATTTGAAAATCACAAGTATCCTATATAATGGTTTAGACGATGATATGCTGAATAGTATTATGAATCTTACAACGTCTAAATCTATATGGGATACCATGCAAATCCTTTGTGATGGAACTGAGGAAGTGAGGGAGAACAAACTGTAGCTGTTAAACAACAGTATGAGTGGTTCACGATGAAAAATGGTGAAACACTCACTGAAATATTTGACAGATTCAACAGGTTGGTAAATGACCTAAGAATATATAGGAAGGCCTGTGCTAATAAAGATGTGAACAGAAAGTTCATGAGAGCCATTCCCATATCATGGGATCCTAAGACGACAGTCATCAGAGAATCCAAGGACATGAATCTCCTAGACTTGGATAGGCTTTATGGCACCCTAAAGACATATGAACTTGAAGTTCAGCAAAGATTTGAAATGTTAGGGGATGCTAGGAAGCTTAAATCTGTAGCCCTGATGGCTGCCAAGAAGGACAAAGAAGAAGCAAGACCAAGTGTCTTGATGAAGCAGCAGTCAGGGGATGCTAAAATGGAAGGGGACAACGAAGCTGACTCAAAGGAAGGTGAATATACTACTGAAGAGTTAGAGGAACTGGATGAAACCATGGCTTTTCTTGCAAAAAGGTTTTCCAAGCTGAAATTTCAAAAGCCTGCAGGATCCAAAAGATTTTCAGCAAGGAAGCCTAGTAGCACTAAAAACTTTATTGACAAATCAAGAATAAAGTGTTACAAATGCAATGAAATGGGCCATTTTGCAAATGAGTGTCACAAGACCTCAAAGGAAGGTGAATCTAGGGGAAAGTAAGATGAAGTGGATTACAAGAAAAAATACTTTGACCTTCTTAATGCTTCCAAGAAGGGAAAAGCCTACATTGCTGAGGGAAAGGACTGGGCTGAATCAGATGAAGAAGACAATGAAGAATATGTCAACCTAGCCCTGATGGCGTCATCCACTAACAGTAGCAGCTCACAAGTAAGTCTTGAAATTTCCTCTAACATGTTTAAAAATGATTGTGTTAAAATTGTTAAGGAAATGGCTTGTGAGATAAAGGATCTTTATGACACCCTGAGGAGTGTTGTAGCTGAAACTGAGAGAGTGCAGAAAATAAATGAGCATTTGACTGCAAGAAACATTCTTTTAGAATCAGAACTCTCTAGACTTGAGAGTCTTGAAAAAGAACTCTCAAGGACTAAAAATCTTCTTGATTGTGCTGTTAAAAGATAGGAATGGACCTCCAATCTTCTAAGTCAAGAAAGGGAAGTCATAAAGAAATGGAATGAGTCCAGCAAGAAACTGGAGGATCAGTTGAATAGTTAAAAATTTGATCCCAAATCTGGTTTAGGCTATGGAGAGACTCTAATGAACCAACCTCCCATTGGGGTTGAAAATGCAGCTAGTTTTGGAAAAAGACCATTACAACCTATTAAGTTTGTAAAGGCTGTAACAAAGTTGGAAAAAGGGAATGTTTTCCCGATGAGTGAAGCTTCCACAAGTGGTGGAAGTGGCAAGAAACCTATTCTTGCCAAAGCACTCAAACCTCTAGTCAGAAAAGAAGTAAACTGTGCATCAGTGGATACACAGTCATCAGGGGGAAAGAGTGCATCAGACCATCGTAGCCCTTCAAGGGATGAAGGCCTGTCAGGGGAAAATAAAACAAACAGGAATGGTAAGCTAGGTGTAAACAAAGCTAGTAATTACACTTTCATTCATGAAGCCCCTAGAAAAGTGTGCTGGAATTGTGGTAGCAATAATCATTTATCTTTTCGGTGCAAAGAAAAACCACAAATTTTAACTAGCACAATATTATATGCTGATGATTTACCTATTGTTCAAGCATGCACCCATAAGCGTAAAGATAAGGAAATTGTTAATAAATCAAAAGCATATATTGCAGCTCCTAAAAAGGAGAAAATTTTTAATTTGCCAAAATCAAAAGTAAAAAATAAAGAAAAGACTGTTTTACCATTAACTGTGACTAAACCTAGAGGACCCAAAGCCACTTGGGTACCAAAAACAAATTAAATATTTTTTGTGTGCAGGGAAAAGTCAAAAGCAGTCAAATCTGGTTTCTAGACAGTGGTTGCTCAAGACACATGACAGGAAACAATGCCCTGCTCACAGAATTTCAAGAAAAGGTTGGTCCAGTAATCTCTTTTGGTGATAACAACAAAGGACTGACTCTTGGTTATTGTTGGGTTTCATTGGGTCTAAAACGCAACGGAAAAATACGATTTAAAATAAAACAAAACGAAACCCAAACCCGAGGATCTATGCGAAACTATTTAATACAGATAGTTTAAGATTTTACCGATTAATTGTGCGAATCTGAAGCTTTGGTGAAGGTGTTGATCGTCTCCAAATCTTTAACGCAATCCAACAGGACAGCGTCTCTACGGTATCCACATGAACACCCGCAAATCGTCTTACAATTCGAACAAGAAAAGTTACAGTACTAGCTGTATGATCTGTATCTCTCTTTTCTCTCTATATCTCTGAACTCTAGTCTTTCTTTTGTGAGCAACTAGGATTCTTAGAATACGTAAAAACGTTGGATAGTTAGAGAATAGCTGATATATCATATATATAGCCTTTCATAGAGTAATTCCAAAACCTAATCTAATTAGGAGACTTAAAATCCGAATTTTATATTTATTAGATATATATATATATATATATATATATATATATTTAATCAAGTCTCACTTAATTAATATATATATATGCACAAATAAATATATATTCGTATTTCCTTCCAAAGGACTCTATTTCATACAGATTACATATATTAATATATATGTATATAATTTAAAGCCATGATTTAATTAAATCAATCTTATTGATATATTAAAATCATAGACATTTAAATTATATCTCCTTGACGAATGTTCTTTGTGTGTGACCCTGTAGGTTATTATTACGTTAGCAATAATTTTAAATCATATTATAAAATTATAAACAGTGAGCGGCATCTAGTAATACATCACTGTTACCCAAGTAATAATAAAGTCATAGATTCGACGTTACCTTCCGTGACCAATGTTTCAATGTAACTTAATCCTTTTAACCATGATATCTAAGATTAAATTCAAGGCATGG
>CM025780.1:23876709-23898250 GCA_014636745.2 Centella asiatica | reverse complement strand
ACACCATTCTGTTGAGGAGTCCTTGGAGCAGAAAATGTATGATTTATGCCTTTCTCCACACAAAATCCCTCAACAGCTGCATTCTTGAATTCAGTTCCATTATCTGTTCTCAACATTCTAACCACTGACCCTGATTCTGTTTCCACCTTCTTGACATGGTCAATAATTTGTTAAGATACTTCTGATTTAGCATGCTGAAACTTTACCCAAGTGTATCTGGTGTAGTCATCCACAATAACCATTGCAAATCTTTTCTTTGACACTGACATAATGTTGACAGGGCCAAAGAGATTCATATGTAACAATTGAATTAGATCTTTGATCATGGTGGCTTCCTTGCTGACAAAGGATGATTTCCTTTGTTTCCCTTGTTGACATGCTGAACATAATCCTTCTTGGATAAACTCCATTTGGGGTAGTCCAGTTACCAACTCTCTCTTCACTAGATCATTAATTGACTTGAAGTTCAGGTGAGAAAGCTTCTTGTGCCATAGCCTGCTTTCATCAGGAGTTGCCTTGCTATAGAAACATGATTCTCCATTTACTGAATTAAAATCAGCAACATAGAGATCTCCTTTTCTTATCCCTAACAAAACCAGCTTCCCATCACTTTCATTTGAGATTAGGCACTGATCTCCTTTGAAGGAAGTGATGAATCCTTTGTCACTCAGTTAACTTATGCTTAGCAAGTTGTGCTTGAGCCCATCAACCAGTGCTACATTTTCAAATGAGACATTCTCATTTACTGCTTTATCATAACCAAGAGTTAGTCCTTTGCTGTTATCACCAAATGAAATTACTGGACCAGCCTTTTTCTTGGAATTCTGTGAGCAGGTCTTTGTTTCCTGTCATGTGCCTTGAGCAGCCACTATCTAGAAACCAGATTTGACTGCTTTTGACCTTTCTCTGTGCACGAGAAAACATTTAAATTGTTTTTGGTACCCAATTTGTTTTGGGTCCTTTAGGTTTAGTCACAGTAATAGGTAATACAGCTTTATCTTTATTGGTGACTTTTGGTTTTGGCAAATTTAAAACTTTCTCCTTTTTAGGAGCTACAATATATGCTTTTGATTTCTCAACAATTATCTTGCCTTTTTCTTTGGAGGAGTAGGCTTTAACAGTTAGTAAATCATCAGCATATAAAATTATGCCAGTCAAAATTTGTGGTTTTTCTTTGCATTGAAAAGACAAATGATTACAACTACCACAGTTCCAGCACACTTTTCTAGGGGCTTCATGAACAGAAGAATAATTGCTAGCTTTATTAACACCTAACTTACCATTTCTATTCTTTTTGCTTTCCCCTGACAAGCCTTTTTCCCTTGACGGGCTGTTGTGGCCTGATGCACACTTTCCCCCTGATAACTGTGTATCTATTGATGCACAGTCTAGTTCTTTCTTAACTGGAGGGTTGAGTGCTTTGGCAAGAGAAAGTTTCTTGCCTCTCCCACCACTAGTGGAAGCTTCACTTACTGGGAAAACATTCCCTGATTCTAGCTTTGTGTTTGCCTTAACAAACTTGATAGGTTGTATTGGCCTTTTTCCAAAGTTAGCTGTCATATCAACCTCAATGGGAGGTTGCTGCACTTGAGTCTCTTAATAGCCTAAACCAAATTTTGGATCAGATTTCTGACATTTTAAACGATCCTCCAGTTTCCTGCCAGACTCACTCCATCTCTTAATGACTTCCCTTTCTTGACTAAGAAGATTCGAGGTTCATTCCTCTCTTTTGATAGCACAGTCAAGAAGATTTTTAGTCCTTGAGAGTTCTTTTCCAAGACTCTCAAGTCTGAAGTTTTCTGATTCTAAAAGAGTGTTCCTAGCAGATAACTGTACATTTATTTTCTACACTCTCTCAGTTTCAGCTACAGCACTCCTCAGGGTGTCATAGAGATCCTTTATCTCACAAGCCATTTCCTTAACAGTTTTAACACAATCAATTTTAGACATGTTAGAGGAAATTTCGAGGCTTACCTGTGAGCTGCTACTGTCAGTGGATGAGGCCATCAGGGCTAGGTTGACATACTCTTCATTTTCTTCCTCATCAGAGTCAGCCCAGTCCTTTCCCTCTGCTATATATGCTTTTCCCTTCTTGTTTGCATTAAGAAGGTCAAAGTATTTCTTCTTGTAGTCCACAACAGCTTCTTTGTTTCTGGATTCACCATCGTTTGTGGCCTTGCGACACTCGTTTGCAAAGTGGCCTAGCTCATTGCATTTGTAGCACTTTATTCTTGATTTGCCAATAAACTTTTTCGTGCTACTGGGTTTCCTTGATGAAAATCTTTTAGATCCCGAAGGCTTTTGGAATTTAAGCTTGGAAAACCTTTTTGCAAGAAAGGCCATGGTTTCATCCAGCTCCTCTAACTCTTCCGGAGTATATTATTCCTGCTTAAAGTCAGCTTCTTTGCCCCCTTCTATGTCAGCATCTTCTAGTTGCTGCTTCATCAAAACACTTGGCCTTGCTTCTTGTTTGTCCTTCGTGGCAGCCATCAGGGCTACAGATTTAAGCTTTCTGGTATCCCCTAACATTTCAGATATTTGTTGAACCTCTAGTTCATATGTCTTGAGAGTACCATACAGCCTATCCAAGTCTAGAAGATTCATGTCCTTGGATTCCCTGATGGCTGTTGTCTTAGGATCCCATGATATGGGAAGGGCTCTCATGAACTTTTTGTTCACATCCTTGTTAGCATATGCCTTCCAATATAATCTCAGGTCATTTACCAACCTGTTAAATCTGTCGAACATTTCAGTGAGTGTTTCACCATTCTTCATTGTGAACCACTCATACTGTTGTGTTAACAGCTGCATCTTATTTTCCCTCACTTCCTCAGTACCATCATAAAGGATTTGTATGGTATCCCATATAGATTTAGACGTGGTAAGATTCATGATACTATTCAGCATATCATCGTCTAAACCATTATACAGGATCCCAGTTACTTTAAGATCCTTTTTTCACCTTTTCTCTTTCCTCTATCGTCATTTCGTCAGTTGTCTTTGGGACAAGCTTTTCAGGAATACTGACTCCATTAACGACTTCTATAGGAATGAGCTTCTTGGGAACGTGTGGTCCTTCTTCTAGAATCTGCAAATATTCATCATCAATAGCTCTAAGATGAACTATCATTCTTTGTCTCCAGAAGAAGTATTTGCCCCTTTCCAACATGGGGACTTTACTGTTTCCAGCTTTGTTGGCCATAGATAATGATCGTTTTTAGCAAGTGAAATCTGCTAAGAGACTCTGATACCAATTGTTAGTGCAATATAAGCACAAGTGTTTGTAGAAGGGGGGGGGGGGATAAATACAAACACCTAAATCTTTTTGCTCTTTTAAACTTAAAAGTGATTACTGGAAATAGTTGAAACAAACAGAAAAACTATGAGAAATAAACACACAGATTCAAGTTAAAATAGTTATATTAAAACTTGGGGTTTTTCTAGAAATCTGTATAATCACAAATGTGATTTACAGCTACAAATTCTGTGAATAAGGTTCACAGCTTCTCACACTCACTAGCTTCTAACTTTCTTTGAAATATTTCTCACAAGATCTATTACAAAGCTTCTCTCTAATGTTTGTGTGCTTTTGTGTTTTTTTTGATCTTATCGATATGTAAATCTCTCGCTTCTGTTACACTATGTAATGAGAACTGCTTTGCTTATATGTTAAATCAGTGGGTTGAAATCATGTGCTTGAGACGTGCTGCTTTTCTCAACTTAACCGCAACTATGTCACATCGTTACTTTATGTGTCAGACTGCTGCATGCTTTGTTGCTACTTTTCTTCCCCTGATCTATGTGCATTTAATGCGTGAGAGTTCTCATTGGACCAAAACAAACTTCAAGAAATATCTTTACAGTTAATATCTCTTGCTTCTGTAACACGTTACGTTGATTTCCGTGTAAGTACTAATGACGGGTGCATGTTGTCATAACGATCCACTGACTGCCAGCCCTAATGGACTTTGATCAGTGCTTCTGGATCCCCTGATGTTTATTGACTGGATCAGGGCTTCAACCTTCACTTGAGTTTCACTCAGTGCTTCTTGATCCTGATGGTTATGACTGACGGCATACACTGATGGCTTCCACTGATGGCTTCCACTGATGCTATGATGGTCATTCCCCCTGACGGGTTGGTCTGCCTTCGTCATCCCCTGATTGATCCCCCTGATAGGTTCCTCTGATGAGTTCCCCCTGATAGGTTCCCCCTGATCGGTTCCCCCTGATCGGTTCCCCTGATGGGTTCCCCCTGATAGGTTCCCCTGATGGGTTCCCCCTGATGGAACTTAATCAATGTAACTTTGTTTAGAATTTCTGATGTGCGGAATACTTTGACTGTTTACAAGTAGCATCAGACATTCTTCTTCACTTTGTCAAGTCCTTTGATTGTTTTTGTTTTCTGACTTGTCTTGTGAAGAGATCGACCATCCACTGATTAATAAGATTATTATCAGTGGATGCAAAACATGTGCTTATCTTAAGGTTTATAAAATACCTCAAGTATTTACAGTTGCACAATTTATTACATAATCATCATCATCATCATTTATCTCTAACAACTTCTCTCTAGTGTGTGTGTGTGTGTGTGTGCTTCTCTATTTTGTGTTAATAAAACTTTTTGTATTTGTAGAAGATCAGTTGTTGAACCCATGTGCTTAAACGTGCTACTTTTTCAATGTATCCGCAGTATATGCCATTATTCGTCTTTTCGGAGTTATGTATTAGACTACTTTTGGCTTTTGTTGTTTCTTTTTCATTCCTTGATCTTCAAGCATTTAATGACCGATAGTTGTTATTGGACCATTAAACTTCAAGAAATATATTTCCAGTTATATCTCTTGCTTCTTTAACAAGCTTTAAAGATTTGTATATAAGACCTGATGACGAGTGTATACAGTCATAACTATCCCCTGATAACAAGCCCTAATGTAGACTTGATCAGTGCTTTTGGATCCCCTGATGACAACTCCTGATGAAGACTTGATCAGTGTTTCATGCTTCACTTAAGTTAATCTATGTTTGTAGAGTTAGCCAAGTGCTTCTTGATCCCCTAACGTTAAGACCTACTTGTATCCAGTGATGGCTTCCACTGATGCAGTGTTTAGCATTCCCCCTGATGGGTTGATCCTTCAATGTCATCCCCTAACGGGTTCCCCTGATGCAATATTTCAGGCTTCCCCTGATGGGTTCCCCTGACAGGTTCCCTTGATGCAGTATTTCAGGTTTCCCCTGACGAGTTGGTCTTTCACTGTCATCCCCTGATGGGTTCCCCTGACGGGTTCCCCTGATGAATGCCTTTGCAAATACTTACAAATTTAATTACTGATGTTTTGTTAACTTTGTCTGGAATGTCTGATGTGAGGAATACTCAAATGCTTTTAAGTAACAACAGACATCCCCTCTACAATATCAAGTCCTTTAGAAGCTTTCACTGACAACTTGTCTAATATAGAGCAGTTCATCCCCTGATGACTAAGTTGATCATCAATGGATGCAAAACTTGTGCAAATATACTTAGACTTATAGAATACCTTGAGTATTTACAGATGCACAATTAAACTCTAATCATCATCATCATCATCATCATTTATATCTAACAATAATGAATTCATAGCTTAATGAAAGTTCAATGGCAATGTGATGTCTAAAGTTTTAAATGTATTTTGAGCTCAAATCTTTAAATGAATATTTTATTCAAGTTGTATCAAGAGCAAGTGTAAGGATGTGTTCTCACGTGGGGAAGGAAATCACACATGAGAGCTACAATATATTTTTTTTTTAAAGACTATAGTGAGACAAAGATATAATTACTCTATGTCAGAGTTGAGAGCATGTGACCCGTCAAACCAGTTAATCATCTCCAACAGTACACTAGATTGTTGGCTATGATAGATGACCGACTAACTTTTAGCAGTCGTTGCATCCGACCTTTCAAACCAATCACTTCATCCTAAAGCTTGTTACTACTTTTTTTTTTACAGCCAACAGCTAAAATCAAATCTCAAAAAAATCCAACAGCACTCATTGCTCGGCAAGTGATATAAATGTATCATGTGGGTACAACCCTAGCCCACTTTCATAAATTCTCTATACAGCTAAACACCCACAAAATCCAGGTTCACTCTCAAGAACAACTGTCTTCTTAAAGAATAACCTTATCTTTTAACTCCTTCTTTGCAGCCAAAGAGGTGAGAGCATTCTGTTAAAGTTCTACTCTGTTTCTGCACTATTTTGTTCTGTTATGCATGTCATGTTTGTAAAAGAATCTTATTTATTCACTTCCAAAAGTATGATTTAATGCATGCTTTTAACACCTGGAGTTAATGTCATTTATTTCAAAAAGCTATCCAAGACGAGAGTATCAAATGTGACAACCACCTGGTAGACAAACCTTTATCTACCAAACATTTTTTTATCAGTAGTGAGAACACCATGCTTGAGTCTTCATCAACCTAAGTTCTTGAGGTTTAGCAGTGTCTATGATATTTGGTAGACAATAAGTATGTTACACTGCAGAAAGGATGAGGATGAGAGTACGACCTATGTATGGTCTTCTGTTAACACCACCCTCTGATGAATGAAGAAGCCACCACTGCGTCTGAGACAAGTTCTAACTTAGTCTCCGTCAGTTTGATGTTAGTCTCTGATAGTATAAAAATTGTCTCTGATAGTATGAAATTAATCTTTGATAGGCTAAAAATATTAGTCTCTCATAGTACAAAAAAAAATACTAGTCCTCGATGAAGGAAAATGTTGTTAGTCTCTGATGAGAAAATTTTGTTAGTCTCCGATGAGCAAAATTTTTTTAGTCTTTAATGAGAAATTTTTTCCTAGTCTCCGATGCGTAATTACCCACCGAGAAGTTTGGTGCTGAACAACTCATCTTCCGAGGAGTTTGGCGCTGAACAACTTTTCTCCGAGAAGTTTGCCGCTGACTTACTGAGTTTGGCGATTAACAAATTATCCACCGATGAGTTCAGCGACAACTTATTGAGTTTGGCATTGAACAAGTTATCACCCGATGAGTTTGGCGATGAACAAATCCATCCCCTGATGGGTAAGTCATCCCCTGATGACTATTCCCTGACGGGTGAATTATCCCCTGATGGTCGAAGGTTATCCCCTGATGGTCGAGAGATCATCTCCTGATGACCGAGAGATCATCCCCTAACGGGTGAAGTTGTCCACTGATGACTAGTCATCCCCTGACGGGTAATTTATCCCTTGATGACTAGTCATCCACTGACGAGTAAATTGTTCACTGATGTCCACTTTTATACGCAGTTTGCCTCAAGGGAATAAAGTATTATTTCTTCTATTTTATTAAGAAACTTTTATTAATTATTTTAAAACTTATCGGTTCAGATAACAAGTTAAGACAGTAAAAATTTCTGGACATCACATGTGCATTTTTCTTATATCTTTATCAAGGTATTAAATTCCTCATGTTATATGCATGTTTTACAGAGTGTCTCACTCACGAGTAAATTGAATTTGATTTTGTTGTAAAGGACCGAGGCAAGTATATATTCAATCTGATGCTTATTTCAATTTAACACATTATCTTTTGATTCGATATGCGTACAAAGCTATGATTCATATATTTCAATTGCTCTTATGAATGAGAATGTTATGCTCTAAATTCCACTAACATGATATGAACAAATGTGCATGGATATAACTGAACTTTGATTCATCAGTATACTTTAATGATATATCCGTGCAAACAGATGAGAGTGATATGTCTTTTAAATGAGTTATGCCACATGGTTGGCTAGAGGAAAGGAAATGTGATGATTTGTTCTGTCACCTGACCTAGAGGAATTATAAGTGACTACGTGCGTTCACACACTAAGGGATCATACGGTTACAGTTAGACCAACTGTATACCGTATGGTTAGCAGATCCAACGGGTTTAGCCCCCGAGAGATATTTTAAGAAAGATGTACACAAGTGGATACCTGTCTTTCTTCAAGGAGGGTTACACATTGTTTATCATTAGTAATCCTCGAAGTTCTTCAAAAATTTCTGAGGCATTGGTGTTGTTTCACCGAGCCTCACAAACAGAATTGAACCTCCATTAACATTCCAATTTTGCTCCTCTACTTTGTTTATATACTTGTTGAGCGTAAATCGCTCATTCTTGTTGAACTTAATGTCTGGCAGGGCATGGTATAAAGGCTGAACCTTCTGACAAGGGGAAAGCAAAGATGATTGGTTACTCAGCTTATGCTGACCCTATGGGTGACCGCTAAGGAAGGAAGATGTTTGGAAATTGAAATGTTATGGACTGTATTCTAGAATAACTTAGCTTACGCTGAAAATGTAATATTTTAGGTTGTAATAACTCACTACTATTTTTTTTTAACTTTATTTATACTAAGAATGTATATGACGTTATCTTTATTTTACCATTTGACGGAGCCCTAATTCCGTTTAAAAGGTGGAAAGTACCCCCCAACGTTCTAATCCATTGTAGTTGAGCATAGAAGGCGTGGTCCAATAGCTGAGTGGCCAATTTAGTATAGATAATTTTGCTTTTCTGATATACATAGATTAAACAGCTCTTAATGTCTTTATAAAATAACAACGGGAGCAACATCCCTATACTAATTTGGGGTTCGGGTGGGTGGGGATGATGGGTGGGGTGAGGTGGGGGCGGCGGCGCCAGTCTCGTACAAGGAATGAATGAATGTGAAAAGTATACAATAAATGTAATAACTAGTCATTTTTTATTATTTCAAAAGATATATGACACTACAGAGGAGTTTTTGCCTATATTAACAAGGAAATTATCTTATGGTACTATTTTTGTTTTATAATAATGGTGGTTTGATTTTATTGTATGAAAATTTAGGTAAATTTTATGGTAAGTATTTTATTTTATTTTAAAAAAATAAATAATCAAAAATATTTTTACTAAAATTAATATGAATATTTTTTTTTAACTAAAATAAAATATTAACATATAAAAAAATTAACTTAACCTTACTTGTAAAAAAATGAGACGAAAATTATTATAAAACGGAGAGAATAAAGAAGATAAATAAGAGGAGATTTGAACTCATTCGGATTAGACAAACGAAAGTCACAAATTTATAAAAACATGAATAAATTAGGAGTTCTATAACATGAACCTAGACGATAAAATTATTAAATTCCTTATTTTCTCTATTTCATTTGAGTTAATATTTATAGTTTCAGTCATTCCTATCGAATGAGTTATTCCATTCTAAAAAAAAATCAGAACACCCTTTCAATCTGAAGAAAAAAAAAATGTCAATCAATTTCTTTCTCATTTCATTTTAACTATATATCTATCTTATATTATTATATTAGCAGTTCTATTATATTAAGAGTTTCGGATTAAAATAATTATCAATAATCATTTTTTATCATCAATTTTCTTAAAAGTTGCCCATGCACATATCCAAAATTTTCCATACACAACTTTCCACTAATAAATTAATTCACAACTTTTCAACAAATAAAAATAATTTAGTTCATTCAAAAAATCCAAAAACACATTTGAAAATTTATATAATATACAAATATTACACATACAATTGTGTGTTGAAATTTTTAATAGTTCAAAATTTACGACAATTAAATTGAATTATTGACGAGTATTAAAGAAACCGTTGATAAAGTTTTTGGCCATGTGAGCTCCTAATCTGATTGAGCAATCCATCAGATTATAAACCTCATCCTCGAAAATTCCTAGTTGTTTGCAAACTTCAAATGTTGTTTTAATTTGCAGGTTTCGTTGTTCCAACATCATTCTATATAATATTCCATGAATCATTAACAAATTAAAGCATGCATAAATACAACAAGAGCCAAATGATAAAATTTCATTTTATTTTCTCCTATATATTAATACAAAATATAAATGTGTAAAATAAGAATCGTGTTTAACAAATTGCTTTTATTGTAATAATCAGTTGTTAATTTTTTATTTATCGTTCTTAGAACAATGATAATAACAATATGAAGAAAACATAAAATGTTTATTTTAATTAATTGATAAACAAATACGTAAGTAAAAGAATGTCGTATGAGGATGAACTACCTAAAATTATCCAACTTATTATCATCAAAACCAAAAAAATATTACATTCCATCCCTATTTTAAAATCAAAGACATATTTCAATGTAGAGATTATATAATTTACTATTGAAGTAAAATATTTTACATAATAACTTTAAAGTGTAATATAGTAATGTTACAATAAGAAAACTCTTAAACCCACTGGTCATTTTTTTGGCCCAACCGAGAACTTCCCTAAACTAGTGCCAACCAACCCAAGTGATTATGCCTATACATTGATCCATATGTCTGAAACGGCTAAATCCGAAATTAGAATTAATAAACAAGGGTTGCTCAAATAGTTAGACTCATGACCCAATAAATTAAATTGGGTGTTGATGTGTATAATTTTTAAAAGTGCATAGATTTTTATAGTATCAATATTTGTACAGGTCAATTCACACAGATTAAAAAATTCTAATATTCTTGATATTCAATTCGAGTGAAATAAAGACGTAATGATTGAGGAGATTGTGTAATTAATCTAAATATAAATAAAATAATAAATATAATATGAATATCTTAAACAGAATAATTCAAACTAACTTAAACATAAATAAATTATATTTAGAAGAGACAGTAATAGTGGGACAGAAAATCATTGTGACGTATATTGAAATATAAGGCTGTAATAAAATATTTAATCATTAAAAATAAAATATTATTGATTTCGTAATTAAGTGTCTACAAAAATGAAATAATTGATAATTGAATAGCAACAATAAGAAAAATATTTATAGACGGCTAAAGGAAGAACGTAGAAAAACGAATGGAAAAATGTAAACTTGAACAAAAAAACTCAAAACTAAAAAAAAAAACTCTCCTTAGTCTCTAATTGTACAAGTAGGCTTAACTAGATACATTCATAGAATATGAAAACTCTAAATTTTATCACTAAAATGTATTTAGTTTCTTCCAATTTCATCTCTTAAACTCTTTTGTTATCATCCAATCTCCATCACTTTATCAGTTCAAGTAGTGGAGATTTCTTCAACTTGTTAGGTTCATTCTTGAAAGAATCTTCAATTCTTCAAAATGTATCTTGACAAGTTCTATTTTCACATAACTCTTTTATTTATTTATTTTCCTACAAAATAAAATAAAAGAAATAAATAATCTAATAATAAAAATACAAATTGAGCATAATTAAGGTGGTAAAAATAGATAAATTATATACTTATCAAATTTTTCCACACTTATCTTTTGCTCGTCATCGAGTAAAATAAAAATAAATGGAAAGAAAAGAAGCAACAAAATTTCAAACTATGCCACTTTCGTAGGAAAACGGTTACACTTAGCATGTGCAACAAGTCGTTAAAACCCTATGTTATCCATAGTGGACGAGTTGTGTCTTGTGAGGGTTTGTAATGAATATACTCACAAAATTCATGGGAAAAAATGGCTAATTTTTTCTTTAAAATTTAACTCACAATTAATACAGAAAATTTGAAAACAAGTTAAACCATGTAAAAAAAATTAAATATTACTAACAATTCATTTTTAATGATCAAGTACAGAGAAACTAATTCTCAAAAAGAAATGTATGCATACATAACAAAATATTAAAAGACTAACTCGAATTATTCTAAAATTAGGTCACCAATCTATGAGTAGTCTGTACATGAAAGTGTATGTGTATCGACTCAAAGTACCACCCACACTAGTTTAGTCATTTTATCTTTTTAGGAGAAATTACACTTTCATTCCTTACAAATCATTTTAAGTATCTTCAGTCTAAAGGAGTATCAATTAGAATTAATTGTGAAGTCCACAAAAATACCATATTTACAAATGATATAAGTAAAATAATTGAATCGTAAGTAACCATCCTTATTTCTTCTTTTGAGTTTTTGCTCTTTTCTTTTTCTTCTTTTCTTTTTCTTTTCTTTTTTTTTTTGTGGTATATTTTTTTCCTTTGAATTTTTTTTTGAAGAGCATAAGAACCTCCAACATACATAATTACAAGCGAATAATGAAATACATTTAATGAAATACTATAAAATGTTTTTTCCAAAATAATTCCTCAATAGCTCCTAATGCAAGAAGAATACTAAGTCACAAGAAAATTTGGGTCAATTACGTACATTAAAGCCTTACTAGGTGGAAAAGTGACAAAAGACGATTAGTGAAAATATTAGAATACTCATGATTTGAAGGTCTAAAATCAGATAAAATGAGTTATTAGTTCAAAATTAAGATATGTATGTCTCTGTATAAGCTCATTTAAAATGAAATGCTAGTCTTACAAAAATTTTTAGAGATAATAGAACTTAATTTCTTATTTTCTTTTTACCAATTGCAAGCATTTTTTTTTTTTTTGCTTATTCTATTTTTTTTTTAATTTTAAATAACAAATGATCAAAACTAAACAATCTAGCTAGTAAAGACAAAAATAATTAATAAAGACAAAATTAAATAGTGAAATACTTCCTCACACCTAAGTCATGCATTGTCCTCAATGAATGTAATTAAAGCAAAAGAAAGAATAATGTAGGAAGAGTTGGATCTTGAACGAGTAAAGAAAGTAAAACAAATGTCATTCATTGTAAAGGAAGAGGATCATAGAAGTACATCACCTCTTCAGCTTCATCCATCTGATATTGTAAAAATGGCTTAAGGCGCTGACCATTTACCTTAAAAGTGTTGTCACTCTTTGGATCCTCAATTGAAACTGCACCATGAGGATAAACTGTCTTGACAATATAAGGTCCATCCCACCTAGACCGTAATTTTCCAGAAAAAAGATAGAGCTTGAAGTTATACAAAAGAACATTTTGACCAACAACAAATTTTTTTCGCGAAATGGATTTATCATGAAAATTTTTAGTTCTCTTTTTATAAATCTTGGCATTTGTATATGCATCATTCCTAAGTTCATATGTCTCATTTAAATGCAACTTTCTAAGATCCCCAGTTGTATCTAAGTCAAAGTTCAAATACTTAACAGCCCACAAGGCTCGATGTTTAAGTTCAACAGGAAGATGACAAGCTTTTCCAAACACAAGGTGATAAGGTGACATCCCTAGATTGGTCTTAAAGGTTGTACGGTAAGCCCACAGTGCATCAGTCAATTTTAAAGACCAATATTTCCTACTAGAATTCACTGTTTTCTCCAAATCTGTTTGGTTTGCCTATTTGAAACTTTCACTTGGCCACTTGTTTGGGCATGATAAGGGGTGACAAGCTTGTGGGTAATAGAGTACTTGCTCAACAATGACTCAAATTGCCTATGATGAAAATGACAACTTTGGTCACTAATTATGGCTCTAAGGGTACCGAAACGAGAAAAAAATATTCTCTTTCAAAAATTGGACAACAACCTTGTTGTCATTTGTCTTTGTCGGTATAGCTTCAACTCATTTAGACACATAATCTATTGCCAACAAAATATATAAGTTACCAAATGAATTGGTGAAGGGACCCATGAAATCTAAACCACAGACATCAAAAAGTTCAATAACATGGATGAATTGCATAGGCATCATATTTCGTCTAGCGATCCTCCCTCAAAGTTGACACCTAGGAAAGTTGGCACAAAATTTAGCTGCATCCTTAAACATATTAGTCCAATAAACACCACACTGAAGAATCTTCGCAGGTGTTTTCTTAGCTCCAAAATGACCACCACAAGCTTGGTCATGACAAAAAGATAAAACACTCATAAACTTATGGTCAAGGACACACCGTCTAATAATTTGGTTTGGAAAATACTTAAACAAGTAAGGGTTGTCCCAAAAGAAATATTTGACTTATGAAAGAAATTTCAACCTATCTTGTTTGGACCAATGAGATGGAATCTCATTAGTGGTTAGGTAATTCACAATATGTTAGTGCAATATAAGCACAAGTGTTTGTAGAAGGGGGGATGAATACAAACACCTGAATCTTTTCGCTCTTTTAAACTTAAAAGTGATTACTGGAAACAGTTGAAACAAACAGAAAAACTATGAGAAATAAACACACAAATTCAAGTAAAAATAGTTATATTAAAACTTGGGGTTTTTCTGGAAATCTGTATAATCACAAATGTGATTTACAACTATAAATTCTGTGAATAAGGTTCACAGCTTCTCACACTCACTAGCTTCTAACTTTCTTTGAAATATCTCTCTCAAGATCTATTACAAAGCTTCTCTCTAGTGTTTGTGTGCTTCAGCGTTTGTTTGATCTATTGGATAGATTCAATCACTATATTTGTGTAATGAGAGCTCCGTTGCTTATATGATAAATCAGTGAGTTGAAATCACGTGCTTGAGACGTGCTGCTCTTCTCAACTTAGCTGCAAGTATGTCACATCGAAACTTTATGTGTCAGACCGCTGCATGCTTCGTTGCTACTTTTCTTCCCCTGGTCTGTGTGCATTTAATGCGTGAGAGTTCTCATTGGATCAAAAACAAACTTCAAGAAATATCTTTCCAGTTGATATTTCTTGCTTCTGAAACACGTTACGTTGATTTCCGTGTAAGTACTGATGACGGGTGCATGCTGTCATAACGATCCACTAACTATCAGCCCTGATGGACTTTGGTCAGTGCTTCTGGATCCCCTGATGCTTATTGACTGGATCAGGGCTTCAACCTTCACTTGAGTTTTACTTAGTGCTCCTTTGATCCTGATGGTTATGACTGACGGCATACATTGATGGCTTCCACTGATATCATGTTGGTCATTTTCCCCGACGGGTTACCCTGATGGGTTTGCCTGAGACTAACATGTCCTGAAGTGTTTCCCTGACGGGTTAGTCTGCCCTCGACATACCCTGACAGGTTTCCCTGACAGGTTCCCCTGATGGGTTCTCCTGATGGGTTCCCCCTGATGGGTTCCAATCAACGCAACTTAGAATTTCTGATGTGCGGAATACTTTGACTTTTTACTAGTAGAATCAGACATTCTTCTTCACTTTGTCAAGTCCTTTGAATGCTTCTGTTTTCTGACTTGCCTTGTGAAGTTATTGACCATCCACTGATGAATAAGTTTATCATCAGTGGATGCAAAACTTGTGCTGATCTTAAGGTTTATAAAGTCCCTCAAGTATTTACAGTTGCACAAATTATTACATAATCATCATCATCATCATTTATCTATAACAATCTCCCCCTATTTATGTTTATCAATTTGATAACCATAAATCCCTAGATGCACTGATGATGATGTCAAAACCAATACTAAATATATGAAAGAATTTTGAATTAATTAATAAAAGAATTTTTGTACAAGTATTTTCCTATAACTATTACAAAAAGAATGTTGTTTTAGACATTAGGATCCCTTTTCCTTTTTGCTGAGACAAAGGGCAATGGATGACTTGATTCAATCGGTTGAGAGTCACTTCCAAGGCCTTGTCTTCTTTGATCTGGGTTTTGATCAGGAATCCTTAGTCTGTTGTCTTCCCCACCTGCTTCTAGTTGCTCCAGCTCCTTTTGAAGAAGTTTTCTGAAATTGACTGTGTTGACATTGCTGCTAGATTCCAAAGCTTCAAGGACAGATTTTATTTCTTGAACATTGGCTACAGCAAGTTGTGACCAGTAGAAGGTAATGATCTCCCCCTTTTTATTTTTGAATTGAACACCCATGGGGCTAGTGATCATTTTTAGATATTCTTTAAATCCGTTCACTGGTGGCACATTCCTTACTGCATTGTTCCCATCATCAGCTTTGGTTTCTTCAATCTCCTTCAATACTCTTTGAATCAGCAGGACTCTGAACTTGATGACATGTTCATTTTTGTGATTGGCTATTTGTCTTAGAACATGCATCGCTTCCTCCAAGTTTAGGCCATCAACTTCTTTGATCCTTATACTTTTCTCCTGCCCATCAGTGGATCTATAGAATAATTTCAGTGGACTTTCCAATGCTGTGGGCAGGCTCCTTTCATTGTTGATGGCTCTCCTCAGCCTGTCGATTATCCCCCTTAAGTCTTTGTTAGCCTGTGAGGATCTTGGAATCAGATTTAGGACCAGTCCTAATTACTCAGCATCCATTCTCCTGAACCAGTCCATTGCTACATTGAATTCTGACCCACTCTTCTGTTGAACTGTTATTAGCTGATCCCTTCTATTGTTGAACCTAACATCTATGCTTTTTATGGAGAACATAAATGTCAGGTTTTTATGTGTTCCTTCTTTGAGAAATTCAACTAGAGTGGGTGGACCATATTCTTTGGTAACAGGAGAAGGTGCTTTGTCCTTGGCTTCAAATGACTTCTTTGTAGTGACATCAGGGTCTTCAGTTTTCTCTTGATTTTTATCCCCTGATGCACTTTTAGGGTTCTGTAATCTTCTTGGCTGAGGTTTCCTGGAGGTCCTGGGCCTGACACTCTTCTTCTTCTTTGCTTCTTCCTCCTGTTCCATTGTCATTTCCCTCTCTTCTTCTTCTTGAAGTTGCTGTGCAAAGATTACATCAGCTTCTACTAACTTTTTGTCTTGAGGGTAGACCAGCTCCATTTTCCCATCAATTACAGCTTCAACGGGTATTGGAAAGTGGGTTGTCTTCATGGCATTTCCAAGTAGCTTAGGCCCTGATTGAGTGTTGGATTTCTTCTTGGGTTCCTCAATCAGGATACCCTTGCCTTTATCCTTAGATTTTGGAGCAGGAACAAGAGAAGTCACATCCCCTGATTGTTGATTTGAATTCTCAGCAACATCCCCTGACGACTGCTTGGTTGATTTCTCCCCTTTTTTGATAGCATCATCAGTGGGAGTTGAGAGTCAGGATGTGACTTGAAGCACTTGTTGCAGAGTGCCAGCCATGGAATGTTGTAGAGTTTCCATGCTGGTCAGTTGAGAAGTGAGATCAGCTAGCTTCTTGTCAACAGTGTCAGCGTGTTTCTTCATTCTGTGGAGAGTCTGGCTGGTGACTAGGGAGTCGACAACTTGTTGTACACTTTGTATCTTTGAAGAAAAATGTGTATACAATTTTTGATTTTCTATATCTATTGACTGACCAATCATGATCTGTGACTTTAACACTTTGATCAAGATTGGATCAGTAGTTCTAGCTAATTCTTGCTTTAGTAACTGTACAGTGTCAGACATGTGGTTTTGTCGAAAGTATAAATCAACTCCGATGAACTGGGAAAAATCATCTTGTGGAGCATCATCTTCATCACTTTCAGAGGTAGAAGTATTATTTACAGTATCTGTGTTTTCTGTCTGTTCTTTATTTATAAGGATCTCATCCTTATCTCTCTTATCCTCTCCTTTTTCTTTGCCTATTAAGGCATCAGTCGTATTCTCTCCTTTTTCTTTGCCTACTAAGGCAGTACTCTCTTGCTCTCCTTTTGCCAAAGTCCTCTCAAGGGTTTGACTTTGCCTCTCTGCACTAAGTATTTTCTCAATCTCACTCAAAATTGTCCTAGAGGGGCTCCTATGGGCTTGGAAATCACCAACTGTGACCAGTTCAAGAGATGTATCTACAGATTCTGGTTCGATAGTTGTGATAGGAGAAGGAGAAGAAGTAAACTGAGTATGTATAATTGGAGAAGTGTATGTTTCTATAGAGGAAGTATATACAATTGGGGGTACATAAAGAGTTATAGTTGTAGTATGTACAGTGGAGTTTATGTCCCCTGTTTGATCATTAGTGTTTGTATCAATTAGAAATGAGTCAACCATGTGAGAGTGGTGACTATCAAACACTGTGTCAAAGAGTGTTGGCTCTTCCACGAATTGAGAATGTGGAGAATCTGATTGTATGGCACTTAATGTTTGTGTCATTATATCTGAAGAAATTTGAGGAACAGAAAAAAAAGGAAGTGGTGTAGATGGGAGTGTTGGCTGAATCACTGAACGAGGAGGTGATTCATCAAAAGATGCTGTAAAAGAACGCTTATGACTCATGTCGATCTTATTGAGAAGCTTCTGAGCTACAACATCTGGAGTGGTGTGTGCACTCACTGTGGAGGATATCTACAAGTGGCTCTCAGAGACCCAGATGGTAGGTTCATCAGTGTCTATGGTCAGTGTATGTGCCTCACTCAATTGTGTCCTTGGTTGGGGACTATTTTCAATAACTAATTCCTTTTGAGAGGAACTAGTTAGGAATATGTTTAATTCCTTATCAAAAGCAGCATCCTTTTGAGAGGATACTGCCTGGTCAGGCTGTTAGGTAACACTCGTGGCTCCCTTCTTCTTCTTACGCCTGTAGCCAATCACTCTCTCTCCTTGCTCCCCCTCAGTTATTGTGGTAACTTCACTGGGTTTTCTTTTAATCCCAACAGTCTTTTGGGAGACTGTGGGTTGGCTTTACCATACTCAGAGTTGAGCAGATAGTTCATTATCGGTTTAAAGCAATCACTTACCTCATCAATGTTAGAGAAGCCCACATAGTTTGTGGATAGGACTGTCAAGTTCCTCTGAATTTGTTGACGTGCCATGGATGCTTTGAAGATTTGAAGTTCTAGGGTTTCTGTAAAGACGAGAAAAAAAAACTCTAGCAAATATCAGGTATAGATTAAACGTTTTGGGGAGTTTCAAAAAGTAGGAGAGATAGAGTATTAATACCCACCTATAGACGTTTGAAAGCTTCTCCTGAAAACACGCTATCAGGGAGTCAGTTCAGTTTCTGTGATGACACGTCATCAGTGAGAGAAGAACTTAATGATGAGTTGTCATCACTTAACTGACCTAGAATCCCGATGCGAAAAAAATATTTAAAACTTACCCTGATGATTTACTGTATGTACACACCCTGACCCTGATGCACAAGACGGACACCCTGATCCTGATGCATAAGACGGACACCCTAACCCTGACACACAAGTCAAATACCTTGACCCTGTCGAACAAGTCGGACACCCTGACCCTGACAAGCGATCCGGACATCCTGACCCTGACGAGCGAGCCGGGTACCCTGACCCTAATGCGTCCTTAAAGAAGCCCTGACCCTGATGCATCAGTTCAAAACAAAATGCAGAATATACAAGTATATATACATATTTACAATTTGAACATATATAACCACATATCAATTGATTTCATCAAGAACTTATGAAATGAGTTAGAAATACCAAATCTTATGAGTTTAACTCTGACCATGACGCATAATTCACCATTCCCAGCTCTCCCACAAGATTTGAAAATGTGGCTTCATCAAGAGCTTTGGTGAATATGTCTGTCAGCTGCTAATTTGAAGGTACAAACTGTAATTCAATATTCCCATTCATAACATGTTCCCTGATAAAATGATATCTGATTTCTATATGCTTAGTTCTGGAATGTTGTACTAGATTTTCAGCAATGGCAATGGCACTAGTGTTATCACACCTTATTGGAATCTTGGAATAGTTCAGACCATAATCCATTAGCTGATTTTTCATCCATAGAATTTGTGCACAACAACTTCCAGCTGCAATGTATTCAGCTTCAGCAGTAGATGTAGAAATAGAATGCTACTTTTTGCTGAACCAAGATACAAGCCTTCCACCCAGAAATTGACAGCTTCCTGTTGTACTCTTTCTGTCAATCCTGCATCCTCCAAAGTCAGCATCAGAATATCATAGCAATTCAAATCCAGACTCCTTTGGATACCAAAGTCCCAACTCTGTAGTGCCCTTGATATATCTCAAGATCCTTTTCACTACAATGAGATGAGATTCCTTTGGGTCAGCTTGATATCTTGCACAAAGACATGTTGCAAACATTATGTCTGGCCTGCTTGCTGTCAGATATAGCAATGATCCAATCATTCCCCTGTAAGTCTTCAAATCAACTTTTTTTCCATTCTTATCAGGGTCAAGCTTGGTTGCAGTGGCCATAGGTGTCTTTGCTACTTTTGAGTCCTCCATATCAAATTTCTTGAGAAGTTCTTTGGCATATTTTGTCTGATGAATGTAGATTCCATCAGAGTCTTGTTTAACTTCCAATCCCAAGAAGTAAGATAATTCACCCATCAAGCTCATTTTATATTTGCTTTGCATGAGTTTGGACAACTTTTCACACAGTCTTGTGTCGGTGGATCCAAAAATAATATCATCAACATAGATTTGAACCAAAATCAGATGACCTTGGTGTTGTCTGAAGAACAAGGTTTTGTCAATGATACCTCTTGAAAATTTGTTTTCCACCAGAAATTTTGACAGTGTATCATACCAAGCTCTAGGTTCTTGCTTCAGTCCATAAAGTGCCTTTTCCAGTTTGTAGACATGATTTGGAAATTTTGCGCATTCAAATCCTGGTGGTTGTTGGACATACACCTCCTGTTCCAATTTCCCATTTAGAAAAGCACTTTTCACATCCATTTGATATACTTTAAAATTTGAATATGCTGCATAGGCTAAGAAAATTCTTATAGCCTCAAGTCTGGCTACTGGTGCAAAGGTCTCATCAAAATCAATCCCTTCTTCTTGAAGATATCCTTTTGCAACCAGTCTTGCTTTGTTTCTTACAACAATGCCAGCTTCATCCATCTTATTTCTAAATACCTACTTAGTACCTATTATGATCCTATCTTTGGGCTTAGGTACAAGCTTCCATACTTGATTCCTTTCAAATTGATTTAGCTCTTCCCGCATTGCCAAGATCCAGTCTGCATCTTGAATAGCTTCTTCAAACTTCTTTGGTTCAATTTGAGAAAGAAAACAAGCATATAGGCATTCATTAGATGTTGCTTTCCTGGTCTGCACTCTTTTGCTTGGGTCACCAATAATCAGATATGTTGTGTGACTTCTGGCCCATTTGGGATTGGAGATGTGTCTTGATGAGCTTGCTTGACTATCATCTCCTCCCCCTAAGCCTGTGCTACCAGCTTCTAAAAACTCTCCCCTTGAATTTTCCACTAATTCAAGGTTCAAGTTATCCCCTGATGGTGCATATCCTGATGAATGATCCCCCGATGAATTATCCCCTGATCTGTTGTCCAGAAAATTAACTCTATCTGCTGAAGGGGGTTCTACATTGTTTGGATTGACATCAGGAATGGATAAATTCTCCATTTGTCTGCACTCATCGGCTTCATTCTCTTGATAATCAATATCATCTTCATTTTCAAACCTGAGTTCTTCATGAAAACCAGGGTCTTCAAGCCCAGAAATTTCTTGATCATCAAAAGCTACATTTATAGACTCCATCACCACTTGAAGTCTCTTGTTGTAAACCCTGAAGGCCTTGGATGACAGAGACTAACCTAGGAAAATTTCTTCATCAGCTTTTGGATCAAATTTTCCTAAGTTCTCACAAAAATTCCTCAGAACAAAACATTTGCATCCAAAGACATGGAGGAACTTAATGCTTGGTTTTCTCCCTGTCATTAGCTCATATGGTGTCTTGTTGTAAGCCTTGTTGATTAGTGATCTATTCTGAGTAAAGCAAGCAGTGGAAATTGCTTCAGCCCAAAAATAGGTGGGAATCTTTGCCTCTGCTAGCATTGACCTAGTAGCTTCTATCAGGGTTCTATTTTTCCTTTCCACCACACCATTCTGTTGAGGAGTCCTTGGAGCAGAAAATGTAT